>NGKI01000004.1:1590102-1647067 GCA_002162615.1 Myriosclerotinia duriaeana
ATTATAGTATTATAGTATTATAGTATTATAGTATTATAGTATTATAGTATTATAGTATTATATATAAGATATAATTATAATATATAATACGAGATAAAAGAAGATTTATAGATTTAAGAAGTTTAAGTTAGATGAAATAGAGAAAATATAATTATAAATCTACTTTGACATTCGATATTCGATATTCGATATTCAATATTCGATATTCGATATTCGATATTCGATATCATATTAGGAAATTTAGAAACATATAAAATTAAAATAAAGAAATAATTGCATTTGAGAAGAACTCCTAGGTATGTAAATAATTGATTTTCCTCTTCTCCTTCCTTTCTTCCTTCCTTCCTCGCCTGCATACCATCTTCCCGACTTCCTACTCCCCACTCCCTAGGAAAGGACGTCTGATAAGTGAAAATGTTAAAAACTGCTCCGAGAAATGATATGAGAAATGATGACAAGGGTTAAGATTTGAGAAATGGGTGCGTTTTGTGTTAGTTGTGCTGTGTGTGGATGGGATTTTTAGTTTATGTATCTGGTGATCTGGATGTTCATGCATTCACACATCCGTTGACCCATCCATTAACCCGTCTGTTCATCCACACTAACTCAGAAACCACCACACCTCGCACCGATAACGAGAATTCCAAGCGCAGAATAGCGAAGATAGGAGATGACAATGCTTCTGGATAGAGATGGATAAGTGTCGTTATGGTCGGGGGTCAGGTCAGCGGTCAGCGGTCGGCGGAGTAAAGAGTAAAGAGTAATAAATGGCGAGTGTCGGTAATCAAAGCGAAATGTTGGGGTGAGAAGTGAAAGAGGTGCATGATGCTGGATGAGACTAGATGCGAGCATTTGGTGAGGCGAGGTGAATAGGGGTGGATGTTGATGAACGCAAAGGGGTGAAACTTTTGATGGGGAGACTTTCAGAATGTTGATTTTGGGGTTGGTGTTTTGTTGTCTGTCGGTTTTGAATAGTTGGCCAGGGGAAAATAGCAAAGTCTGCAGAAAACGTGCCGGGAAAAGTCAACTGGATATGTGGCGTGAGATATTTGGGTGCGATTTGCGGAATTGATGATAGTGAACGCTGCTGGAGGTGAAGAGAAGTTTTTGATAAGATTCTGCGAGATTGATGTGGAGTTGGTGTGTTCTGTGAGATCGAAATATGCAATTGGCTTTTTAGAAAACCTAGAGGAAATATTTAGAGTGTTTGTAATGACCAGTCAGACTATAGCGAGAATTGCCCCCATCTTAGACTTCTGCAACCTCATCGTCATCGTCAGCAGTTTGAGTTGGATCTCCTGTTTCTTCCTGCAGAGCCCGCACAAATGTATGTTCATCGAAGACCTCTTGATTTGTCTTCATTTCCGAGTTCTCGTCATGAGCCACAATGGGTTCTTTGACACCATCCTGGTTTGCGTCTGCTTCCGGCTCTGCATTGTGGAGGACGCCGGGTACTGCTATGTCGGTATCACCGGCCTCAAGTAAGTCCAAGATTTCTGGTGTGTCGAGAGCCTCGTAGTCCGCAACGATATCAATAGGGTTGCCATGTTCATCCTCAACAACACGGCCCAGAGCCGACATCTGACCGTGGTCGCTGAGTGCCTTGCAAGTTCCTGAGATCAAGGCATTCTTTCTAATCTGCTTCAGCGCAAGACGTACATCGATGCTGCGTCTTACAATCTCTCTCAGAAAATATGTTTGTCTTTGTTGGCCGATGCGATAGATCCGAGCATATGCCTGCATTTCTATGGCTTGATTCCACCAGACTATAGCCACTCGAGTTAGCATACTGACTTTCAAATGAGTAATAAATCTTATTTTAAAAGATAATGATGCTTACGGTCACTGATGTAATGTTAGCTGTCTTCATGGAAAATATGGCTGGAAAACATACACCATGATTGCTCTGTTGGCACATGTTATATTAAGTCCCACGCCTCCAACTTGCAATCCCATGATCCTGTTTTATTTATTAGTAAAGGCATGGCGAGGGCTGAAATAATAGATTTTCTTACATGACTGTGACTTCTTCCATATTCTCAAATGTGTCCATAGCAGTGGCACGCTTCTGTTTGGTCATATCACCCTGAAGATTTTTCAGACCTGTTTTTGTTCAAATTTTGCTGATAGGACTTACGGTGTAATATACGAAATTAAAATTTTCTTCCTCAAGCATCCGACCGATGAGTAAGATCATTGCTTTCCACTGAACAAAGATAATGATTTTTTCCAATGGTGCTTCGCTTCTCCAGTCCAGGACTTTACGTCGAATAGCTGCTAATTTTGTACTTTGTGGGGGTTCAAATTTCCCAGCATCCATATCCTCTAGCCATTCAGATCGGGCTCCTAGTGGAGGAATATAATTTTGAACATCTCTCCCTTTCTTACCACTGCGGGAATTATCTTTTGGGGTGTCTGTAACATTCTTGAGGCGGTCGAATTCGAATAATTTTCCGCAAGAGACTGACGGGCATCTCATTTTATCGTCCTTGGGCTGGTCAGTCATGAACGGGTCAGTCTTAAGTCGAACCCAAACTCACATCAATCTGTTCTGTTGCAGCTTGAAGTGCACAGTATTGTTCAAGGCATGGCTTGCAAAAAACATGACCGCAGCTACGAATCTGCTGCGAGTCCACGATTTCCACATCATAGCAAATCCCACATTCGTCTGTATCCTCAAATCTGAAAGATTTGGGATTCTCGCGACCACATTCGAGGTCTCGGATCCAGAGATCAATTCCTGGGAAGGTTGAGTTATGAATTGGAAGAAGCAAGTATGGGATAACATACGATAGTGCAGTGCAGGATCTGCGCCCTCCATTCGCTCTTGGAGAGCATAAAGCTCCGGTATGTCAAACATGATCTATATAAAATATAAGTCTAGAACGCAATGATAGTCACATCAGAACTTACTTTCATTTGCGGCTCGATGATCAAAGGATGTGCGGTAAATCTACATAGCTAGTTAGCAAAGAACTTGGCGCAAATTCCGAAAACCTACTGTCGAAGTCGAAGAACAGCAACAATAGCATACTTCATCTTCTTCCGAGGATCTTCGTTGTCCAACTCTCGGATTACGAGCTCGCGGAAACGAGTTTCGACTGCTCGATAGAGAATTTCAGTTGCTTTGTTAAACAGTATCAAGTTATTCTTCTTCGAGAACGGAGGAAGCTCGACGATTTCTTTCCCGAGGAGCCTATCAGTCATTGTACGTCTATTTCAACATCAGTAATGTCTAACATTTAGGTCTGATGCAGCATCAAAGTTTGATTGACTCACCTCAAGATTATGCGGCCTAGAGTTTGATTGATTCGTGCGTCGCACGTTTTCTGCAAAACTCATCAGAATATGAGTGTGATCTAGAAAATAGAAGAACGAACATTATTTTCGTCGCAAAATTCGCGAGTGAACCTATACAATTGTCAGTGCCAACATCATTGTGTTTACTGTAAAGGGACTTGCTTACATGAAAAGATTTGTTATTGCCGGATCTTTCACAAAGCGAAAGTAGGGATATAGTTCTTTGCTGTGTCAGTTATTCGAGTATAAAAACCAATGTAAAGATCTTACCTTCTCGTCGATTCATCATCGGTGTCTGTCACGTTAGTATGAGGCAAAGTTTTGGAAGGATGATGGAGTTTCTTACACCGCTCATGGCCCATCTATACTGACCCAGTAAAGCATTTGCGGCGTGACTTGTGCGTACAGCCTCATTTTTTATGTTTTGCTGTCTAGGTTAGCCGGGAAAAATGACTAGATGGAAGAGTACATACTGCTTCATCAAGGACCACCTATAGGCTATGTTAACGAATACAACAGATCTCTTTTCAGAGATGGGGACTTACTCGGTACCAACTGATATTATGCAAAAGCCCTCCTCGCTTCTCCCGGTGTTTCTCGATCCATTGCTCAACTGCTAGTGGATTTATTGGTGCTTTATTACCTTTGCTTACGGCTTGCTTTCTCAAACCTCGCAAAACACTGTCGGTTGGCCAAGGACAGCTGATTCTTACCTGGTGATAAGAAGCGAGTACAATGTCAGCACCCATTAAGTTGGCTTTTTTGAGAGCTCCGCCTCCCCTGAAAACTTGGACATTCTGGTACTTATCATCCTCCAAATGCCTTGCAATCTCAGATTCCCATTGGTCGACCTGTATTAAGTTAGCTCATGGCAAGCCTTTTTGGAAAGTAACATAGACTTACAATGCAAGCAGGACAAACGATCAGTGTAGGTCCGATTTTCTTTTTGATGGCACCTTTAGGTCTGGGGTTCGCAACGATAACCTTGCGATGAGTGTTAGATCTAGATAAATTCAATTAGATAGTTCTGACTTACCGCCAAAATCTCGACAGTTTTACCCAATCCCATTGCGTCGGCATTGATTCCTCCTTTAGGTCCTTCAGTAGAAAATTCACGACCCATCATCCAATGAACACCGAGCAGCTGATGATGCCATAAAGCTGTACCCTGAGTTTAGTTCACATGTATGAAACAGAATAACGGTGGTACTCACATGTTTTAATGCCTTTAAGAAGCCATGTCGTCTTGTGAAGACTTTTGTTATCTTCGGAACTTACGTTCTTGATCTTACCATGTCCAAAGCTTTCGCTAGCAACTTTCAATAAACTGGGATCCCCTCGGCATTCTTCGGGTAGATAAAGGCCGGACAACAGCTTGAACCACATGCTCTTGTTAGATGCGTCAATGAACTGGGTTGGTTTTCCATTACGCTCGATGTTCTTTCCTGCAAGAGGATCATGATGCATCATGCTCTGTAATTTGGCTTCTGCACTATCTTTTCCAAAGGTCTTGCGGGTTCGTAACTGGGCCATCTTGGGCTTTGTGCTATGGAAGCGTGCCCACCACTCACTAGCAGACTTCACCGGCTTTTGGCGAGATTTTTTGGTCTTCTTGGTCTGCATTCGAGATGGTGAGGCTTGTGGTGATACAAAGAGGCTGTTTTCGCCATGTTCGTGGTCGCTAGAATCACTGTCTTCCAAATCCTCATAATCACTTTCACCGTTGCAGGTATCTTCGACTGGCTTATTGACTGTGGGTTTCTCAGAGGCGATGGGCTTTCCATGTCTTCGGCGCTTCGCGGGATTGAAAAGGTCTTTTAGCGATGGCAGTTCATCCGAATCCGAGACTTCGCTCCCTGGGCAAACATCTCCCCCGTCTTCATTGTCAGTCTCCACAGACGCATATAAAGACCGAGATCTCTTAAGGGGTGTTCGTGGTGTGGAGCCTGTACGCGATGCAGACCATGCGACTGCATCAGATTCCCCCACTTCATTTTCTGCAACTTTGACCGGTGTTTTTAAAATGCTTTCTATGCCAAATTTGGCCAACGGTTTACTAGGAGTCCCAGGAGGCCTAGTTACAGATCTCCAACTTGCCTCTGAGCCCATCATAACCTCTGGATCAGATGATAGCGGAGGCTCTGTGGCAAACCTACTCTTCGGTCTGCTTGGGTCCATGGTTGTTTTGATTTCAATGGCGCATAACAATGGTCGCAGAGGCTAAAGTGATGCTTTGACAGTTAATCGTGAGAATATGGCGGAGATCAGTTTAGAGATTGATTGGAGGAAAGAGAACTCAGAAAGTGAAGGTCAATTAAGCCGGGGTAGACAAAGTAAGAGGCTGAAATATAAGATCGGAGTAACCTGTTCTTTCAAAAAGCTTAGAAACCTCTTGTTGATGTTTCAAGAACTGAAGACCTTGAATAATCTAGCAATTTCACGCAAGAGGCTGTAGAAATCTTTCGTTCTCAAGATAGACTCGAAGGACAAAATGTAGTTTAGAAGATTTAGGGCGGAAGATACCGAACAGTGAATATCAACGCATAAGGTGAATTAATATTATTCCTTTGGAGTTGGAATAGCTCCTGCCGGAACGTATTCATTTTGCTTAAACGCAGCTTGGAATGTGAACCGCTGTGCTCTCATTCATAACGTCCGCAGTTAAAACCAAAACTTCACCATGAAAAGCTCAGTGATGAGACCAGAAGAACATTTTTCTGGTACAGCAGCTGGGAATATAAACTCAAATCCATTTCTTAGCAAGAAACTGATATTCTACACTTGCAGCTTTAACCTCAAGTCACACAGGCAGTTCACCATGCCCGCAGATTTCCACACACTCACTACAGTGGCCCACTACCACCATGGCAAAGCTACTAGCTTCCACGAATTAACATCGTGGTGTATTCTACAGCTCCACCTTAGCACAGGTCAGATCCATGGATATATCCATCACCCTATTCCACTCTCTTGGTATACCATCCCCCAAGATCCTCATGGAGAAGCTCGAAAAGAGACCAGAAGCTGCTTTATCATGCCAAAGTCTTTTGACATTTGAGATCCAAAGAACGATTTCACTTCAAGAAGAAATTCACGGAAGCAAATTCACAAATAAGTTCATGAGATGAAGTGACATTGACACGGAAAACATGATGAGGTGAGTGCACTTGGAATCTTGGATGAACATACATGCAATGACGTTTCACTATCGTTATGGGGCCCGTGCTTACGCTACGGTTACTCGTCACTTGGGCAACCTTTGATAAAGTCCTTTCACCTCAAGCTATCTATCTATGCACTCCTGGATAGGCAAAGGAGTCTTCACGGTGCTTCTATTCTCACATCTAGCACCAAATCAACCCACTTCATCGAAATCATCGAAATATCTTATTTTACTCACACACCACACATTTGAAGCTTCCTGTTGTCCCTAGGAAAAAAAGGCAGTCAAATGAGCTACGGCCGTTGCTCTTTCTCAATCCCGTCCTTGGCTGCGTTTAGAATACCCAGATCAGTCACGCAAATGCAAAAATCCCTCCCTATTCGTCGCAAATACTGTCGCTTTCCGCTTTTCTGCCCGGGTTTCGGATCATCACTGCCTTTTTTTTTCTTTTTGCCACATCACAAGATATGCTCAAAAGAAAGATCCATATCTTCACCAGTCTAGAGTTACTCAAAAGACTCCAAGCAGCAATGAATTATGACTGTAACCCTGCATCATCTGGTTTTCCCTCAAAGAGCAAACATCAATGATATGCATTCTGTGGCTGGGTAAGGTAGGTTTTAACGATAGTCTCTCATCTATTAAACACACAAACTATCTATTTCAAAGAGAGAGAGCCCTCTCATCCATCTCTCTGCCATATCAACACATCTTCCCTTCTTCAGATAAAACCATGGCCTCATCTCCCTCACATCTTCCCCCCCAAAAAAAATACACAACTCCCACCCTTTACTTGCCCTCCCCAACACCCAACCCCCCAAGCCTCCTCAACGATCAACTCTCCAACCTAACCTTCTCATCCACAACCCTCACTTAAAGCATCTACTGACCACCACCACCACTGTACTCCACAATACACCCCCAATATCAAACATGTTACAAAGTAATCTTTAGAAATCTATTAAATATCAGCTACCTTCTAGTCATCAGATAAAGATTCCACCACCACCACCACCACCTTCTATCAATTCCACAAAAGCGACTTAGACAATGTCAGAAACAGCATGTCATAGAAAACGTCACGTTTCTTAAACCTGCAACTCATCCCCATTCCTATCCCATCTAGACCAACCAAGAAACAAACAAACAACCAAACAGATTCCCGAGCGGCAGATAGAATTTTAAAACCTTTGTTCTATACCAAACACCCCAATACTTACTCATTCCCCCTTCACCACATACCCACCTATCACAATCCCACCATCCAAAACTTTACCCAAACCCCTACCCATCCCATCTTCCATCCACAGAACCGCAACCCATACAGTATGAAAACCCATCCACACAATCCGCGCTTGATTTCTTATTCCCTCTTCTCAGACATGTATCCATAACATCTCCATCTCACAACCATAGTACCATAATCACCCATCACATCACCACTTTCCTTTTTCGAAACTCCTATACAAATCATTCGAGAAACCCATTCAAAACTCTGAATACACGAGAAAAGATAAAGGTTCTTGTGCAAATAAATCACTAGCAGCTATCTAAGAGCAATAAATGATACTATCTCTCGCAAGATTTGATGATCTCTCACCCCAAAATTCTCTCTCATATCAATCTCAATCTCCCCCTCCCTCCTTCTCACCCCACCACCACCACCACCACCACCACCCCTTCAGACAACCTGATATACATTCAACCTCACACTCCCCCCACAATATTCAGTTCCATTCCCCTTACAAACCAAATCACATCCCGTTACACTCGGTGTCGTACCTACCTGAAGTGTAGCGCCCGTATTCATAGAGTTACCACAATAACATTCACTCCCTAAAAATGCACAGCCATTATTAGCGCCGTTCTTCACCCATCCCATTTATCAACACCCCCGACATCAAAACTTCCCTTTCTACCTTCCAGCAAAGAAAATTCAAACTCACCATACTCGACCCCAAAATAAGTCCACGCCCCACAGGCAATCGAACAAGCTTCAACACTATTATTTGCCCCCGGAATTGGGTTTTCAAGACCGTTTAATGCGCGTCCAGTTGTAGACTCATTATAGCAACCTAGATACTTCCATCCTGTTAAGTTTGTGACTGTGATTGGTCCTGTTGAGACTAATGTTGGGGTGGAGATTGTGCCGTTGAGTTGATACATATTGAGTCTGGAGCCTCCTGTTTTGCACATGTTAGAACATAGGGTAGCATAGGATAGGACGACAGGAAAGGAAACATACCACCGCAGTATTCGCTAGAATTCCCGGCACATAACATGTTGCATCCATTGACACTAGGTATTGTGCTAGCTTGAAGAACAGATCCAGCATTGATGGTTGAGCCGCAGTAGCATCTAAATCGGTTGGTAAGTCAGTTTATTTATTGAAGAAAAGAGGAGACGAACTCATTGGAATACTCCATTCCGAAATACTCATAAGCCGAACAACTTCTTTGACAAGATTCTATTGTAAAACCTCCAGTTGGGGGTTTCGGCTGCAGACTGGAGAGAGCACGACCTTTGGTTGCTTCGCTGTAGCATCCTAAGTAATTGTAATTGCCAACACTTTTGACTGTTTTAGGTCCATATAATGCTGGATCAGTTCCAGCAACGTATTTTGTAGGGTTATAGAAGACTGAGATATAACCTGTCCCCCCACAAGCATCGTTTGGATCACCGGGACAGGCAAAATTGCACAATTCATCGGTAAGATCTTGTGCCGCTAGAGGTGGTGGAGTATTTCCACAATAGCATTCGCTTGTATACTCTGTACCAGCAAAGCTGTATTCTGCGAGTCCATAACATGCATCTTGGCACATATTGTTACTATTTCGAGTGATATTTGGAGTATATCCTTGATTGGGAAATAGTCGTGGTCCAGTAGTGGATTCTCGAAAGCATCCGAGGTAGTTGTAAATTGTTTGTCCAGTAGTAGAATTTAGAGGGCCACCTTTCTTTGAGATAACAGTCCCAGTAATTTCGACAACGTGGACTCCCCAGCTTACATCATCGGTATTCAAGGTCCAAGTATTATTGAGAAGAAGATCCGGCTTGTTGTATTCTTCAACATTTGGCGAGAAAATAACGGTTCCATATGCACAATCATGCACGGCAACCTGTTGGGATTCGTGTAGTTCCGTGGGATCACTAATATGAAAGACGCCGTTTGGTGGTTTGCTCTTGCTAATCTCTAGCGAAGAACCTCCAATATTACAGATTCGTATCTTCAGAGAAGACGAACTCCCAGGTGCTACTTTGCCAAAATCCATGAGAATATTAGCCTGGGGAAGCCATCCACCTTCTCCATTGCTGATCGAGAAATTGGCTATCGGAGCTGTTGATGCAATACCCTCAAGAATGATGTTGACTGAGCCTCCATCTGACCAGACTTGCCAGTAAGAATTGTATGATCCAGTTCCATTGGTAGGATTGAAAGAAGACTGTATAGATATCTGCGAGCTTGGGGCGATCTGACTTCCTATTGCTGGTAGACCCACTGCAGTGAAGTATCCAAATCCAAGATCCCATGTTCCATTCATCACTGTGCTATTAATGAAGACTGGATTATCATCCAACTCATCCGCAGTATATGCGTAGCCCATGATTGTCATAGCCATCAATCCTTTATTTGATATCGTAAAGATAGCTGACTGAGAATTGATATCACTTACATTTGTGATGATAATTCCGCCGTAGTCCACGGTAGTAGGAGCAATTGCCAGGAAAGGTCTTGAGGACACTTCAGTCCCAGTAAGACTTATTGGATACAAAGTGGCGTAGCCAGCGACAGCGTTTGTCGTTAGGATCGTCAAGGGAGTGCTTTTGATACCAGGAGATACATTTCCGAACGAGGTATTCGCCGTGACTCCAACTTGGACATCCGTCAAGTCCCAAGTGACAGGAAATGTGAATGTGACACCCGCTTTCAAGGGGCCAATTGGCAGGGTTGAATTGTCAACAGAGAAAAACCCATTCCCAACAGTCGCACCAGATATTGAAGCAATCGCAATACTGGCAGTACAATTAACGGTTTTGGTTGCCTTGTTTCCAAGGGCTACCATTCCGAAATCGATTGGCGAAGTGCAATTCACTAAACAATGAGTTAGCATATAGTTAACATTTCCGACACTCAAACAAGAGGGCATTTGAGGCCCGCAGTATCCGGTGGTAAGGATTGCAGTCCAAAAATGCAAGATTCTTAAAATTTGAATGGGTGTAAATCATTCAAAGGATTTAAATGACCAAACAATTACTAAAGATTCATAGCCTTTCGAATATTGAGACCTTCAATCTGGTCTTCTAGTCCGGGCTAATGAACAGTCTAATAGAGGGAAGAGCATCACTCACGAGGAAGATTGACAGGTGCCCCAAGACAATACAGAACACCGTTCGAATCTGTCGTATATACTCGACCGTCTCCAAAAGCTGGACGTTGGAATTTGTTCGCTCCTCCAATTTGTGGTAACTTTATTTTCTGTAGGACGCCATTTTGAGGTACAGCATACCATGCACGGAGGCCAGCATCAGGGTCTGTCATCCAAAGAATCGCTGTACCGGCTTGGTTATTGAAGCTAGTAACAGTCGGGATCCCTACTCCAACACGGCCTGCAGATATTTCATTCGTCTGACCAACCTTGGAAAATTGGGGAAGACCGCTGGACGTGAACGTGAGCTGGTAGACCGATGTTGCCAAGCCGACTGGAGTACAATAAATGAAGCCACCTTCGAGAGGATAGGAGCCACAAGCTCCAAACACGGCTGCGTTTGTAACAATGGTTTGCAAGATATTGTCCGTCTGTCCAGGTCCTAACTTATATCCTCCAAGATTATTCGCATTCAGGATATAAATCTTTCCATTCTTGCCAGCAGTGACAGCCATCTTATCCACACCTGTACCTTTGAATACTGTCGGATCAAGTAGAACAATACCTCCACTGCCAAAGTCCTGATCGCCAGCATCCATGTTTTGATAGTCGTAGGGTTGAAAATAATCTGATACGGAAATTACGCCTGTGTTGTCCAGAGCCAGATTGATAGTTGCCTCTCCGAGAGTTTGACAACCACTTGAACCAGAAGCTGGGGTCCCTTGATTTTGATGAGCCTAGAATCATCAGCATACTGAAATAACTTTTGGGGAGAAGGGAGGTTTACACCACCATTGCCAGACACAAGGAAAATCCTGGCTCCATCAGTTGCTAATGACATCCCGCTCATCCATATTCCACCTTCTCCACCTCCCCCTCCCTGAAGAAGAACGTTTGTTTGCGGAACTAGTGGTCCGCTTTCAACAGCCCAATTTGTTATGATCTTGGCTTTGTTAATGTCGATACCCATTACAAGACCAGTATAATTAAATAAATCACAATGGCCTCCAAACGAACCATATATAACACTACCTATTTGTGTTAACGAAGGACGTTGAAGGATAACTCCTCCAATAAAATACTTTTGGGGGGCGTTATCTGCAATTGCACCATCGATAAGTATTGGCGGAAACACGTCAAGTAATGTACTGATGTTGACTGCATGAAAGTAGTAAACACCATTTGCAGTTCCAGTATTTCCAGCGACCCGATAGTTGGGTATATAAGTCTTGGCAAAGAAATACGCTATATCTGTAGCTGGGTCGATGACCGGTGTACCTACCGGTTGATTAGTGTATATAAAAAGATGGAGATTAACTTTTGCCTACCTATAATACCAATGAAATTGGGAATGTCTTGCACGATATCAGCACAATAAAATTCAAGCTCTCTTTATACCGAAGCTTACCTGTACATCCTATATCAGATTGCAAGAATGGGGTATGAACTTGTCTTGAATTTATGAGAACTCCAGTCTTCGCATTGAGGGTTCTGATATAATTTTGGCTGGATGCAAGAAATAGCAACTGAGGGCCGCCCGTAAGTGGTGTATAGGTCAATGGTTTAGCATAGAACTGCCTTCATCAGCAATTGCTCGTGCGCTGCGTAGAGTGATCCCATTCTCAGACATCACATCTGCATGACACAAATGCAGTGGCTCAATTTATGACGAGATAAACTCTTAATCGAAGGATATAATACCTTCCGATAGTTGACCTGTTTGTTTGCCTCGTAGAATGTAGAGGGACTTGACATTCCGTGGTCGGATTGGAAACATGATGAAATCACTAACCTGTTCTTGGAAATTGAAAGCGACTTTCCACAGCTGCCCGAATGATGAGCTGTCAATAATTCCGGGGTCCATGTTATGATTAGACCTGACTATTACTCAGTTCTCCTCTTCGGGATGTGAAAAAAGTACTCACAGATACCCTGTTTGCTGTAAATCGGCATCCCTATATTCATCAGTAGATGATAAACCCTGAACTAAGACATTAAGAAAGATTCCTGCAATGAGCACTGCAACGTAGAGATGATAGAATGTCATGATGGCTGTTTTATTCCGAGAGTTCTTCTGCCAGAAACTGAAGGTATTCGAAGGCTCGATACATTGAAGGAATAACCGTCTCCCCGTTTAAATAGTCATTTGATATATCGAGATCGAAAGAGATATATGAGAATGTGAAATGTAAAGACTTTGATTACTGAAAAAATGTAGATGTTATCAGTATTTTGCAGGAAAGTTTGGCACTTGCGATACTCCCTAAACCATGCGGGGATCAGTCCGAATTGTTCCTTGGAATTTAGAAAGGTGAAGGAGATACAGACAAGGTTGCTCTTTCTGACTTTCT
Source organism: Myriosclerotinia duriaeana (assembly GCA_002162615.1). Taxonomy (NCBI): domain Eukaryota; kingdom Fungi; phylum Ascomycota; class Leotiomycetes; order Helotiales; family Sclerotiniaceae; genus Myriosclerotinia; species Myriosclerotinia duriaeana. The sequence goes on from NGKI01000004.1 coordinate 1,603,284, forward strand.
ATCCCTAGAGATGATGGGCAACTTACACAATCGGGGAAGCGGCGAGCCATGTTTGGCAGGAATGTCAAAGACCTATCATGTCCTTATAAATTATAAGTTTTCAAAAGGCTAGCTGCATTGGTTTCCGTAGGACTTAGAGCACGCCCCAAGCAAAATTTTAGACTCTGCATAAGATCTTTGAAGTATTGTGAATGTAGGTCCTCTAGGTCCAAGCATATTACATATTGAAAACTTTCCCAATAATCCAAAATCACATTCTGGGAAGTTATATTCCCCGCGGTTTCTTGAAACCTTTTGATAAGATGGTAAATCCGGTGATCTGATAGATTCATCACAGTTCCCAAGGCTGTCTGTTTGATCGCTATAAGATAGCTTTCTATATGCATGTAAGAATTGTTGATAGCACATAAAGTAAGTCATCCATATCGTGAACTGCGATTTGAAGCTTCGGGATCAACAAGGAAACTGTCAAAGTGCGGGTGCTACGTTTGGGCTGCGGCAGGAAATGATTCTGGAAGATGACATCGAGTAAATAAGGGTTTGCAAGTAGTTGATTCTCAAGATGAAGCTCATCCTTCATTCATTAATATATATATTTATTTATATATATATATATATATACATATCCACATCAATGAAAGTTGAGAGGAAGCAAGTCGTGGTTTCGACACGCACAGCAGGCATGGCAGCACGGTCCACCACCTGGAATTATCGGCATTTATCGGATATTGCGGCTTACCTCTCTTTTATCGTCCTACTTCAATTGCTGTGATTGCTTCTTATGAATTTTGAGTCCCGCGAATGGCCATCGAGGTGTTTTACTTTTTATCTTTTCTCTTTTCCCTCTAATCTTCTCGGATTAATCACTACTTGATTAATAAATATGAGTTCCCACACCCTTCACTTCAAATCCATTAATCCTCTGGGTTCTCGAACACTGCTATTTCTTCATGGAGCTTTCTCTTCTTCACATCAATGCGACTTTATATCAAGCTCCGTGGACCTTTCTTCCTTCCATATCCTCATAGCTGATTTCCCATCCCACGGGCAATCGACTTCTTCATCTATACCGGCCAGCATTCCCGACACTGCCTCCATCCTCGCAGATCTTATCAGCGAGCATGCGAAAGATGGAAAGGCAGACATAGCTGGCATGTCCTTGGGTGGAAATGTCGCAATATACTTTGCGCATAAATATCCAGATATAGTGGGTCATGGTGGAGTGTTTGTCAGCGGCTGTGAGAGATATTGGGGTAGTTCTAACAGTTAGGACAATTGGGGTGCGGCATTATTTATGTTTTCCGCAACATGGCTCTTCATACATCTACCGACACCATTGTTCAATGTGATCAGCGATAAGTCTGGAATGAAAACATCAGAGACATCGAAAGCGGATATGAAAGCGGCCGCTACATACGAACTAGGAAAGACAATAGCGCAGAATCTCGGGGAGAGCTTTGAGTTTAAAGGTAGGGGAGACTGGAAAGACCGATTCGAGGTGTAAAATTCCGGACGTGCATTGTTGCGGAAACTATGAAAGCTAAAGAGAAGGATTGTATCAAGTAAGGCTTTTGTAGTGAAGGGTCAACGACATGGCTGGAGCTCTCAAAAACCGAAGCTATTTGCGAAAGCTATAAAATTTTGGATGGTCCATGAAGAAATGCCTAAGGAGCTTCCAATTGTTGAATGATGGAACCTACAACATCATTTACCACACCCATCCACTGCTTATTGAAATTTAGCTACCTATCGAAAATCATCTGCATATCAATGGCTTGTGACACCAGGAACCAAACATTACCGGTAATAGCAAACGGCGTGCTTTCGGTACATAATCACCTAATCGCCGCACCCCTAGCGGCTAAGCCACGTTTTGTGAGTACGAATTGATATTGCTTGATGGCTAGCTTGGAGGATCATCGGCCATAGCTTCACTTTCTCTTTTCTGAATAGTTATTGCTGAATGTCTTCCTCCGGGAAACTTTTCAGCCGAAGGGATTTTGCGGTTGAATACGACTAGATGTGAAAGCTATTGATACTTGAGTACAACTTAATGTGTTTTTCATCAAGATGGATTCAACGGAAGTCTTGGCGAAGCTGACTGCTAAATTGGGCCTGATCATTATCCATGCAACATAACAATTGGCTCAAACTATTTCAAGAACGGGTAACTACAGCCGATAAATTGTTTCTGTGCGTCTGTACGACAGGTCCTTGCTATTCATCCTGTCATCGTTCCATAGTGGTCGTCGTACGATCCACCTGCTCCGCATTTCTTTTTCATGGAGTAAGCCGAGCTTTAAATGGTTTCTCAATTTCTCCATCGTGTAGGAGTGCATATTTTGAGCGATGCTTTGCCCTTTCCAAATACGATCTTGTTCAAGTCTAAGAAAAGTTCTGGCCACCACTTGATGCATATTGCCCTCCAATAATGGAGTCTTTCAAGCGCACGTAATCTTTTGGGAAAATTTTGAGGTTCTGCCTGTTTGCCTGCAATTATAATATATTGGTTTATAAAGGTTCCTCTTGTACGCAGCAGTGCCATCTCCTCCGCTACATCCGTTATCAAGGAGGCTCACAGCTTGTGTCACCACTCGTCAGTACTATGAGTGCTAAAACACCCCAGTATCTTACCAAACCACTTCCTCGCTTTGATCTCCTGCTGCCCCAATTATCCATCATCTACCAGATACCAGGACCCCCCTCGTTTGTACTTAATCAGCCCTTCTCTCTCCACCCCAAATTTCATGATACACTCTTTAACCCTTACCTCTTCTGGTATCTGTTCCGCCTTTTCCACTAACCAGCTACCTGATTTGGGACTCATGCCACTTTTAATCATAGCCTCAATCGCGGCTCCTTCTTCAATATCTATAATTTGCTTAGAGATCCTAGAGCACACTGCACTGTCCCAAATTCCTTCCTTTCGGTTACAACCTTCGAGAATACGTAGAGCTCGACGACGAGTCAGTGGATCACGGCATCTAGTACAAACGAAATAAAGAGGTGCAAGAACGCCGAGATGATAATGAAAAGTTGGTGGTGTGTCTTTCTGACCAGGACCATTCCTGTGTCCACTCGGGGAAATGCCCTCGGCAAAATCAAGTAAATTTTGAAATTGGGGGAGATGAGAATCCCACACCATCTCGCCAAGCGTTATATCAATGCAGAGGAGGAGAGAAAGCATTGCACGATTTATTTGCAATATCGGGACTGCAGGATGAGACGGTGGAAAATTAGATGCGTCAAACGCAGCGCACCAAGATGAAAAACTTTGTAGCATACTGGCTCCATGAATTGGTGGAGTTTGACAAGTAAAATAATCGACTTGTTCGCGGACAGGGTCCAAAGGATCTAACCATTTCGCAAGGCCGTCGTATCTATGATGGCGTTCAGGTGACGGGGGAGGAGATATGGGAGATTTGGAAGGTTCTTCCGTTTTTGCCATTATATTCCACAGATAAGATAGGAATAAATCGAATGTATGATGCGCTTCATTTACCGATTTAAAGGTACGAGGTATCGAGAGGGTAGGTGGTTGAATGAAGCGTGTAGTGTTTACTACAGCGGATGCTTGTCCTACTTCTGTGATTTGGTTTTCTAATCGGACAAAAATGGGAAGAAAAATTTCCTTTTGCAAGGAGCCATCTCTAAGTCCCCCAAGTCTCCTATCTGAATCGAGAAGAATCTTTATACCACTAGCGACATGGGTCAAAGAGGCCCTATAATGACCCCTCAGACTATCGAACGCGGAGAAGACTATGCACATCATTAGGACGACATCCACATGCAAAATCAAATTTTCATTGTTTAACGCAATTATCCGTTGGATAGCCTTCTGGTAATGAATTAACGCATACTCTGAATCTGCTGCGTGGGCATCTTTCGAATGCCCAAAATTCTCATGGAGGGCTCCCAACGCAACAACAGCATTAAAAATGGACGATTCAGCATGCGCTGTCCGAAGTAAAATCGTAGACCAAAGATCAGCTGCTCCAAACGGCCCCGCCAACTCCAGTGCCGTCCGAAGCCTAAAAAAATCAAAACATCTCTGTTGTCTTTCCGTGGCACCCGGTAAAAGACTTAATCCTTCCACGGGTGCAGAAGCGGAATATACGATGAATTTTAGAGGCCCGCTATTGGAAGCGGCTGCGGATGGCGGTGGTGCATATCCCGCACAAGTTCGTTTGGCAACGAGACACCGTTGACATGATGGCCTGCCCTCGTCGCACTTCACATGCCGCGTCCTAAACCAAGATAAGCTTAATGAAAAGAATTATCCGGGGGTTTCATCTAGGAATCCAACATACTTGCATGTAATGCAGCCCGATCGGACTTTGCTACCGCCGTATCGAAACCGTATAATACTGGAGCTCATCTTCGTTTGGTAGATGGTTTACGTGGAGGCTGAGCGGACATGGTAGGGCGTTGGGTAAATACTATCGAGCCTCGTGGTTAATACCCACCTTTTGGATGTGCAATGATCCAATCATCGTTGTCGGTTTGTGTGATATTTCTCCATATTCTGTCACCCCCACTTTTCACATGAGAGTGAGGTTGCACCGATCATAGAATTAGCGCGTCCAAAAAGGGTTAGTAGGTTACGAGATGACCCCTATTTCCGCTAACTGTAGTGTCATGAAACTCACTTACAAAAATCCAACAGTTGGGTTTAGCAAATATTATATGTTCAAAACACAAGTCTCTGATTCGCAGACGCTTCTATCGACAAGTTTGATAAGAGGTTATGGTACGGCTTTCTCATACTATAAATTTCAGAGTCACTAAACCACTAGCTTCAGATGGGAAGCGAACCCCATGATCGACAGATGAGCCACGTGCTATAGGTCGTACCTGCGTATGGATGAGTGTTTGAGCCTTGTGAGTTCTCTCTATTCCAGTTATCTGGCCTTGGAAATGGATATATATAAATGTTCAAACGATTGAGCCAATGAGAATAGACTAGAACCTCCAAAGTCTCATTTCGATGACCACAATGAGGCTGACTTGGTTGATGATAATTAAGTATCCAGTTTGAGGAATGGGATGAGTAGGCTTCATGATCTCAAGTGAGACACTTAAAGAATGAGTCTGTTACGTGGTGGAACTTTTTCTGCCCACTGCTATATTCTCAATTCTTCCTCATTTTCATAGTGGTTTCTGGATTTCTTTTGCATCAAAATCTTTGATAATCACTCAATGTACAGTTCCAGCACTGGATCTCTAGCGGTAGCACTTGTCAATACCTGAGCACTCGTTTCCTTCGTTCAAGCTACGGACCCACGGGCAATGAGAATTCCATTGCATAGGAGATAGACTCAGATCACTGGGACTACGATTTATGACAAAAGTAGGAGTCGGCCTATATAACCTGCGCTATCTTCAACTGAATATCTTCCAGAGATTCTGGTTTGAAAAATTAATGGTTGGTACCTCGAGGGACTTAGTTGAAGCCCTTATCGACACTGGATCTGCAGACTTAGTTCTCAGCCCAAGATTATACAAACCTAGTTCTGCCTCTGTAAATTTACAAAAGTCATTCAATGTGATGCATCAAATCATCACTAGTGATTAATCATCTGGAAATTCGAGCGAAACTGTATGACATCTCAATCACCCATCTAAATTTACACGTTGCATAAACGTATCATCTTTCAGATAAATGGCTCCCTCTAAAATGATACTGTTCTCCTCCAATGTTTCATTCTACAAGGCCAAACAATCGGCAACATTCCATGCACATCCAATACCAATACCATCACAACCTCCGTGTACCCCCATGATGGAATCGTCGGCTTTGGTGCTCCCTCACTCAGCGGTAGTAATTCCACCCCCTACTTCCATAACCTCTGCAATTAGAACCTCGTCTCCGATTGTAGATTCGGACTTACGCTCTCCATAGACGGCACTGGCTAATTAACACTTGGAGCCCTCGATACCAAGCTAGTTAACGAAGCACCATTCAAAAAATTACCGAGTATTCGGGAATGGGTTATATTTGGGTAGGAAAAGGTTACAATCCGAAGTATTTCTGTACAGAGGAGAGTAGAGTATGCTTGTGAAGTTGGCAAAGTGGATATCCACCATGGTGCAGTAGAGACACAGTCCGGGGACAGTGTGGCCGTACATCATCTCGATGCTTCTCCAAAAGCTTTGCGAGACCACCATCACCCTCTGTGGGTGCAAGCTCAAAGGCGTTGTTAGAGTTTGATAGTGGAATTAGCGGGGTTCTGGGGTCGATCTCTGCTGGCGATGCTCAAGGTTTTTATGTAACCGATATTCAATCCGTACTCACTCCTTTCGCGGTGGGTAATACGTTAATGGGATATTCCCCATGTTCATCTCCTCCAGTTATAGGGCGTAGTCTGCCTTCTCAATCCAGCCTCACATCTCCTAAGTTTTCCAATACATTTGGAAATTTCAATCTCGAAAACTCAATACTGCCGATTATCCAAGAATGAAATAATTGTAAATCGGATTTCTATGTTTTGATTATGAGGAAGAACTTGGTTTGTAGGTTATTGGGCAAGCTTTTCTTCAGGAAAGTGTTTGGATCATCATCTTGAGAAGGGGGGTTTGAGGGCTCCTGTGTTGGGGGAGGGGATGGAAATGGGACGGGTACGTTGAGTACACCTAAGGCGATATCTAGGGCCTTTGGTGGAGTTGAGAAGATAGGCGTGTCGATGATGGGGGTACTTGGTCGTGTGCGAGAGTTTTGGGCGGATTTGTAGGTTGGGATGCATGAATAGGAGTCTAGAATAGTGAGTTTGTTAGAGTGCCTAATTGAGTTGATACTTGTCTATTATTCCTCGAGACTTAATTATATTTTTTTCTATCTCAACCCCATTTCTTGATGTTCTCAGGGTCGTGCTTCGTTTCAAAATCATCGTGGATTCCTTTCTTGCCCGCCCCATTGCTGAAATATCTTGTGAGAGATGTGGACTTGGGGGAACTTATCCTCAAAGAAATATCGAATTCATTGAAATCGGGGATACCAGATGGGCCAACCAGTCAGTTGGCTGACAGTGCTACAAGAATATCGGTAAACGATGTGCCGCCAGCATCGGAGTAGCAGTTGAAGAACAAGATGGATAGTATGGCTATGAGTACTGTACCTACTTTACTATGGAAATCCCATTTATGTTTTTCATCATATGAAAGGTAGGCTACTCGAATATAGAAAGTTAAAGTTGCTTGCTGTTATTTACTACCGTACATCTTTGCTTAAGTCTTTGGCAAATCCAAATTGATGTCACGCACACCAAATCAATTGGGGGTTGGTGGAACCAACATATGACCTCTCCTCCCATCTCACACATATCGCTCAGTAGTATCTGAGCAAAAGCAGAATTGAAAAGACCAAGTTACCAACACTCGCTTTCTCCCAACTCGGTACTTTGCTATCCCTATTCTCATCTCAAACTAATGAAATAGTTATTCACAATGAAGGCCAATTTCTGTCATTCTTTGGTAGCTATATTATAAGTCAGGCGGCAGCCCTGCCAATTATTTGAATTCTAAAGATCCATGATTTCAAGGTAACTTAATATATAACAGAACCAAGTGTCTGCGATTCCCTGGCTCTCAGAAATCGGTCCAAAAGTGCCCATGCTATCACGGACGATACTCAGGTTGCCGAAGGCTGGAAGCGGGGCAAGAGGCCGCATATTCTACTCGGATTGCTGAAGAATGACACATCATTTGTCGAGCTCCGTTGCTTGTTGAAGCCCATATCTAATTGGCATGTCAATCGAGGAACTCTTTTACGCATGGTCACCTTGTGTTTCCTGGAGAATACTAAAATGTATTTTCGATTAGATACACTTTAACATCTGTTTCAATAAAATCACCCGCTTTGATTTCCTCAACCATTAATTTGCTCTCCCAATCTTCCAGTAACATAAAGGAACTACCATGGACCCGCTAATCTATCCCATCATCTTCACTAAAATGTGCTCTCAATCCAATACATCTTGATATCTCATCCGTGGTGTTGTATTTGAGATTCCAACAGGCGAACCTAGCCGGGTAGCTCATGCATGATTCAGACATCTATCGGGATGATAATATATATCTAGGCAAGGAATGGAAATCACCATTTCCTAATTTTACTACGTAATCCCCGTAATACGCCCTGGAATCCAGAATGAATCCTGAGAACTGCAGCGTTCGCATGTGGCGGCCTTCCTCAAAGGTAATACAATGGGCATAGGGCATAGGTAAGAGAACTTTGTCCATAACAGAAATATTGCCGATATATATTGCACGCGCTCCCGAGGCTCTTCATGTTCTTCCAAGTGGAATGTTCTTGGTACAAACGCACCCATTCGTATCTTGTATACCCCTTCCAGAATTCCAAATCCGAAAACTAGCAGTGCAGCACCGCAGTACCGAATACATCATCACATCAAATCAGATGTGCAGTGCTGCATCCAGACTGATAATATAAGATCTTACTCACAAACTCATAGATGGCTGTATTTGCTCCTATGATGCCTTTGGATTTTATGTGGTTGAGTATCTATGTAGTATTTGAAGTGAGTTATTCCGGAGAAAAGAGGTCGTTGATGAATGCAAGAAAGGGTAGGGGGTGGGGGGTTATTCTATGGATTAATTCTATGTTACAAGTGAACTGCTTGTTCCGAAATTTGCGTATCGAAATTTGGGATTGGAATAGTATTGAACATCACCTCACGGAACATACATACTCTTTTCAATGAAAGTCCCAAGAAGAATTTTAAGAAAACCATTTGTATTCATAAGTCATGTTGGAGTTATCATAAAGCAGCTTATGAATCACTGTATTCCGCTTTCTCCTTTCCCTGTTCAGGAAGGCCCTGGATACTAAATCTAGTATCTCACTCAATAATGACCGTCAATAGTCATCGTTCCCGTCTTCGTAATGAGGTACTCATTAACCGCGACGTCTTTCCCACTCTCCTTTCCATATCCTGATTCTTTGATCCCTCCGAATGGTGATTCGGCTGCTGATGCATTGCCTAAAATGGGAATTTTCAGTATTAAAATCTCCAGTATGAACGAATTAGAATATCAATATACGTACCAGTATTCATACCAATCATACCCGCCTCCAGATTCTCCAGAAGTCTCCATGTACGATCAACATTCTTAGTGAAGAAGTATGATGCTAATCCCATCTATCCATAAAATCATGTCAGTACTCCACTTGCTATACTATTGCCTAGAAATATGTAGATGGAACTCACACTAGTATTATTAGCCGCCTCCACCGCCTCATCCTCAGTCTCAAAAGAATACAATGCCAACACCGGCGCGAAAGTTTCTTCTTCCGTAATCAACATCTCCTTCTTCGCCCCCAAAATAATTGTCGGCTCGAAGAAATATCCAGTTGTATCTTTGACTTTTCCACCTCCAAGTACAACTTTTCCACCGTGTTTAACGGCATCTGCGACTTGGTTTGCAGCTTTGTCGATACCTCGAGAGGTTGTCAAAGGTCCGATTGTAGTTCCTTTTTCGGTGCCATGGCCGGGTTTTAGGGTGGAGGTTTTGTCTTTGACGAGGGAGGCGAAAGAATCGTAGATGCCAGATTGGACGTACACGCGGTTGGCTGTAATGCAGGCTTGACCGGCGTGTCGCCATTTGAGGACCATGAGGGCTGGATGTGTTAATATATTGTCCGTGGAGACGCTTAATGGTATATGAACATTCAGGATTGCAAGCATAGCTCTGTAAATTAGAGAACAATATCACGTACCATCAGCAGCTTGATTCAAATCCGCATCATCGAATACTATGAAAGGACAATTGCCTCCAAGTTCCAAGGTTACTTTCTTCAACCCATCAGAGCACAACTTTGCCACGAGTTTACCAACCCTTGTCTGAAAGATTTGATATTAGCATCCGGGTATTCGTTAAGATATGAAAACGTAGAACCCACAGAACCAGTAAAAGTGACTTTCTTGACCAATGGATGACGGCATAAGGCCTCACTCAAAGGAGGCGTATTATCCAAACTCGTGGTCAAGACACTGAATACACCTTTGGGAAATCCTGCCTGCTCTGCAAGCAGAGCCAAAGATAGCACAGACAGGGGCGTCTCTGGTGATGGTTTCACTATCATACAACAACCCGCCGCAAGCGCTGCTCCGGCTTTTCGCAAGACCATTCTAGTTGTCATTAGCTAGTTAACTTTACAAACTGGGGTCACTCACGCAATAGGGAAGTTCCATGGTACTAGTGCGGCAGCTACGCCGACTGGTTGCTTCACGGTGAAGACTCTCCTACCTGGCGCTGAGGGGGTCTAATGAAGGGATACGAGTTAGCTGTTTCTAAACACGAGAAAGATGCCAAGAAATAGAGGAAGGGTCCAGTGCAAGCACATGAGATAATGTGCAATGAAAGATATATTTTGCGAACATAAAAAAAATCTGAAACTCACCTGAATCGTCCCCGTGATCCTCTCCGCCTCCCCAGCAAACCACCACGTAAACCCCAGCGCATAATCAATTTCCCCAAGACTCTCCGCAATAGGTTTTCCCGTCTCATATGTAACAATCTTAGCAAGATCCTCCTTATTTTCCCTAATCAAAGAATCCCATTTTAAAAGCCACTGAGCACGTGTTCTTGGATTAACTTTTTTGAATGATTCAAATGCAGTATGTGCGGCCTGTACTGCTGCGTCTACATCGGATGCATCGTTATCCGGTGCTGTGGCCCATACTTGGGCAGTTCCGGGATCTGGTTAAGATTATGTGTTAGATATGGTGAGACTAAAGAGACTTGTGGCTTGGTGGGATGAAGGAATTCAAACCTATGATGTCGAAGCGTTTGCCGGATTTAGCTTCTACCCATTCTCCATTAATATAGGATTGATCATGGAAGAGCGATGTGTTTTTGAGCTAAAATGTGGGTGGTTAGTGTTGCGAGCTGAATAAGGGGTAATTTTGTATTTGTTTGAGAGACCATACATCGAATGGGAGTTTGGTTGAACTCATGATGAAGGTTTTTTGACGCTTGTCTTGATGTTTGAAGTGAGGAATGAAATGATTATGATTGTATCAGAATCTCAGATAATTTTCTTGAAAATGTAAATACTGTATACCTACTTATTATTATTGTTTCTCCTTCGAGATAAAGTGATGTGGTCGCAATGCGGGGTAATCCCTCGTGGAAGGCGGGGTAGAGGAAGTCCATCAACACGTGACCACTCTGCTCGGACATTCATCTTTACATCTCGACTTGATGTTTCTGATCTATATGTGGTCGGATGAACTGGTGTCTACGATTTCAAAGATGTGACATGAAGTGTTCTCTCCTGATTACTTGCGATCTCAATAGATAACAGATGTATATATGGATGTTTTCTAACTCACGAACAATAAGGAATGTATAATCTACCCACTGGAGATTCACGTGCTTCAGATTGAACGTGTGTCCGCTTCCCCATCCATACCCCTGTTTCTTATTAGCCTCTCATTCCACAACCTCGGCAGCTTACACGAGGTCGTCGATCTTGGGTTCAAACCTCCAAGTACTCAACTAGCTACTCAGTCAACTCAGTCGACTCCTCGAATAGATAGATAGTGTGACCGCGGCACTTGGTATTGGCATTTGATATATATCAAAATCATTGCCCATCATGCCTCTCGGTTCATCTATTCCTTCATCCCTACAATCGATATTGACAATCGCAGGAAATACCAAAATGTCAGCCATTCTCGCCACTTCTTTTGATCCCAAACTCACGGGTCCTCTTCTCGTGGCACTGTTGTACTACCCTCATAAATTACAATCTATTATACCGATTAGTATCCAGCCATATATTACTTCTCCTAGCTTTATTAAAGCGTTGAAGGCTCTATTCATATTTGGTGCCCTACGAGGTGCAAACAATAAGTTATCTCAGATGGTATTGAACAATTGGAAGGGGAATGCGAGGTTTATCAAAAGTCAGGAGTTGGTGTTGATCACGGGTGGTTCGAGTGGAATTGGGGAAATAATGGCAAGAGACTTCTCATCCAAGGGAGTTAAGGTTGTAGTGATGGATGTGAATCCTCCGAAGAACCCATTTCGTAAGTTCGCTCTCCCGAAACTATGCGATATGGATAATTGACAAATGTAAAGCATCAAACGTCTTCTATTATCAAGTAGACGTAACATCATCATCTCAAATTGCTTCAGCAGCTTCTGAGATACGAAAAGGTCAAGGAGATCCTACCGTAATTATCAATAATGCTGGACTAGGTTATCTCCAGCCTATCTTGGAAGGCACTGAAGCACAAATCCGAAAGACATTTGATGTTAATACGATATCTCATTTCCTGATGGCCAGAGAATTTCTTCCGGCGATGATTAAGAAGAATCATGGTCACGTGGTGACAATCGCGAGTATGGCAAGTTATCTAGTCCACGCGGCCAATGTAGATTATGCTTGTACCAAAGCAAGTGCACTGGCTTTTCACGAAGGACTTGCATCGGAATTGCGAGTCCGATACAACGCACCCAACGTACGAACCACGTAAGTGCCAATATCCCCCATTCCCCTTGCCACCAGCATCCCATACTTACAGATAACATAGTGTTGTCAATCCGTCCTGGATCCGTACTCCATTAATCGAAGATCTAATCGCTCAACCCACCTTCAAAGATCCAGTTCTCGAGCCCGAAACCGTCACCAATGCCATCGTCAATCAGGTAATATCGGGAAGAAGTGGCCACATCGTTCTGCCCAACGAGATGCATATCATGAGTACGATACGAGCATGGCCTTGGTGGCTCCAAACTTCTATTCGAAATATGATAGCTCCAGCATTACTCTTTGTCGACGACCCCAGACAGGTTGGGAAAGCTGGGCAAATAGGAGATGTGGCTCCGGCGGCATCCACGTAGATATTTGACAGGTCATGCTTGTTGCTTTTTCCGGAGTATTGCTTGTACCAATCTTGTGCGAGGGAAGGTTGTCTACTTAGGGGTCTTTCGGGAGTTTAGGGATGTTGTTCTAGGTTACTCTGCGTAATCGCGGTCATCGTGGCTGGTTTGAATATGATCGGGAATTTTTTGAAATTTCTTTATTGGTATAGAAGATTGAAACATCGGCAGACCGTATATTGTAAACACATATAACGAAATTCCACTTGGTATCCACGATGAGTTTGATGTGTCATATTTGCTTGGGCGAGCATAAGCACATTTTAGTTGCCCGTTGAAAGATATATGCAACTATTTCGTATTCATTTGCAAACAAAAACGTCATAAACGTTGATACATTCCATGTTTCATTTTTATAAATAAAAAAAGTCTAGAATGTGTGAACATTTCTACTATTATCCTTAACTAGTTAGTAGCCAACCGCAAACCCAAAATATACCCCCCTCATTTCTCCCTCTAGAATCAACAACACCAAGTTCTAGATTCATGACCCCCAATCTGGAAGATATCAAAGTCTCCTACTATTGGTCCAAGAAAAATAGAAAGCCGCATACATCTAGAAGTAATATCCATCGTTTGTGCAACTATCGAATCATGATACTGTATCTACTCCGTAACTCCAAGGGATGTACCTTAATGTACCTTTATGTACCTTCACGTACCTTACAAGCATCAAGCAAACATCACCTCACCAACATCAACTTGTCACACCTGCATTTCTTGCATAAACCGCATTGACGCTCGTACCTACTACACCTTATGCACGCACGAATACCGCAACCAGATATCACCTACTTCCGTGTCTCTATACCGTATGCAGTAAGTACGCAGTTAGTACACAGACGAAACACCAATGACTGCCGGCATGGGGAACCGATTATATATTACTTTTATTACTGTATGCTAGGTATTTTACGTTTGGCGTCCGGACTCCGAAGATGTATGCATGTACGTATGTACTAGGTATAAAGATACAGAGGACCGGGGTAGGCCAAGTCGGAAGAAACGAAAGGAAAGGGAAGGAAAATATCACGATTTCCAGGGTTCTGGATCAAACTTACCGTGGTTATTCACTTGTACAGATTTGTAGTCTCTGTACGTGGATCTCTAGGTACGAACGAAAGTCTGAAGTTGGAGTCTGGGAGTTTTGGACATAGGCGCATTTGGCGAGATGTACTGTGCAAGTCCAGTTGTGTACTTTTTTTCAATTATGGAATAATGGAGGTGGACGATAATGATTGGGAAAATCCGCGATATCCGTGGGATTTTTGACTTTCAAGATGGCATCTAGAATATCAAGTGAAGTTAAAGTCGAATTTTCATTGGAGCTACCCCTAAACCACATACCACTACTGGGGCGAATGAGATTGAGCTATGAATCCTATTATATAATTTCTACCCTTTCTGGTCTAAAACCTTGAACCAACCATACATCTGGGAGTCTGATATTCAGCCGCACAACTTGTTAAGTTTTTGTTATTTGGTTATTTGGTTGTTTGGGTTTTTAGTTGTTTAGTTGTTTAGTTGATGCCGCTGGTGCCGCGAGGAAAATATAAGGGAAATATTTGATGAAGAATCACTTAGTAATCGTATAGAACGGGTTTTGCCACGGGGGTATGATCTGATGGATATTCTAGATTGACGATGGAATGAATAGAATAACTTGTAGGCAAAGCGATCAAGACGGTTTTGTTTTGTTGGTTACAGTTGGTTACACTGCATATTCATATGCATATGGACGTTACAGGGCGTTGCTTCTTTAAGTTATTAGGGGTTACATTGAGGATTTTCATATTGGAGAATATATACATATATTATGGAGAAGATAGATGAAAAGGTACATAGGTACATGAAATCTACCAACTCGTATTCTTATTGCATCACATCATCGCATGATTCGCATCATACTTACATCACCAGATTCACCACTGGTTGATGGAGTAGATACGGACCTGATGTACCTATCTAGTAGGTAGTATGTATTCCAAACCTTATTATATTCTCCAGGGCTGTCCAAGTCACCCTTGATGAAAATGAACAAACGAACGTTTGTCTTAACTTGTTTATATCCTTATATCCCTTTAACCGTCTAACGCAAATCCCAATCCCAATCCCAATTCCAATCCCAATCCAGGAGGTATCAAAACTCAAAAACCTAATAGATCAATAATCACAAACAATATTTCTATTTCTATTTTTATTTTCATTTTCATCATTTATTTATTCCCCCGCGGCCACAGCGGTCAAACCCAAAAAATAGATCCTGGTATCGCTTGTCTTGCCTGTCTCGTGACTAGCCCGTTCCCTATTCCCCGAATCCCAAGTTCCAACATCTACTTAACCTACCTGGTAGAAAGCCCGATTTTTTTGATACAAACACAACGAATCACATTGAAGATATACCTTGTAATTCATCACGTACCTTACTTTCTGTACGAAATACTAAACTAACTAACTAACTAACTAACTAACGACCTAGTAAGCCCTTATGCCGTGCCGGGCATTCAACTTCCTTCATCTATCATTCTATTCGATAATTCGAAATACACCACACACCACACACCACACCAGCTTCAAAACTTTCCGAGTTTACTCCCAAGGTTGATATTGATCATACTTTTTAGCCTCCCAGGAGCTTTTTCCCCATATTTTTCTATACTCGGTGTCACTATATCCCCTCAAGTATCCACTCGGAATTCAGAGCTACATATTCCGATACAATACCATGGAACCTCCTCACCTTACCGGCTTTTCATGATATCCACCATCCTGATCCATGGACCATGAAGGTTTTGGTGATCACTAAGAATCCCAAATAACCCGATTACTGGTCCTTGGAAGTTAACCTTGCGTTAGCTTTTCGTTCTTGTGTTTATATCAAAAAATAGCCATCTGTTGCACTAAGGATTACCTAGGTAGTTACAAATCACACTTACCTAGGTAACTCTAGACCATCTTTCTAAATCTGATAATTGTCTTCTATCAGTTAAACCTTTCTTTATCCTGCTGGCTGCAGGTTGATGGTTCCCCGGCCCAGCAAAACTAGATTCTGGATTCCGATTAGCCATCTCAGAAAATGCATGCGTATGTGTCTGTGTCGTGCTTAAACCGAACTGCCACAATATGTGGTGGCAAGGACATACCTGTTTCGAATGATTGAATGAGATCTACCTAGATCGTATTCATATCAAACTTTTCTCATCATTCCCAGACTACCCAGACTTCTCTAATACCTCTCTTGATTCCGTTTGATGACTCCCATGTCGTATCATGTCATATCGTGTCATATCCATCCAAGTAATTCCTCGTACCAACACACGCAGTAAGTGTTACCCGGACCTAGTGGACCACCTTCTCCAAAACTCAATTGAGAGGCAATTAATCATAGCTATGCTTCTTGGTTATAGCTTCTATTGAAGTAGATGGGTCGACAAACATGGCTGAGCTCAAGCTTAAGCTCAGGCAATTCTGGGTATTTTCTCTATTGCTCCATAATGATACAATGATATGACGAGATGGGAATGGATTAAAGACCTTCCCAACCCATATTGCTGGGTCATCTTCAATCATTTATCATTTTTTATATTTTTTGTCAAATCTCTTCCGTCGTCCTACACTTTACTGCAGATTTTATTTGGAGCCTGAAGTCACACAAATCCATACAAATATCTACACGACATCTTTCTCTCTATTATTTATATTACTTTATTATACACTTTTCCAATTCTCTCACATACATATTCATACATACACACACACATCTACGGATATACATTCCACCATCAAGTAACAGGGAAGAAATTTTCCTTCATTCCTTGAATCATTTATTTCTGAGAAGTTTCTGCTTTGATATCTCAAGTCCTTGCTACATCTTACATATGCAAGTTCGGAATCGGGATCGTGTCGAATATATCCAAAAAGTCTCCGGTTGCATGCTACATATGCAAGATATAAGTATGCAGACGCCACTTACACATGGGTTATGGGCAGTGCCTTCCCGGGGTTCGTCTGGATCTTCTTTGGGAATTTTTTTTGTGAATCAAGTACATAGACTTGTCAATGGGGATATAAATACGACATCTCCAAAGGGAACCGAGGGGACACAGTCGATACCTCAGTTTCATTCCCATTCTTTGAAGAACTCATCTTCATCATCTTCATCTTCAAAAGATACTATAAAATCGATGGAATTCGAATCTTTCTCAACGTCATCCCTTAATCTGAGGGAAAACATCGGGGGTAATATGTTGGTCGTGGAATCTATCATCGTTATTGCTACGGCTTGCATATTATATATCCTCAGCTCTCGACGAGAAAGTCATAGTCGACGTGCTCAACATGGGAGTGCTAAGAAACCATCACCAACTTCATCGTCATGCTCACCATCAACCACCACAAAATCTCTCCTCCACCACCCCCTAACCCATATTTCACGCCTGCTCAGCTGCCACTCCTCCACCCCAACACCAACCACCAAATTCCCAACATCACCATCAAAACAAAGCTCGCAACTAGACCCAACCCCCCAGAAACCCCCCTACATCCTCCCACCTCTCAAACCCACCTCTCCACACCCTACATCCATGGGACTCAAACGCCTCGACAAATCAAATTGGTTAACAATCGACTCTACCTATCTCACCGAACACACACTGCGCGCATCACTTTTAGAAACCAATAAACCATGCGTTTTACAAGTCTTACCCTCTGCCCTCCCCGCCACCTACGAGGTACTCGAGATGGTTGTCGAATTTCTACTCGCGCGGTATCCGGATGATTTTACTCTCATTCCCTCTCCCTCATCTCCTTCCAAATATCGAGAAGAGAGAATCCTAAACAAACTCACCGGAGAATCCCACATCATCGGCCCCCAATGTCCCCATCCCCTCGAAACAGCAGCGCGTCTTTGCATGGAAGATTTTAATATCCTCCTACAAGATCCAAGTTCGTCTGATCCAGAAGAATGGAAATTAATGGCCTCCGCTACTTTGTTTCCAGCGGGCTGGAAGTTGCAGGAGAGGATTGGGTGTAGTATGGCGGTTTTACATGCGCCTGTTCCGGGATGGAAGGAGAGGTTGGGGAAGAGTGTTAATAGGTTCGTATTTTTTTCTCTTTTTCTTTTCTTTTGGTGGATGGAGGAATAAACTGTCTTCTTTCTGAAAGCGATTTATGAAGATTTTACATGGGTATTTTGGTCTAGGAAATTAATGCTAACACCCCCCAGATACTTCACCCATCTAACCCCCCGCACCTGCATGGAGCGCTCAAACCTCTTCATCCAAACCACCCCCATCCTCTTCCAAGACATCCCCGAATCCCCTCGTCCAAACACATCTAACCCACTACCCCTCACCCCAAACGATATATACATCCGTCGCGAACGCCAAACCTTTACTCGCTTGGAAAAGTCCGGCGCGGTACTCTTTACCGTGCGCACTTACATGGAAAAACTTGTCGATCTCAAAGTAGAAGAGACGGAAAGTTTGGCCAAACAGTTGAGGGGCTGGGAGGAGGAGATGGCGAGGTATAAGGGGATGGGAAATTGGGGGGATGTTACGTTGGGGTGGTGCGATGGGGTTGTGGAGAGGGAACAAGAGAGAGTGAGGGGTTTGAGGAGAGATTCTGGCATTGATATGGGTTGTGAATCGGAATCGGCGTGTGAAGATGGGAATTAATCATCGATGGATGACTGACGGGCCAGGGGTGAAATTGGGAATTGGGATATTGAAATTGGAATTGGGAAGTCATTGGATTTAATACGTTACAAGATGAGCACACATGATTATACGTTTATGGGACCATGGGATAATAGGATCGTGGGAATAGGGAATAGGGAAAAAGGAATGGAAAAAGGCACCTACCTATCTGGCGCGTGGATTATTATATCTAGGTCAGGTAGGTAGGTAGGTATTGAAATGGGCTTGGCACTGGCATCCACACTGGCAGGACAGGAGGCAATTTGAATGAAAATTATCGGTTTCCGAGCGAGCGAGATTTTGATGGGGGAAATATAATGTTGGAGAGGAAAGGAGGGAGGGGAGAGGGACGTGAGAGCCAAGGTGCAAAAAATTATTTACGCTTTAGCATGGGTTTAATGCGTCCGATGGCGTGGCTTTCGTACTTTAAGTACCTATGTTTTTGAATAAATACCTATACCTATACCTAGTAGAGAGTCAAGAAGTATTTATAATTTAAACGTGATGGAGATTGGAAAGTTTGAAAGGTAAGGTCTGTAAGATGCATAGGTATCAGTATATTTCAGTATATCAGATGGGAAATAGTACTATCCAGTAATATCCCAATCACGAAGAGCGAGTGTGGAATATCGAGTTACACATGATGGAATTTATCGGGAGGGGGTATTTATTTCTATTATCGTCATACCCTGGGTGGGTTGATCGACAGGACACTTGTAACGTTACTCATGTATACCTAATGTATAATGTCAGACTTTAGTACTAGTGCTAGTGCTATTGAATGCGGGCTGATGTGGGTGATGTCATGGAAAGAATTCCAGATGCATATGGGCTCTCTGCTATTCGAATGAAAGGTGTGGTTGATGAGAAGGATTTCTGGTCGGGATATATGTATAAATAGATATAAATCATGTCACCTTCACTAATCTCTCTATTATTGTCAAAACCATCCATCGACATAGATAGATGCCTTCATATCAATTCCATTTCATGCATATAAAACGCCTACCAGAATAATGCCTCCCTCTCATATAATCATACAAATAGTATCAAGAATAACCCAGGACCCATACTCATACCCCCTACCATCTCTTCTGATCCCCACCTCCGCTAAAATCTCCCCCTCTCCTCTCCTTCTCCACCCTAGCATCAAACTCCTTCTGTGCCTCCACCTGCGCCAAATTCCTCTCCTCTTCTGTTCTTGAAAATGTAAAACTATCTGCACTGCTCATTTCATCGCCTGATGATTTAGGGTTATTGCTTTGGATTCTCCCCCATCCGGATTGTTGTGATGGAGGGGTATTAGTATTGGAAGCGGGTTTTTCTCCACGGCGAATTCGATCCCATGCTGAGCCGGAGGTGGGTCGGGCAGATTGAGATGAGGTTGTCGTGTCTGTATTTATTCCCTGTCCACCTGTAGGTGACGCATCATCGAACAAATCGAAAGGTTTCTCGTCTTCTTGCGCCGGAGCTTGCGAGGGGGTTTGTCTTCTCTGTGGCCAGCTTTTGGTTTGTGGGAATGTTTGTAGAGTTGTCTGCGAAGTGACTGGTGCATTATCTTCTCCAGGCCACTCTGCGCCACCTGTCGGACTGGCATCATCATATTCCTGCGTATTTCGAGTCTGCGGTTGTCCTTGTCCTTGTCCTTGTCCCGGCTTCCTTGGTGGTCTGGGAATTCCTGCTGGACTTGGTAGATTGTTCTGATGTTTAGAAAGTTCTTCCATTGTAGCTTTTATAATATCGTTCAACCGCGAATCGCTCCTTTCTCCTATAGCCCCAACACTCGCCGCATAGCTCATGAATAATAGTTTTGATACATTTGTTCCTACATAGCAATAGCATAAACCTCTGAATACATGCCATGCGATGATTGCCGGGGGACCTCTGATATAGGGCATTCGCGCATGAGGAAATACGCTTGAATTGAAAGTCTCAAGGTTTGGTTGATAAAATGGAAATCGAAATGTGGGGGCTGTTTGCATTGTTCTGTATATTCCCGCAGATAAACCTGCTACCGGCGCGAACGAATTGATTCTGAATATTTTCGACGTGTGAAATGCGAGAGCGTCGATTTCTTCCTGTCTGAGTGAACGTTGGGTCATTTTGCTTGCACCCTGGACTCGGCGGGTGATAACTTTGGATAGGAGAGCTTCATTGTAGCCGAATAGAGGACCGAATACCGGCAGAGGTCGAGGTAATTTTGCGCCATCTATTCTGAATGTTTGGATACCGGTACCTTGGCCTTGGCCTTGTTCAGGGGATGCATACGGATCGTTGTCGGAAGCAGGAATAGTGTCGAATGATTCGTTTGCCTCTTTAGAGGATGAGTTTTCGAGAACCATATTGGCTTGGCTTCGATAACGACGAGTCGTCGAGGTATATGAGGGATTTAAGAAGTCGGTGAGGGCAATTGCAGATCTAACACCTTGATTTTTGTGGTACAGGTAAATGAAGGTGTAACAATGAATACTCGCACAACAGCTCTTAGAAGCTCAAATTGAAGCTTGGATGCTGTGACGTCTTTTCGATTTGCGGGCAAGATTTTAGTGGGAGTGGCGGTATTAAATTTGTGGTTGGGTTTTAGTGTAGGCGAGGTCAACCCAAATCAGATTTGACAATCGAATGGATGGGATGGTCTTTGAAGCTTGATGATACTATCTATCACATCTACTTCAAAATTTCATGTTCTCTAGTGAAAGCTCTTCTGCAAATCATGCTTTACAGACGTGACATATCATATTCCCTTGCAATCAAGACCAAAAAAGTGTGTATCAACCTTGGCTCCGGATATCCAGGATAAAGGAAGCATGACAAGGCCAAAGAATACTTCTTTACACGACAGGATTAGTATCCTGCAAGTTCAAGTGAAAATACTGTTTTTGTGGACTTCAATCTCGATCCTCATGCAGTACCAACTACCTTTCATGACGAGCCGCAGCCTTTTGCTTCCGTCAAACTGCTGTAGCTTCATTTGGCAAAACTCCGAGTGGACCACATCCCATCACTTCTACGTATAGCATCAAGTTATATAATTCTCGTACCTTGATCGCAAGGTTATCAGACTATCTATATTGGGCCTCGCTCAGAATAGGTGCCCAAATAAGCCATCATCCACATAAGCGATGTCGTGGAACGTGGGCGGGGTAGCTACAAATTCATTGACCATTCTTTCGTCTTCTATAGCATGCAAGAACCCGTCGAATATGCAATAATGATATTGCTTGCATGACTTTTTGATGAGACAAAGTCTTTTCGAGATTCGAGTCTCTCATAGTTGAAAGGCGTGATGGTGTGCGACGGATTGGTCAATTGCTGCCACGTTACTCGTCGTCTGACTGGTCTACAGAAACTTTGATCATTCTTGTTTTGCATATGTCTTAAGAGCCCCCCAATACCTAAAACATGATACTAAGATACGCGATTATTGGTTGAACGATGATCTATAATACTATTTCTCATATGGTATTCTCGTGTAGCCCAGTTTTCGCCGCGTAACATCTAGCTTTCATAAGTGGAATGCATTAACATATCCTCTTATGTCAAAACCCGAGTTCTGATGTGGATAAGAAATCTCATCATGCATTCAACCACAAAGAAAGAAAGACATCATGCGAATAGTCGCATGCGACGCCGTTCAGATGCTGAAAAGAGAAGCAAGAAGGAAAAAGATGACAGGGAAAAGGAAAAGGATACAGATTCCGAATCCGTCATCTCCACATCCTCCACAACTCCTTCTACCGCTCAAACAGCACCTCACACCTCAAAATGTCCTCTCCGTTTTCTCCTATCGGGGATCATCGATGATGAAGATGGAAAGCAAAAAGGTTGTCCTTTACGCAGGGTACAACTTTGGCATACGATTCCGCTTTGTTTATTGGCCATCGTAAACTTGCTGCTTATCATTTTTGCGTTATTGGGATTAGCAGCTTATAATATTACGATGCGATTGCAGAGATTAGTTGTTGAGATGATGAGATCAGATTTGGAGATGGAGCCATATGCGGAAAGGAAGTGTGTGACGGATACGGATGCGGGAACTTTGGTTGAGAATTAGGACGATATGGAGCTTTGGAAGTGGATGGTAGTGTTTCTTTCGCGGCAATACGGAACGGTCTTGCTTTTTGCTTCTAGGTGTATAGTCATAATGGTGTGCAAGCGGAGACATTCCGCCACGCTTTCTCGAATTGAGTTCAACTTCTACCGCGACTTTTGTGTGTTATGATGTGGGCCACCAGATCTCGACGACATTCTTGACGATGTGGTAACCGAGATTGTAACGACGACTTTATGGTACTTTGTTACGACTATCTTTCTGAGCAGCTTAATATCTAACGACGAGGCTGTGTACTAATCGAGATGGTGGGAGGTAATTTGCAGACAATTGGTTTTTTACTGCCATTTATATAGGATGGGATACAGGGGATCTGAGAGAGGCTGGATGTTTCCGATACCATGTGTGCGTACATTTTTCGTCTTATTTTGATGGCTATATGATGCGTTATGTTGGGACTAACGGGTTTGCTATTTGTTTTGCACGAGATATTGATGGATCAATTGATTGATTACTCTATTATCCCCGTGAGTTTCAACTTTGAGTGATGTGATGATGTATTCTGGTGTTCAAGACACCGCTATGGGACCAAACATCCTCAAATCGGAGGCTTCGTCCTCAACTCTATCTTTCGTCTGATGAGTGTGAAGTCATCAATTCTTGGTTACAGCTCGCTGTATATGTCATCTAGCAATATTTATAACGCAAGAAGGAGTCATAATTCGTTCACAATTCATATAATCGTCTTCTTTCGTACTTTGCGCCTATCGTCAACTGACAAAACCCCTCTTACCTCCAAAGATTCTACGTCATATGATAAGCGTAACTGCGTCTTTCGGCTTTATATAGTAGTGATAGCATATTTAGCCACTGTTAGCGCTGGAACTATCAATGTCTTCACTCAAAAATGGGAGTGGGAGTGTTTCCAGGTTGAAATCCTGTTGGGAGGCTGTTCGCACTGACGAGTACTTTTTGACATGATCAATAAAGCAAAAAACCAAGGCCAACACGAGAATCGCAGAAAAACAGAGGAGCAGAAAATGAAACAAAGCGAAAGTTTAAAGGAAACTGGTTGATAGTGGAGGCAAAGGTCCAGGATAGTGGAATATAAAGTTTCTCATGTGACAGGGTTGAATACAAGACGTCATGAGTCAGATCTGCGACCACTTTTCATCTAGTAGTGTTACTTCATGAGGCTAGACCGGTGCAACTAATATAGTCGAAATATAACCCGGGTGCTTCATACGAACTCAAGCATGGAGATTAAGCACAGCCATAGATGGGAAGATTGCTATGAGATATCCATGCTTTCTATACTACCACTAATTAACCTAAAGCTAAAATGGTTCGTAAATAAATGGCCCGGCGATTGTTCTTGAGAAGTCAAACGAGAGGATGTAGGCAAAATTATCCGGCAACGTGGTCTTCGATCTAGCACCAATCCCAACTATCGGAGCTAGAAATTAAACGGCGGTTGGAATTTAGACTACTGACTAAAAGTCACGGCCTAGAGTTTATTAGTTATAATACCGATATACTATTCAGACGCTTGTAGGGAAGAGGCCTGTTATTTGAATATTTAGATGTGCAATATACGTCTTTCGAGGGCTCTGAATGGAGGGAATTCGAAACTTTGAGATGCTTGAGATGGTTCTAGAAGGGTTCTGCTGCAACTTATGGATTATAGAACTTCCCGAGAGAAATAACAATACACTAACACCAAGTACTTGTAAGGAAGAGGCCTGTTATTTGAATATTTAGATGTGCAACATACGTCTTTCGAGGACTCTGAGTGGAGGGATTTGGAAAGCTTGAAATTCCTAAGTTGCCACTGGAAGGAGAGCTCCACTGTGATTTATAGTTTACGAGATAAGAGTTCTAGGACTTACTCATCGCATATATAACGTTTTTGCACCTAAAACCTTAATTTTATCAAGTTTTTATACCTTTGTTAATAAATTATATAATAAAAAAAAAGTTTAATTATTATAAAATTTAATTAGTAAAATTATATAAAAAATAAATTAATTTATTTTTAATAATTTTGATTTGAAAGTTATATAAGTTTAAAGTTAAAACTTGGGTTTTTTTTCAACATTTTCGCTTAATTTGTATAGAAAAAGCATTATAAGTTAAAAATTTTCAAAATTTTTAACTTTAAACTTTAATAACTTTTTAATAAAATTAATTAAAAATAATAAGTTTTATTTTTTATATAATATTTAGATTTATAAATAGTTATATTAAAAAATACTAAAAAAGTATTCAATATAGCAAAAGTTATGAATTTTTTAAGTTTATATAGGAAAACATAGTTTTTGCAGTGATTTTATCACAAAACGTTACGGTGTGCGATGAGTAGGTTCCAGAATTCTTACTTGTAAACACTTGTTAGGATGAGGCCTGTAAATTGCGAATACAGATGTGCAACAGAACCGCTTTGGGGGGCGTAGGGGGGAATTGAGTGAAAGGGGTTGGGGATGGGTTTTTGAAGGTTTTCTCAAATATCCAAACACAATATTTCCAGCTGCCAGAACCAAGAGGGCGAAGCGAGGATTAAACTTCCACATGCATCTAAACTCACAGTCTATACTTTCAAAAGAGTAATCTTCTGATACGTTTTTAATGATCATGGCCGGGCTTCTTAAATGTGCAACATGTGTAAATTATGGCATACCTGTCTTTTTTTTAAGAATGGAAGGTATCCTTACGTTCTACGAATGGGCTAGAAGAAAAAGATGGACTGAATTGGTGCCAAAACCTATACTCTTGACTCTGAGAAGCGTAACATACTTATTGTACTATACATACACTAACTAGGATGAGGCTTGCAATATGGATTTGCAGGTTTGCAACAAAATGATTTTGAAAAGTTTGAGTAGAAAAGGGTTGGACATGATTGGAAGACTAATTTTGAGGTTGGAGCTAGAAGGATGGTTTAGGATTAGCGCTCCGTTAGTTGGGGTTCAAAACCTGGATTTTCAGAATGAGCTATCCTAGTAAGACTAAGGAAGTGCATGCGGATCTTGAGATTTGTGAGAGTTGGATGCGTAGTGCTGGATTTTCGAGGATGGATTGGATTATGCCATTATGATGACTTGAAGTTCGAAACAGGTTCGATTCTCGGACAACAAGAGGGATTTCAATAAATGAAAAATAGTATCTGTTATTCCTTTCGGTGAATAATATAGGTATCAAGAAGTTTGCTTGAAAATAGGACAGTGGTAAACTGGTAATCAAAAACTTGCGGCTAGAATGATTCGCACTACTTCAAATCATGGAAGTGACTTGTCAGGATGAAGCTTGTAATATGGAATTGCAGATATGCAAAAGAAGGTTTTTGAGAGTTCTGAGTGGAAGACGACTGAAGGCTCTAGTTCTAGTCACTGAGACTAAAAAATTGGGGGAGGGAGGAAGGGGTGCGACTGAAATTTATTTGGGTTCATAATTTACATTTCAACTCGGATGACGGACCGCACACGATCCATCAAACACTTGCAAGGATGGGGCCTGTAACATGAACTTGTAGATGTGCAATAAAGCTATTCTGGAGGTTGTGAATGGTGGATATATGAGAATGGTGAAAGCTGCTAGTTTTAGGTGCCAAAACTAAGATGAGACCGGCCGTGTTCTAAATCTTCTAGCAACACGTAGATGTCGAGATAGTGAGAATAGCGATAGACTTGTCAGGATAAGCCTTGTAATATGGAAATGCAGATGTGCAACATAAGCCAGATGAGTCTGTTTCAAAGAATAAAAATACAGGAACTTTAGATGCCAGACTAAGCTTAACTTTAACTAAAGAAAGTAAAAAAACGCGAAGTAACTAGACTGCTCAGTAATCAGGATTCGGAAGCTGCAGGAAGTGATATACTAGGTATACTTGTCAGGATGAGCCTTGTAATATTCAAATGCAGATATGCAACGAAAACAATATGAATCCGTTTAAAGAGTTCTAGATGGAGTGGCTTTGCAAGAGTCATACAAACCCCGGTTATTGAAACTAGAAGAACGCGGAGAAATCAGACTACCCACTAGTTGGGACTCACGAGCTTTGAAAAGTAACATATTATTCATACTTTTCAGGATGAGGTCTGCAAAATTGAAATTAAAATATGCAAAACTACTTTTTTTTGGAGCTTTGAATGGAGGTATCTTGTAGACTATGGATGTGCTAGTCGTAGCTGCTGGAACTGAGTGCTGCGCCAGGTTAGACGTTTTTATCTGCTTTCGTCGACTTGGGTATAGTGGTATACTATCCACGCCCTTTTAAGGATGAGGCCTGTAAGATTTGATGATGTGCAAGATGATCTTCTTTGAAGAGCTTTCCGTGGGCTTTGAGATAGTTTGAGATGCCAATTATAATTACCCGAATTGAGAGGAAGCGTGAGGTTAGACTTTCTGCTAAGTGCCACTTATGATTTTAGACCTCAAAACACAATATTACAACAAATAATATACATATACTATAGCAAGCTTGTAAGGGTAAGGCCTGTAATATAGAAATATAGACATGCAACATAATCCTGTGTAAAAAGCTTTTAGTGGAAAAATGAGGAGGCTTTAAAGCCTAGCTTAGCTTAGTCAGCAGTGGCAATAAACTTGCCACTGCCCACTTTCATAATCCACATCTCTTTTATCACATACAAACTTACCAATGGTGTATATAAAGGGGAGGTTTGCAATATAGAAATATAGATATGCAACATTGTAATTTACTACTTTTCAGTGGTTTTGAGTGAAGGGAGGAATCTTTGAGAGCCATTGGAAACGCTATTCATAACTACTGGACATAAAACACGCCGTCTACTTGTACAATACATATCACTTACATGGATAGGCCTTGTATCATTAGATCGTAGGTATGCAACACAAACCTGTGTAGAAGAATCTGAATGGAAGGACTTGAAAGCTCAATACAACTTTCAGAAGTAGAAAGAGGTGAAGGGACCAGACTATTCGCTGGTCAGGTTTTATAGTTTAAATTTATATAGGAATTCGATATAACATATTTGAATAAGTATTGAAAATATAATAAATATCACCACACGGACTAGTATACAGAATACAAGAAATACCAAGTAGAACACAGCTTAAAACGTGTAGTTAGACTTCTCATTAGGGCATACAACCTAACTTCAAATAATAATTATATCACTTAATTTTTATAAGGATGACCCTTGTAATGTAAATATGAAGATGTGCAGCATATTCTTTTGGGGAACTCTGAGTGGAAGATGAAGAAAAGTGCTAGTTACAAGAGCAGGAATTAGTGAAAAGCCGGATTATTGTACTGAATCATTCCACGCAACTCATTTCCCTGTGATAGATCTCGCTACTCGTGGTAGATGGATACTATTCAAACCATATGTAAGGATGAGCCTTGTAATATAAAAAGAAAGGCATGCAACAAATTCTTTTTGAGACTTCTAAGTGGAGGATTCAAAATACTACTTACAAGTGTTGGAACTAATAAAGCGAAGAGAGGATTAGAATTCCCCACAAGTTTGATGCATGTACCCCACAACGGTGGCGTCAGGTTTGGGCAGCCGTATCCTATCCGGGTTTTTAGGGGTGTAGTTTTAAAGGTTTACATAAATTTTCATTGGAGGGGAGTCTTCATCTGCTGGAAGTAGCCTGTACAATTGGAATCTAGGTTTGTAAGATTGTTTTTGTCCCCAAAGGCCAGTTCGTTGAGAACCATTCGAAGCGCTAAAACCAATTGCCGACACTAGAGAAAGGCTAATTATAATAACCGAGGCGCCTCCTTTTAAAACCTCGCAAATTTCGAAAACTTGATATACTAGCACTTCACACTCCCATACTTGGTAGGATACGGCCTGTAATACGAAAACATAGATATGCAACCTATCTCTCTTTCAAATGCTTGTATTACAGTAATTTAAAAATAAACTCATATGATGATATATAACGTCAATTGGAGCTATAGCAATGACTCGGGTCCGTTCTAAAAAATTCATCTGCACACATAAGCCCGAATACAAGTAAGGCATCATTCACAAACTAGTTTGAGACTTGTCGGGATCAAGCCTGTAAAAATGAAAACATAGATATGCAACATAAGCAAAACTCTTTTGCGGCGGCTCTGATGGAAGAAAACCCGAAATACTAATTACAGGTGCCCGAATCTAAAAAACGCGGGATGTTGGGATAATCAAGAACCTGCCATGATGAGCTTTGTATTTTTGTATTAGTAGATGTGCAATGTAAATGAGCCAGTCTTTTCTTCGTATTCGCAAACGTAGATATGCAACATATCTGGTAATTAGTTAACTATCTTCCTTGGGCGCCAACTAGGAGATTTCCTGATAGAAGGCAAAAGGCTACTAGTACTCGAAGGACACAGTTGATGGATCAATTACACACTTGCCAGGAGCAGCCTTGTAATATCGACTCCGTAGAGATGCAACATAGCTGGAAAATTCTCTTTCTCATGCTTTTATTGGAGGACTTTGAGAACGGATTCGCGGGACTAGTTGAATCTATCGGGACTAAAATAGCGGGGGTACATGAAGCTTATTACTAATTGGTACTCAAGACGCGAATGCGAGATGCCGAAACCTAACATATGAGTCTGTCCCAGATTTTCTCTGAGAACAGTGATCTCACTTGTCACATATCTTTCATATCCTTGTGCGTAAATTCTTTAATAAAATTCTCATGCAGGATCTGTGGATGGATTCGGCGAGAGATGAAAAGAAGTGTTAGTTCTGATTACTGGTGCTAAAAAAGACGGAGGATGACGCCAAATCTTTATTGGCTATCATCTTTAGGTTTACAAAAGACTCGTGAGGAATACACACTTGTTAGGATGAGCCCTGTAACATAGATATGTAGATGTGCAACACAACTGTTCTATAGGATCTGAGTGGAAGATGCAAACCATTCGTCCCAGCGCTAAGCAAACGGAACTTTCTAGACACTTCATTGTGATTTATGAATGACCATAAGTATGTACTAATAAACCAAACTTGTCAGGATAAGCCCCGAAATATGGCAATTTAGATGTGTAACATATCATTTCTCAGCGGCGCCGGCCCTCAGTGGATGAAGTAAAATGACGAGCAACTATAATTTCAACTTCCGGAACTAACAAAGGATAAAGCTGGATCAAAATTCCTCCTAGTCCGTATTTATAGACTTCTAAGTAGTATTAGGCTTCCCACACAACTATATATACACTTGTCAGGATGAGCCTCGTAATATTATAATGTAGATATGCAAAATCACATTCTCAAAGGGTTTGATTGGAAGGTGCGAGTCATAAGTGTCGGAGCTAAACAAACGGTCAATTCTGGCATCGTCGAGATTTATAAGCTTCCAAAAGCTCATATACTAGTAATCCAAACCTGTCAGGATGATCCGTGTAAAAGAATAATGTATATGCGCAACATATCGGTTTTTAATGGCTCTGAGTGGATGAATTAGAATTATGAGAAACTTAATCCCAACTACCCGAACTAACAAAGAACTGCTTGAATCAAACTTCCACGAGTCATTATTCACAGTGTTTGCTTTAGTACTTATCGTATTTCATATACGGACCCGTATAGTGGTACGTATCTATTTTTTATAAAATACATACGTAAGTAGTATTAGATCTTATACCACTGAAAGTATTAGATATTGATATAATACTAAATATCACTGAAATATACGGGCAGTTAAAGCACCAACAAAGCAACGCATTGCGTACCAGCAACGAGAACAATAACTGGTCCTACTACACATTATAAGGAGGAGGAGGATTGTACCAGGAGAAAAGGGGTGCACATATTAATTCGTACGACGATGCAGAGATTCTACTAACCATCATTTTCATTCTTGTGTTTATCATAGGTTATACATGCTTAACGTGTTGAATCTTTACCATAAATAACCCAAGCAACCCCCAAGGGGTCGCAAATTGTTTATTCTATTTTTCCTGTTTAGACCCTATTTTGTACATACCATTAGCGTATCGCATAGTCTGCGTAGGTTAGCTATAGTTAGATCAAATCGATTATGAGTTTACTACTATACGGGGAGTACAGAACAAGCATTCCAATTAGGTTTCAGTTGAGATTACAGTATTCCCCGTTAACCCTTATAGATATCACTATTGATAATACGTATGGGAGTGGTGTGTTATTGCTTTGATACGTACGAACTACCGTATTAAGCCCTCGATACGCGCCACCGTTTTACTACCGTATACTAACGCAAAAACTGGTTATTCATAGACTTCAAAGTAGTGGTATGCTTTCTACGCAACTATACATAAACTTGTCAGGATGAGCCCTGTAATTTCGATTTTTAGATGTGCAACAGGAGTTATAGGATTCCATTTCAATGAGATTTGCTGAATATAAGTGCTGGAGCTAGGAAGACCGTTACCATTCTAGAACTTTGTTTTGGGAATAATAATAGTATTTTCCAGGATGAGCCTTGCAGAATAGATTTGTAGATATGCAACAGAAGTGATGGGACTCCATTTCAATGGCTTTGAGTGGACAAAGATGAAAATTCCTAATCATAGGCGCCAAAGCTAGGCGCCAAAGCTGGGAAGCTCATTATTCTTCTAGAGCTTAGTTTTTGGATAAATAAGAGTACTTGTCAGGATGAGGCCTGTTAATTGAAAATGTAGATATGCAACAGAAGTTATAGGATTTCTTTCGGAGGTTGTGAGTGGCAGACTCTTCGAACTAACGAGGCGTGCTAGTAATAGTTCGTGGAAACTAGTTGATTTAGAGGGAAACAATGAATAGCGACTCCTAGGCTTCAATAGTGATAATGGAACTAGAAGGGATGAGGCCTGTAAATTGGAAATATAGATGTGCAACAAAATTACCTGTCAGCTTTGGAACTGAGGAACTGAGGTGGTGGTTGAGGGTCAGGGCAGCAAAATTATACAACTATAAGAGTTAAACCTACTGCAGGAGTGATGGGTGGGCGGATATCTTCAACTGAGTATCTTTGATCGATGAATGTAGTAAATCATGGTGTCGGGAAATAGAAAGATACTCAGGATTTGGGATATGTATAAGTAGCGTGCCCTCTATTCAATCATCACACAATTCGGGGTATATACAGTGCCAGGGCACAGATTTAATCGTGGAACACGAAAGCATTCACACACAAACACAATACTCATAATCAAACGCCTGCAAGATGATCCGTTCTTCCAATTACCCCTTTTAAATTTACTGTTCCTGGACTTTTCTTCAGCGGATTTATTGTGTATACGTATTCTGGTAGTGTAAGATTTGGAATTCGACACGTTTTTGAAAAGTATTCCCATTCCCAAACTGCACCAATTAAAACGAGATGTCGTATTTGGGGTAGATTCGATTATGATAATCTTTTGTGGTATTGAAGCACAATTTCGAGTTCTTGAAACAAAAACAAAGAGGAAAGTCCGTTTTTGGTATAAACAGACAATCTTGAGTCTAGATCCTTTGAAGTTTGGAGAAAGAAATACTAGTCTTTGATATTGACACTCGCATATTTTAATTTATTTGTAAGAATTCTTCATCGTTGACTTCAGAGATCAACTCCCCAAATACAATCAAAACAGCGCTCAAAATTCTATCGCGAAGACACCCCAAAAATCTTCCCAGAAAAACTTCAAGTCAAGGAATCTCATACCCCAACATGGCAAATGAATACTACGGTCAGCAGAACCCGGTCACTTATCTAACCAGCCCCGAAAACAGTACGCCCGCAGCAGTCAGACGTTATATCGCCAACCTTCTTATTCAAAACCACGGGGAGAGTATTCCTAGCGCGCAAGAGATTGCTAGTAATTGGGTTTATGGCCGAGGATCGGAATTCTATCAGTATGATTTAGAAACCTTTAAAGATATGTTTGGGAATGAGGTGGGAATGTTATTGTATCTGTACTCTAGGGACATTACACCGGATGGAAGGATAAAGGGTCTGTGGGAGCGTGAGTTACTGTCCCTCGCTTGCCTTTTCTTTTTTGTATATCTATGAATTTGTGTATATCTATGCATATATGCGTATATAGCGCCATACGATGTTCCATGGGAATAGATGAAACAAAGGCTAATGTGTTGCGATGTTGTATAGTGTTTTGGGATAAATGCTGTGTTCAATGAGCTCTAGCTTTAGGATATTGGGAGACAAATTCGATGCACATTCGCTTGATTATGTGCCCGGCCTAGATTCTGTTACAAAGTTTATATAAAGCAATGGAAGGAATATATCTGGGAGTTGAAGCTAGTCGGAAGCAATTCTTGCTATGTGCTGTGCCGAGCTAAATCAAACAGAGTTCAGAAATTTGTATATCTTGTTTAAGGTTAATGATATACTTGGTACATTGTCTTTGTTAGATGCTGAGAATATGGGGATGACTTCATCCGCAGTGAGAGGATAAAAAGATGCAGGGATTGAGATTCTGTTGAAGCCATGGTAACAACTAGCACTGCAAATATCACTAAATTATACTACAATATGTAATGAGATTAAGGTTTGAGATTTTATCGATATCGGAGTGGCAATATACTATAAAAAGCTTGGTAATTAAGCAAAAAACTAATAATTAGCCGCTTTTCGAACGATCGAGGAGCTTTCCTTTCTTTTTGCACTTCCACTTCCACTTTTCAACTCTTTAAAGGTAAGTGATATGTGATTTCGAAGGTAAGTAATATGCTAGGTGAGTTTCTTTGCTTTTCCCACTCGCTATCCCCCCTATTTTATTCCTTCTTCGTTCTAGTACTTTCTTATCAGTAGGATATCTTCAACTTTGGTGATAGTGATATGTATGTAGGCCGACCGATCGGAAGGATTGGAAAGCCTAAGAAAAGACTTTAGAATAAGAGCTAGAAAACGTACGGAACGGAGGGAGGTATTTCAGCTTAGTCATTGGATCTCACACCACCATTTTAGTACAATCTCAATTCAATCTCATTCTCATTCTGAATAATACGCCAGCAAAGCGCATCTGTATTCCGGCTACTAATTATAGCAGGAAAGTCCTGTAGAGCAGAACAATCCTGTTATTTTACTTCCATGTGGTAATCGGTGCCGGGGAAATTAATCTCCTGTTCCCGAAGTTGCACCGAAGATTCTATGGTGAGAAGATGAGATGACTAAGATAGTGGAGTTTCTTCAGCATTGACCAGAACTCTAAAGTAACTTCCCCTTCATCACCCGTAAGCAAGATTCTTCACGAACCGCAAGTCATCCAACACCAAACCCTCTCATCCATCCTTCACAAGGTTGCTAATGCCAGAATACTCCAAAGTAAAATCCCTTCACTCTAAAACCCTCGTCGCCCAAGTCTTTTCATAGAAAAAGGGACCTTCTCCTGCAAAACTCGCCATTGTGAGATCATATATGACTCGATCCCCAAAGTGATATGCTGCGACTAGACGGATGAACCCCAAACATACATCCTTCAATGTGTAAAGATGTGTGAGAAGTCTGTTGGGTTGCGGTGGTAGGTTTAAGGGATACCACTGTTGATGTCGAGGGAGAAGAGGGGTAATCTCGAAATTGAATAGATGAGAGCGGCATGGCGTGCTGGAAATATCACGGACTTCTTAGTAGCTAACAAAACTCGTAACGCATGGGTTATGGTGACCATCATAACATAGGAGAGATAGTGTGGCAGGCTAAATCTGGATAATGGGATGGATTTAGAGTATGCCAATGGTGCGGGAACACTTCTGGATCGTGAGAAAACAGACATCTTGAGGTCGGGGATGTCAGTCTGAAAGTGGATTGAACGTTTGCAAGCCACTCAAGTGAGGAATGGCTTTATGGCAACTAAGAATTGTAGGCATACATAAGTTCTTGACATTCACAAGTTGATCAAAGGGTTAAGAGCAGCCGAAAAATATGTGTGTTCGACCAAATCAGGCAACTATCGTCCAAAATTACCACTCGTAGTGCTCGCTCAATCTTCAATGGAGATCTCGTCGGTGAGAACAGATGGAAGATTGAGAATGAAGCAAGTCATTCAAATACGGACTTCCGAAAGCCTCCCTATTCGTCATCAAGCCTGAAGATATGTCTTGAAAGCACTGAACGACTCTAGCAACTCGGGGATGGGTTCCATAGCCATACATATGATGTAGATGTCCATATATACATGTAAACCGCCAGATCTCTGAGTAGAGGTTCTGTCAAGCCCTTGCTTCTCTTTCAAAAATATGCTTGATGCGCGAGTCTGTTTCTTGTTTTCATGTTGCATGTGTATGTTCACTCAATGACCTGTAATTTCTCCGTTCTTCTAGCTTCTAGCATGGTGTTCCTAGTTATATATTTCATGTCGCATTGCGCATTGCATTCTGCCTAGTACCTACCATCGTAGGATCTTTATATAAAGCCAGCCGGAAGGTAACACTGCTAGCCTCCAATACAAATTGTAATATACCGTCGAATCTGAGCCGGCACGCTATCTTTTGTACAATGACTCGTAGGCAGTCCTCAGCCCAAACCGTGTAAGCTATCTTTACAAAACAGCGCGACTTTCTATGGGCTGTCTGTGATTGTGTGTGCGATGACTGATTCGGATATTCGAGGAAGACTTCAGTGTTGGCGATGCAACTTGATTCTTGCAAGAATTCGATATAGCTTGACCATGGTTATTATCGACTCGGTGCCGGTTTTCGAGCCAAACTAACTTCCAACTCTGAGTATCGCGAAGTGGCCTTGGGTCATCGTTTCTGCGAAGAAACATTTGTTAGTTTGATCAACAACATGAAGCGCGATTGAGAAAGTATCTTGGACTTAGCAGCTGCTATGCGGGAAAGCCTTGACTGGAGTTTTATCGCGTGGCTCCTATTTGATAGGCGATATGGCACTTCTCTGCTGCAAATATTCTTAGAAGTGGTAGTAATTGCATACTACAACGTTCATCGATGAAGCTCTTTGAAAGTATTTCAATTGTGGCACTCGTATTCCTTCCGATTCAAAAATTCGAAAAGGCGCGCTTATACTGGGACATCTAACTACCGATAAGCTACTCAACCTAGTGCCTCTCTTTACGAGCCACATGTGTTCGTTCCATCCAACATTCGTCATTAGTAAAGATTATTGAGATATGAAAAAATATGCCACTTAATCTTAACGTCGAGAATCTATGGGTGTCTGTCGAGGAATTTTGACCTTTATCTCAGGTTCTATATAATGTATTGAACTGACACACCCGCTTGATGTAATATGCATTATACCCCATCATCATAATCGTCTATTCCTATGTTTTTCGAGTATCTATGAATCTCAGGTGTAGAAGTGGATCCATATATAAAACTTTCTTTCGACCGTCGAGAATATAGTACCTACTAGGTGGTAGGTACTCCTTGATAGGATCGAGGGAGCAGAAGTGGGTCGATGACATACTGCTCCCACCAAAAAATGTCATCTCTGAATCATTCAAATATCATTATCATTAGCCGGATGATGTTTGTCCTGTTTGGCAAAAGAGCAAAACAGTTTGCGATGACTGGCCTCAATTAGCGTCGTTAGCGCCAACTCTAATTTTCTATAAGTTTGCAAAGTTTCCCACCCGACTTCTTCTTCTTTTCTTTTTCTTTCCTCCTTACATTCTTCTGCGTAGCTTAACTGGTGTCTTTGGATCCGGTTTTGTCTTCTCGTAGCTGATTAGGTGTCTTTGGATCCGACTCAGATTCTTCTTGTAGCTGATGAGATGTCTTTGGATTCAATATTCAGATCTTCTCGTAGCTGATAGGTGTCTTTGGATCCGATTCAGACCTTCTTGTAGCTGGTTAGGTGTCTTTGGATCCGACCCAGTCTTGCCAGCATTGCCGTTTGCTGTTCACTCCACTTCGACAAATGGTAAGTTTCCTTCCTTCCTTGTTTCGATGACCGTTTACTAACATTCTCGTTTTGAATAGGATTTTTACTTGTTCGGTTTTCGGTTTTCGATGGATTTTTCTTTTTACCCCCAATTGTTTGGTGATCACGATCATCTAATTGCTGGCAAGTTTCCTCGATCCTTTTCCATCCTTTTCTATCCTCTCCTGACCTTTACTGATATTTGTTTTGCGATTACCTAGGTTTCTACTCTTTCGATCTCGAATCACAACAATAACAGGATGGATGGATGGGTCTTTGGTCTTGTTGTTTTCGGGGTTTCTCGGTTTCTCGGTTTTATCTCTAGATTAGAATTCAATACCTTCATTACCTTTTCATGCATTGCTTCTCTGACCCTTTCTCCTGTGATTGATTTTTCTGTATTACGCTTCGTGAATGTATTGTACTTGTTATAGAATTATGAAATCTCCCATTGATTTCTGTACTAACCTGTTGTAAATCAAGGAAGTTTTGTGCGAAACATTTCGCCTGTAACCTGATCAACGTCAAGAACCAAAAGTAATAGAGCGCCTCCAGGGCTACTCATACACAATAAGTAAGCAGATTCTGTAGCAGCTGCTGGTAGATTCATAAACAACCTTGAAATGGTGTCTAATATACTACATTACACATATGTAGCACAGGGGTTTCTAAATTGCAACAGGAGGATTGTGTTTGTGTTCATTGAAGTCTACCTACGTAAACATGAGACGCAGATACTACGGAAAGTATTTTCTTACCTACCTAAATAGTCTTGTTTTTTTGTGCATAAAGTTCTGTGCTTTGCTTACCTATGGATGCACGTATTTTATTTGCTCGTGCGACCTTATACATGTGATAAAATAGCAACGCTGCCTGGAAGAAGTGCAGAGCTGCACTGCCTCCGCCTTTTCTGTCAGATACAAATATGATTCCACGATCCCCCAAAATACTTCTTATTTGCAATTCCAACTTACTTTCAATCATTGAACAATTTCCTACCTCCCCGACCTTCATCATATCTGGAGGCGTCTTCTCCGAGACACTTCAATCAAACACCACCGCTAACCTTGTTGAGTTTAAAATAAAACGCAACTATTTAAAAACTCAAAAGGAAGCTCTATCTCTTAAACTAGAGAATGAACTTGATCCAGGAAAGAAGCTTCAATTGTTGCTCGATGGCGTGAAGCAATTGCTTTGCAATCAAGGAATCGGTTACGAAAAAACGCACTCGCGACAATGGCACCAAACTGTCTCCCATTGAAGTTGTCGTCAAGAACCTCGAAAAGTTCATCGCGCAAGCTGAATATGATCCATCAATCTCTGATAAACATTTAGAGCAATGGGAAAAATATATTCTGCGACACTTTGATATTCAATCATCGAAGTATCAGTATTATGCGACTTTGTATAGCGAGCTTGTTAGAGAATAGCTTTCAGGTGAGCAGCAACAGAAAGCTGCTGAAACCGCCAATGATACCTCAAGAGATTGATGAGAAATTCCAGAAGATCAAGGAGAGTGTTGCACGGACCGAAGGTCGAGCAAATTGGGAAAAGTTGATCTTTGAGCCATTCGAAACCGATCGTAACGCAACTGCGACATACTTGAATTGTCTGTTTGGAGTGTATGGTGATGAAGGAAAACCCAGAAAGGCTTGAATGCTTTACGCAAATAGTTTAAGGCATTTGGTAACGATTTATCCGCCCCAGGGCAATTCAATCCTGCTGTTCTACGTTGGGCCATCAAATGAGTCATTTCTTCCGGTGTGCTTTCAGGAAAAAGGGCGCAGCATTGAAAAGTTTACTCTCCAATACAGTTAGTCTTACAGAGGTGGCAGATGTTCTCAACATGCGACTTGCATCGATAGATAAATGGGAATGGAACCGTGACCTGGCTAACGAGCAAAGACGACACCTAAAGTGCAGGTGTTATACATTCATCGACGAAGATCTTCTCGAAGCACTATTCCTTCAATACATTGGTGTTAAATGGGCAGTATTCATCAAGAAAGCCTTCACAGATTTCTAGAACTTTGACGGGGCATGGTCACCATTGAACAAACCTATTCCTCCCATCGACAAGGCACGAAGAGAACTTTACTTTCTACCAACATACTCCTATCAGCCAAGTGTTCAGCAGAAACGTGAAGAGCTGTATAAATCCATCTATTTCATGTCAGGGCTTCCCAACTCAGAGGAGGACACCCAAGCTGACGAGGATGGATTTGAAGAAGCTGCGTTTGATAGTCTCGGATTTAGCAATCCTCCGCCAGGGAGGTCGATGCGGCAGCAAACTCCAGGGCATATGAAGCGCCAAACCCACCCAATTTCGGAAAGCCAGCGAATTCACTCGGTCGCGGCCATGTTGACGCCATGTTATCCAGTTTCCGCCATATCCAAAATTTCATCTTTAAGGACACAAATGTGGTTTCATATCTCAAAGACAGATTGAAAGAGCGATTCGGAATCGACGATGCACCTGACAGATACCTTTATTTCCCAACTACTCTCGGCGGTCTCGAATTACACAATCCGTTCATCAGACTTCTACAATTGCGAGATGGGGTGTATGAGGAACCGGAAAAGGCAAGGGATAATTTTTTCGAGACAGAAAAGGAAGCATATGAAATTGCTAAAATTGTATTCGAAAGCCAAGCAATTGAATGGAGGGTGTCATTTGCTCGGCAGTTGCAAGTGCAACTTACATGCCCACGAGGCTCAGACCTGCAAACATTCATGTCTTTCGAAGAGTTTATCCGATATAGAGAAGAAGAAGTAAGAGCAGTTAAGAAGGGAAGTCTTTTAGAAGCTTTTGAAGATCTACTCAAGCAAACGAGCAAAGAAACGGCGGATTGGGATGAGTGGGATATTGTCGTGGCAAAGGCAATTGAGGGCGGTCCTTCTGCGGCTGTCGAGGGAAGGGATATGGAATATTGGAAATGGATTGTTAAGCTTTATGGTGAAGATATGAAATAGAGATTTGGGGGGTTGGCGGTGGTTAATAAGGGGTTGTTGCCTACTGGGATGGATGGTTTGTTTAGGAGTGGAAAGGTTAAATGACAGGGCTAATTTAGGAGTTTATTAAATAATGAGGTGGAAATGGGATTCTTATTAGGATCCCTTTAAATATTTTAGTGGCCCTTTTGACTTTTAGGTTGGACTAGGGATATTTAACATAATTATTCGGATGATGGATGCATTCTCTTTTAACCTGACCAGAAATTGGATACTATAACCGCCGGTCAGGTTTTTGATTACGGGCAATCTTCTGCATCAAATTTATATCTCACAAAGTTAGCAGAATTCTTTCTAGCTTACCATATTCAATATCATGCTTATTGTTTCACAGCTATACCAACCTTTCCTTATAAGTTATAATAAACTCCGTCTGATACACCAAATTCAAGCTCCAGTATCTGGAGAGATCGGCATAGCACTCCTTCACAAGCAAAAATATTGTTATCGATATCTAGGTATGTACAGTAACCAAGAAAAGGAGTATCCAATGCAATGGATGCGAGCGCCACAACCGCATAGATTCGGAAACATCCACCGCCTCCCTCCCCCTTCCCAATGAGGAAGGTTCCGCGTCCTCCGCATCACCTGGGCATCACCAATCAACCCCGCACTTCGGTCTTCCACCGACTCCGACACGATGGTGATGCGATGCGATGCGAGCGAGCCAATCATGATTGTGGAAGTGCGGAGGTGGGTTGAGATTATCCCATTTCTGTTGTGTGATGTGATGTGATGCATCTTTTGGTCGGTATCTTACGATTCACGATTGCCAGGTGTGGTGTTATGATTGTGATTTTTGTTGAATGGGAGAGATGATGTTGAAGATATAAGTACAGAGGGTGTCTATTTAAGGTTACTTCGTTTATGCTATACTTTATTTGATTGAATTTCTGATCACATAAGGTTACTTACTCCTTCCATCTTATCATCCCATTGCACCCTTTGGGAAAATAAACATCACCTGCATCCCTCCCAAACTTCCCCAACCAAACATCCATCGCAACCTCAAAATGAATCCCCCCGCCCCCATCGTCCCTCAACCCAATGTCCCCATTAATTTTGTCAAAGCGGAAACTGGAGAGGTGATTGCGCTCGGGAGTGTTAAGATGAGGGTTATGGAGGATGGGAGTAGGACTGGTTTGTTTTCTTTTCTTTCTTCTATTGCCCAAACCCGCCTTTGATCCCCAATGCAGTCTAATCTGATCCTTCTCATCATTTTCTAAAATCCTCGACTTCAATACAATTCCTGTCCTCTCATTTCCAGATGTCTGGAATACGGGTAAATATTTGAGGAACGATTCGGGGAGTGATTGAGCATTTTTGGAGAGAAATATTAATGGGAATGGATAGATAATCGGATTTCGACTGTTGAAGGTATCATTCCTGCGCATATTAAGGGACCGCCTGCTCATTGGCATGAGATGCACGATGAGACATTTTTAGTCACGAAAGGAGGTATGTACCCTCTTTACCGTTCTTCCACAATTCCTCTTTCCCACGCTTCTCTCCCTCCACTTTCCAACTTACGTCCTCCAACAATTCTCCTTTCATTTTGCCCTCCCTCCCCCCTCCTATTACTCCTCAGAACCCCAAACCCCAAACCCCAAACCCCACAACTAACAAACCCCCAAGTAATAACCTTCTGGGTCCCCGCCAACCCCTCAACCGGCGAGCCCGAAAGGAGAATCGATGCAGGAGTCGGTGATTACGTAGTCGTACCCACTAGGGCCCCTCACACATTTAGTAATGAGACGGGAGAGGAGGCGAGGTTTGTTAATACGTTTACGCCGGTATGTTGTTCTCCCCGTATCACTTTATCCTCTACTGCTTTCGCGAAATTCTGCTCGGGTTTGGTTGCAAGGAGGAAGAAGGATAGAGTAAAATGTCTTGTTTAATTGACTAACAAACCCCTAGGCTTTCTACATCCATTACTTCAAGCTTCTAGCCACGTTGATGGAAGAAGGGAAAGAGATGACTCCAGAGGTTAATGGGGCAGCTATGGCTTATTATGCTACGATTCCTGTGCAGGGGAAGAAATGAGATGGTATTATATGACAGAGAGTTTGACGCTTTGAGTTTGAGTTTGAGTTTGAGTGTTCATGGGCTTTCTTCGAGGTTGGGATCTGGAAGTTATGAAGTGGAGTCTTGAGGGTGGAGAATATGTTTAGGGGGAATTAATGGTACTTTTATTGCTAAGAGTATCTCGAGACTCGAATGGAAAGAGTCCGTATTTTGCAATTCCCATACACTCTGCCGTGACTTGTGTTCTTGATGGATTGTGTGCCATCATACAAGTATCTTGATACAACATCCCGTATGGGGTGCCGGAAAATCCAAAAATCTAATATATATACCAGTGCATAAGACGACTCAAAAGCTACATCGTCGAAACCCAGGTAACCCGAACAACAGATTAAGCAACCATTGTTCCAATCGAGGCTAGATGATAATGGGTAGATTGTAAGATCTGGAGCCGCACAAGTGTATCAGACTGTGCGGAGAGAAATTGGACAATTGAGGTGGAACATCTGCGTTTGTGGAATGTTGTTGTTTCCATTATCACTGAGAGTAGGTAATGTTTGTTGATGATGAGGTTATTTATTGATGAATCTCTGCTATTCTTACTAACTCAAAGTCGCCGCGCCGTGACGGGTCCAGTTGCCACGGGTGTGATGATTGAAATTGGCAACCGGATCTTGACTGCGGGTGTTATGTGTGGATATCTGGATCTGGAAATCTTGATGTTGGAAACTTACTTGAGAGGTCGACATACTACAGCATCTAACCTAGGTACTTACAACTCCTGGCAGACCTTGTCTTCGATGATTTTCAGTTCTGCAAAATATAACGTTCAAAGTAACGCGCAACTCTATCGCTTTTTATACTGAGAAGAATAGCT
Source organism: Myriosclerotinia duriaeana (assembly GCA_002162615.1). NCBI lineage: Eukaryota > Fungi > Ascomycota > Leotiomycetes > Helotiales > Sclerotiniaceae > Myriosclerotinia > Myriosclerotinia duriaeana. The sequence goes on from NGKI01000004.1 coordinate 1,645,681, forward strand.
ACGTCAGTTTGTCGCCGTGAATATGATAGAGTTAGTGATCATCACTCTTCGAATTTCCTATACTTTCCTATCTCATCTTCCCTATATTTTTGGGGGGAGATTTTCTTGTGCTCTCTTTTCGAAGAGTATAAAACTAGCTAGGCGTTAAACACCCAATCTGAAATAGCAACCAGGATGTAAAAGAAAAAGAAATGAGGACCTTCGTTTCATCTTCCAAGTTCTTCTCTCTTTCGTACCCTGAGCAAATGGACTGGATATCCTCACGAGGTACTTGTAAAGCCACCTGATACCCCAGGAAGGTCACTGGTGGATGTAATCTTAATATCGATGAAAAGAGCAAGCTCCTAGCGACAATGGAATTCACTCCTCTATTGTCAGTATAGATAGCGAGCGCATTCCATAAATCAATAGCGACAGCCTCAACTATTTTTGCCGAATCTTGAAAGACGTCACGAAGCGAGTATGGTATACAAATCCGTACAATCCATCCACCCGAATCCAGGAAATTACTATGAACACTGTATACGTTATAAAGTCAGTCTTAACACTATGAGATACACCTTCCAATAAATTCTACGCAGGTAAGAAAAAGCTCGAAAATTGTAAAAATTATATCCTTTATATGCCGAGAGCGATTTCTTCTACCCCTTCTATCTCTCCCCAGGAAGCTAAGTACATCTAATAAAAGACACAGCAAACATCCAACCCCCTTCGCTCATTTATTCTATATCAATACCAATACCAATACCATTTCTCCCTTTCCTTTCGTTTCGTTTCATTCCCTTTCGTTTCGCCCAATCCCCAACCCCCAACCCCCAAGTATAAAACATACCATCAATCCCCGATTCCAAAATCATATCAACTACCCCCCCTCTCAAAGTCACGAAGATGGACTGGACCACCAGGAACATGCTTCAAATACCACTGTCCAGTCTAGTCATGTTTATCATCTATCCTCTATCCCCTATACTGGAGAAAAGACTCTATTGTGATATGGTGTATATATAATAAGTCTTACAATATATAATATTCAAGAAACTTTCCCATCATCATGATATGCGACAAAAATCGGCCATTATTCCCTCCACATACAACTGAACTGCATGCGATTGTATGTAATCAACAACAAAACCCCTCTCATCCAATCCAAACCAATCAAGAAATCAACAATAAAAAAATAAAAAATAAAAAATATAACCTCCAATTCCCTGGACGAGACACAATGATAGCAATAGCAGTGACAATAAAATCTCACCCATCGCATCCCATCTTATCCCATCTCCAACTTCAAAAACTTGAAAACCAATCAAGCAGGAAATCATCATGGCCCATCACACCATACCTATTTCGTAGTCGTATATCTTCATTTCGAATTACCTAAGGATAA
>NGKI01000004.1:1657766-1705935 GCA_002162615.1 Myriosclerotinia duriaeana
AATGGGAATGGGGTGTGGTAATGGAATTGTAGAATAGGGTATGTTAGATAGTTAAAGTTATATAAGGCTATGAATGAATAAATAAATAGACATAGTAGATATACTTTTTTTTCCACTGCCTATAGCAACTCAATTCCGAGGAGACATCGCAAACAGGTTCCGGGTTTGCGTTTTTGTTGAATGTTGTGGGTAGGGGGCGGGTTTTGACTCTTGAGTTGGTTTGAGTTTTGGGGAAGGGGGTTGTGAGATATGGTTGAGTCCCAAGGAAAAAGAAGAATGGGCATGCGCCGAGTGAGGGAGTGGGCACTGCGTATTATTTTTGGGACTAGTCGTTCTTTTCTTTCCTGGAAGCGTGAAGATAGGGAGGGGTAGGTGATGGGTGTAAAGGTGATACTTGGTCTGAGTTTAGACTATTTTTGTGTTGTTGATTGAGAGTATTTGTGCTATCTTGTTGAGGATTGAGGAATGTAGGATGGATGCTACCTTCTTTGGAAATGGCAATTAAGCTGCTTCGATGTACATGGGATGAGATGATTGAAATATTGGTTTGGGGGTTTAGGAAATTAGAGGAGGTTTTTGTGATTATTGGAGAAGAACAGATGTCGTTATTGTCATAATCACTACTGTTGCTGATGTCAATGATGAGAGTAGGGCGTTTAATGCTGTCATTTCCGCAGGGCTTAGTATGTGGATGAAGTGTGAGGTGAGTACAAGGGTATAACGACGGCGAAATTTACTATTGTGGTTGCTTTTTCGGCCTTGGGGAATCTTCAGTTTTCGTAGAACTGGCTGGCAGTGACAGGTCGATTGAAGCCGATCTCGAGGATACTGAGCTTCCCACTGAGAGATTTGAAGCCAGGACCCCCTCCAGGAACCCAATTCCCTGCGCAGGTCACCATGAAGGATTCCAAGGTTGTTCTTGTAAGTTTGGAGAGGGTGTCTTGTCTTTTATACCCGAGGGTCGCAATGTGGAAGATAGTGGGGGTGAAATTGCATGAAGGTCTACTAGGCTATTGGGTGGAATAGAAGGGCACTCTCTGATACTACCAGTATCAATATCTACCGATACCCATTAGCTGATTCAATACATCCCGAATCTTCTATATAAAGATCCCCTTGTTCGCGAGAATATGACTTCATACGTCAACGAAGGTGGAAAGAAAAATGGCTGAGAAATAGAAAAGACCATTGGGTACATAGTTGGAAATTGGCACCCGCAGAGAAGAACCACACGAGCTCCCGGAGAAATGAATCAACGAGCAGCCGCTAATACAGCCGCTACAATAGCTCTGAGCTCAACGCCCAACGCCCAACGCTCACCGCTCACCCATCAATATAGGAATTCCCGCCGCGAGAGTTGGCGGTCATTTAACAATCCACTAAGATGTTCAAGTATTGAAACTAATCAACCTCTGGCTACAGTGACTTGGGAGATCTCCGTGTTTCGGATCAGTTGCTCTTTCGTTTGCTTTGTTCAAGCTAGCTAGACGGTACATGCCGTAGCTTTCATCGAGCTGCCATTGAGAAAAGAAGGATGAATGCATGTGAATATGAATGGAAGTTTCAATTGATCCTTAGTTGTATATCATTTGAGTTGAATCTTAACAATCCCTTGACTCTAGAAACCCAAAATTTAGACAGTTTTACTCTATGTCATGTGAATCGCCTCCTTTACCAAATCTACCAAATAATCCTTGTTCGGTTGTCCATTTGAACATAATAAGCACTTTCCCCGCATATAATAGAAATCCCGGACATGTGAACCACCGGTGCTCATTTGTTAGAAATTAGAATGCAAAATCTACTGTACTTGGTAAGTTGGTATTATTTTAGTCCAGTTCGAGTCAACATCCTCAAAAACCTCACCAACTACTTCCAACATCTCTTGCCAAATGCGCAGAGACAATCAACTCCTTTACCTTCAATGTGATAATGAATATACTTGAATCACAAGTTACCGATTTGAATTATCTCGCCGAGTCACCCATTGCGATCCCAGGTTTCGATAATATGAATGGTCAACAGTCTTCGGAATCACCCGCGGATACTGGGGCTCAGGGCGGAAAGAAGAGAAAAGGCATGTCTGGAGAAGGAGAATTAACAACAAATGGAAATTCAAAGGATAGAGAAGGGGCTCCACATACAAGGGCCAAAAGAAATAGATATATATCTATCGCTTGGTAAGTGGGATTCAAGATCTCTTGTTCAGCTTTGTGCGTATTTCTATGCTGGTGCTTATAAAGATGGAAGTTTGATTGCCTCTTGCTGGAAATGCGCCCGAAAAACCATCTGTTCCAATCAGACCTCTCTGCAGACATTCTTGCACCCTTGGATTGGAGCATAAGGTTTCATCGATACTGATATCTATTTTATAGCAATGAATGCAAACGGAGGAAGATCAAATGTAATGGAAATACACCGTGTCAGCGATGCGGAAATCTCGGCCTCGAATGTCAATATGCTCCGAATTGCTGTACCAATGGCTTCAAGGAATCAGAAGAGTTCCGTCAAATGAACTCCCAGATTTCCTCACTACAAGAACAGGTGGATAATCTATATGCGAACCTGAATGCTATCCGCGCAGGCGGTGGAGGCGGTGATGGCAGCACACCTTTTGGTCAATCATCAGAAAGATCAATGTCAATCTCACAACAATCGGGGAATCAGGCCCTTTCTTCTCTGAGTCGATTTAAACCTATACCAAGACATCCATCATTTCGTGGACCGACCAGCTCAGCTTTCGGGTTAGATGTGGCGAAAAACACACTTCATAATATGGGATATCAGGGGTTGGCAGATGAAGGAAGCAATACTCAAGATCCCACACCGATACCATCACCACCTACACGGTCAAGAGCATTACCATCCATTAGCATGAATGGTGTTCGAGCCCCAGATCCACTGAGAAGTATAACTCGAGAAGAAATGATTCGCCTTTGTAGGGTATATGAAGAAGAAATGGGTCTGATGTATCCTGTTTTGGACATAGAGGAACTGATCATTCATGGAACCACACTCTATGATTTCATTGATGCTGCCATGAGGAATGGCCTTGCCACCTCCAATAATCCCCAAGGGATTAATGATATCAATTCTTGTATGTTGAAAACGATTATGGCTATTTCAATGATTGTGGAAGGAAGTGGGCAGAGTGATATGGCATTCCGATTATTTGAGAGTGTTAGGGAGCCTGCTGATCGTGCTTTGCATGATGAAGTTGTGGAGATCAAAAGCTTGCCCTTTTTGGTACTTGTGGTGAGTTGAAAAGCATTTTGTTTGTTGCTCTTATTGTGTTGTGCATTTCATGCTTGTTGTTTTAAAAGTTATAGAAAGTCAGAAGTTAAAAGCTCTAGTGAGTCAACCTCAGACCAAGTATGCCCGGCCAGTTTCTTAAGTTTGATAAAAGTCGTTGTGAGGATCATTGATTGCCCTTACCAAGTTAGGTCGGTGGGAAACAAACTTCATCTCATAATGCTGTCATTGGTCCAACCCGAGCAAGTGTGGATGAGGATTAGGACTGAATGCTTTCCACATTTAATGGCTTGAGGATAGAAGAATGCAAGAAAGAATCTCTCAAGGCGATGGCCCGCGCAATTGGGTTGGGTTGGGGGTCTCAATTGAGTTGAGGGTCTAAAAAATGCCAAAAGGTAAATTGACCTTGGGAGGATTCGAACCACCAACACGCTCACCAGAATTCGGGGATACAGGTTTTACCAATCTGATTTATTGTTGCATTGAACTGCTTGGTATGGTACTATACCCCTCGCCAGTATCCACATAGAGCCTCGAGTGTGGGACTGGATTATGTGTTCTCATCCTTTCACGAAATTCATCAAGTTTTTCTTTGGCTCATAATAAGGAATAAGCGAAGGACCACAAAAACCACAACCTCATTCGAGGTGGTGGCATTTATTGGGGTATTTCGAGGATTCATAACTCTTCAAGAGCAGATAGGCCTTGCAGAATAGAAGAGGAAAAATAGAAAAATTACCAAAAATATAATTGGACCGCGCAGGATTCGAACTCGCGCCTCTGGTATAATACTCGACCAGCAAGTTCACAGTGTGCTACCATTACACTAACGGCCCTGTCTGTTTTTATTTGATGGATGTGCTTTATTCGTTATTTTGTACCCTGGTATCTATATAGGACTGTGTGGGCATTCTGCTTGGTGCATAATTTCATGCGCCAGAGCCATGACTCGAGATGTCAGTCTCGAGCCGTCCCGAATTTACCACTTTAATCCCAATTGTATTTGGTCAACCGGCGCATCAGTTTAAACTTTTATGATATTTTCTTATCTACTCATAAATTCTAGCTTCTATGCACCATTTCTTTCGAAATCATGCAATGCTCTTTTCTCAACCTTTGAACTTCATTCCCTTACGTTTTGATGCGACTTTCTGCGACTTTCCTTCACACGAACCCCGATCCCATTCACATACTGACTCGGACCACAGGCAATATTTCATTTCCATTGTGACGAAGAAGCATTAGCTTGGCGCATAATTGGGCAAGTCGCGCGAATGTCAATTGAAGTAGGTCTTCATAGACGCGATTCTTTCTTCAAAGTTGTGGTGGATGATGGACGAGAACGGATGGCTATAACCAAACTCTTTTGGTCAATATATGTACTTGATCGAAGATGGAGTTTTGGTACAGGCATGCCTTTTGCTTTACAAGATTCAGATATCGATCCTACTTTACCAGAACCTGTATGCAATCTTCTACCTTTACTGCTGGCTTGACTGATATTTCTAGGATGACACCGTTCCTTATCTACATGTTATGATAGCCTATTCGAGAATTGGCTCTAAAGTTTGGCGCTCAATTTGCTCCTTCACCCCAACTCCGTCGACGACGATAAACACTGAGGAGTTGGATTATCTCGACTACCAAATTGTTCAATGGCAGAAAACGATACCACCTCAACTACAACTTCCAACCGCCTCTTCGCCGCCAGCCTCCTCTCGCGCGATTCATCGACTACAAATACTTCTTTACCTTCGTGCCAATCAAATGCGTATTCTTATTTATCGCCCGGTATTACATTCAGCATCTTCTATACAAGAACATCTTCGGCATGCGTCTACAGTTGTCGAGCTTGCAAAAGATACAATTCGCGCTCTCACACATCTTAACCAAACCACAGATATATACCGGGTACAACAAGTCTGCTTCAACTACTTTCTCATTTCAGCCTTAGCAGTCATCTTTCTGGCAAGTTGTCATGCTCCCGTCACCTTCAGCTTGATTTGTCGCGATGAATTTTATATGGCACTGGATCTCGTCAAAGGTTTTTCCAACAAGTCCTTTGTTTCGAAACGTCTTTGGAAAACAATCAAGGGCTTAAAGCAAGTAGCGCCAAACCTCGGTTTATCCCCTGCATCGAACAATCATCTTAATGGGACAATAGGAGCGGATGATGCACATAGCAGTGCCGCACTTGCTATGGCGGGATTAGCAGGTCATGAGATTACGGGCTTGGGAGGAGGATTCGATACAAATGGACATGGAGGTGGGCATGGAATGGGCACGGGGACAGGAAGTAGTCCCCCCATGACGGGCAATCAAATGAGTTACGAAATGACGAATCTATTTGAGGCGGCCTTGGGAATGGGGGGTGCTCATGGTGGGTATGGAGTTGTTAATGGAATTGATGGGACACCGGGAGGAGATGGTGTGGGTGTTGGCGCTGCATTTGGACAGGGAGATGAACTATTCAGGGAGTTGAGGGGTTTGTTCTAGGGGTGGATAATTTTGTGATGGTATATATCTATCATATAAAACCTTGGTATCTGTTTGCATTTTGGAACGAGCATTGCTCGCTAGTACGGGGATTCATTAATATCAATAGTCAGGAAGAAGACATGAAGTATAGGACAGATTGCAGCTCTGTTAATCGTCTAAATAAAAATGGCATAATTTCAAACACGATATTTTTCTTCCACGATTGTACAAACAGATAAGAGAACCGAATCAGCTGGTTCGAGATTGATAGTACCTAGGTAGCTGTCGGCTACTACCAAGACTGTGTGATAGATGGTGGAGTTAGCATGGCCTAGGTTGAAATCTGATGTACTGCTTTAACACCGTTACATCATCGCGGAATTGCTACAAATTTGGTGGAAGGGGTCAATAACGGAATTAATCCCGTGTAAAAAATACCTAGTAGTTCTTCCAAGGTTCTTCATGCAAACTAATAATAATAATAAGTGCGGCAGAGACCGCAAGCTTCCAAGTTCCAAGCATTCTTTCCCTACAGCTCCACAAAAGTTTTCGTTCCGCGAAGACTACGAAGTACCTAGGTATTTATTAATATTAGACTATTTTCTACCCCACTTAGGAAGCTCTGCACAACCCCTCCAAACAACCTAGCCACACCCACCTAGCTTGAGCTTGACATCGGCTTTGGAAATATTGGTACGGTAGATATTTGATTGGATTTGGATTGAATCGAATTGAATCGAATTGAATCGAATTGAATTAAATTGAAGGAGTGGTTAACTGGTGCAAGTAAAAGTATACCTCAAATTGTTCCGTTATTGCTCCTCCAAGTCCAACGATTGACTTTGATTCCAGTCTCCCAACAAGTTTCTCATACTCGGACGTCCCATAAGCTTGCCGAAATGCCTCCTCTCAAGTCTTGGCTCCGTATCCCGCCAAACAGCGATTTCTCCATTCTCAATATTCCCTTTGGTATCATCACCTCCCGCAACTCCCAGGTGACCCATCGCCCAGCTATCCGCATTGGTGACCATGTCCTAGATCTCCTCGCTTTCTCCAGATCTTCCGGTTTCCAGAAACTCCCGTCCTTTAAAGATCACCTCTCTGTTTTTGAAGAACCAACTCTCAATGCATTTGCAGCATTAGGGCAACCCCTACATCGGGAAGTGAGGAAATATATACAAGAAGTTTTTAAGGAAGATACAGAGTTTCCGGAATTGTTGAAGGATAATGAAGAAGTGCAAAAGGAATGTTTGCTGAAAGAAGGAGATTGGAAGAATCATCTGCCAATGAAAATTGGTGACTATACGGACTTTTTCGCGGGGATTAATCATGCTAGGAATGCAGGGACCATGTTTAGAGTGAGTTTACCTCTGTTGTTTTTGTCCAAATCTGCATGCAAGATTCTAACATATATTTCAAGGGACCAGAAAATGCACTCCAGCCAAATTATACACATGTTCCTATTGGATATCATGGTCGTGCTTCCTCCGTTGTGGTTTCAGGAACGCACATTACACGACCAAATGGTCAAATAATTCTCGACCCAAAGGCTCCTGGCCCTAAGAAGTCTTTATTTGGACCTTCTAGACGACTCGATATTGAGTTGGAACTTGGCTGTTTTCTATGCACGGGAAATGAACTGGGAGAACCAATCAAAATAAAAAATGCAGGAGAAAATATCTTCGGATATGTTCTTATGAACGATTGGTCCGCGAGAGATATTCAGAATTGGGAATACGTCCCACTAGGCCCCTTCAACGGAAAGAATTTCGCCACGAGTATTAGTCCTTGGGTCGTTCTACAAGACGCCATCGCACCTTTCCGAACCGCTAAACTGGAGACTGAAACGTCGAAATCGGGGGAGCTGTTAGACTATCTAAAAGAAAAGAACAACGAAACAGGTCTAAATATTAATCTCGAAATAGACCTCACAACACCAGATGGAAGCACAACTACGATTGGAAAAGTTAATGCGAAGAATCTGATATGGAGTTTTGAGCAAATGCTCGCTCATCATAGCAGTGGGGGATGCAACATGAGGACGGGAGATTTATTGGGTAGTGGGACGATCACGGGAGAGGGCGATGAGGAAATGGGTAGTTTACTTGAGATGTCGTGGGGTGGATCAAAGGATATTTGGTTGGTGGGGATGGAGACCAGGAAGTTTTTGAAGGATGGGGATGAGGTTACTTTGAGGGGAACTTGTGGGGAGGAAGAGGGTGGTAAGGTGGGGTTTGGAGAGTGTAGGGGGAAGGTGATTAGTGCGGTTGTTTATTAAGGGGGTATGAGATGTAATTTGAGGATAATTTGATGCGAGATATATCCTTCCTATACTATTGTTAGTGGGACGGAATGCCCACTATCTTATCCTCGATGATACCTAGGTATTCCTTGCAATTTCATTCATAGTGCGTTCTCATCTTCTGATATGTCATGTCTCCTGTTTCTAGTATGCGAAGTGTCAAGATGTATGTCGGTACATCTTGTCTCCAAGTATCCGAACCGACATTTCCTCCCTCTCTTTCCTCCTTTTTCCACTGTATCTCATTTCCTTGTACATAATCAGAAGAGCCGAAAATGGGATACGGTATAATGCCCCCTTCTCATAAGATCAATTGGTCGGATGAATATTCATTCTTTTTCAGGCGCTTGAATCGGCTTGAATCCGCTTGGATCAGCTTGGGATATTGAACAGCGGTTGGGTAGATTGGATGGGTTATTGATATTATATTGTCAGTGATAGGGTTTTGAAAAAATGAATCCTGGGAATCATCTTGCGTGTGTAGGGATTGGTGGATATGGGTCATGGGTCTTATGGTTTCTGGGACTTGGGGTTAGGAGGATAGGGGATCGGTGGATCAGTGGTTGGTAGATGGGTGGATGGTAGATGGTTATGTGGGTTGGAGTATAAACACATCTTCAAGGGGGATCATTCTGGAGATCCATCAGCAGCAATACTAAGGAGGCGTCTCTGGGCAAATAGGAGGTGGCTTTAGATGAACGGGTCAGAGGGTTATTATAAAGGAGCCTTGATTTTTGATTCTGAGGCCGGGGATGGAGAGAAATTGTGGGGTGGTGGGAGGGAGATCTAGGCGGGAGTGGGTGGTTGCTGTTGTCGCTATTACTTCCGTTCGAAGTATTTTGTTGTCGCTGGTTAAAAGAGATGCTTAATATGTTGGAATCTCGCTGTTGTTGCTATTGGTATCGGTGGGACGGAATTGGCAGATGGCGGTGGTGGCGATGATTGGGTAAGTTTGGAGTGGAACTACATCGATTTTCTTTTTGGAAATAAGAGCATGCGATAGCAGGAAAGGATGCATGTTGAGATTCTGGGGACTGCGTTCTCTCCCTTCAACTCTTTCCTTTAGTAAATCTTTATGGTTTATGGGTCTGATTTGAAAGTATGGAGTGGGGTTTTATAGTGGTGAGGGGAGAGGGGGGGTTAGGGGGAAGAATGTATGGGGGGAAAGGAGTGCGGAGACTGCGGGTATTCTATTGGGGTTTCTCTGATGTTGGCTCTAGGCAAGATAGGTCCTGCTGTGTCTTGTCGCTCTTGTGTAAGTCTGGTCTATGGTGAAGAAAAAGAGAGATTGGGGGATAGGGAGTAGTGGGTATAAACATCGTGTGTCAATGGGTATGATAGGGGCTGGGCTATATGTAAGTCGATAGTCAGTAAAGAATAGTCAGTCAAGATTGAAGGTTCTTGGTGTCTTTCCTCCTCTTATGCTAACTTATTTTCTTGGACAGCGTGTGGTTCTATCTGAGGAAGTTGTCACGGTAACTTGAAGTTTAATTTGGATACTGTTTAAGAGGATGATTGCCGTCGTTGATGCACTATGTTTTCTATTCGTTGCTTTGAAAGGCTCGCCTTGTGGAAGCAGATTTTGTATCATGATTTGAGTTCAGCGAATAAAATTTCAGCCTTGTTTCCGTCAGATGACTATGAGTATCAGTGGTAATAATAGACACATTTTACTTCAGGCAATGTAAGTTTAGTTTAACTTGAAGATGCTGAAGGAGCAATTTGGCTGCTTCTTTTGCTGAAAGGTTGTTAATCTTGGAAAGGAAAATATTGGAATGCGGCACGGCTGAAAGGAAGCCTAGCTTTTGAGTGAATCATGGAGTCTGAATCACGAATAGCTAAGTTTGGTAGTGAATTAGTTGGCTGAGGGTGTTCAGTGGTCATATCCAACCTTGGAAAGCTTACCAAAATGCTTTGGATTTTAGTATATAATTAACTCCTTCCTTGACTTCAATATCGATCTATATATCGATTGTACTACCTGCGTGTAGATCCAACGAGGATTAGACACTTGCTATAGAAAATCTAAATATAAATTCTCAATGCAAACCCTCATAATCGAGGCCGAAACCTCCCGCTCTGAGTCCACAATCTCAACTTTCACTGCCGGAAAATCAGCCCATTGATTCATTATCACATGGGACCCGCTATGAATTAGCTTGCCCTAGCCCTGGTAGTGATAATTCCCTCTTTGTTGTCAGTGCCTGAGGTATCTTAAGTTTTTAAAGTGCTCAGAATTGTAAATTCCCCCTCTTCAGTTTTCCTTTTCCTTCTTGCTTTTCCGGCGGCCGCCGGATATATGGTTACTACTTTGTGAACACTACATTATACTTCTTTCTGTGTTTATTTGGGGTTTCAATAAGTACCTAGGTAAGTCAGATCAAAGGAATTCTTTTCATATTCGAGATTGCAGAAATGTGGCTTTTGGTCGTGGGATGCTCAATCGAGGATTAAAGATAGCCACACAATCATCCCTTTCAATAGCACTTGAGTATTGGAAAAATGGGTATATTTCTAATTCTATGTTATCATCAGTTAATTCCTATTACAAAACTAGTTATCGATCCTTGGATCTAATTGATACGCGTCACCACCATGGCTTCTGCATGGTGTTACATCTGAATCATTTCTTCACCAGGTAAGTAAACCTATTTCTCCCATCACTGGATGACTGGCTAATATTTAATTTCCAGCAGCTTTGATTGGCACACAGCGGAGTCTTCTCGTGGGTGGGAGTAATACAGTAATGAAGATTGAGTTTGTTGCTGCCGATGGCAAGATGTACCAAATTAGAAGCTCAACAAGCATGAGTTCTCGACCATCCCAGATTTGCTTTACTTCTCATCAGCATTTGTTAGATCGGCATGTTGATGTACCTCTCTTAAATTTACCAAGCATGTCTAAGGTACTTCCCTAATAAGACTTCTTATCAAACCAGCACTTCATGATTGACTGACTTTTCATTCTTAGTGGTCTTCCGTTGGATTTGAACTACCTTCGAATACAAGCCAATCAATTGATGATCTTGTCTCCACCTTTCATCGACGAACTTGCAACTCTGCCGGTATTCTCGACGTCGTAGAATAGCGTGACACTGGTCGCAGCCATGGGCGAAGAAATCAAACTTGTGCATACGTACCGGTCATTTCTTCGCTTTTTTTTTGACGAGGCACGAACCCTGATTCCTCTACAGAAATCGATACCCAGAAAGCCATCAAAGAGATGAGCAGTGCCGAGTATTGACTCTATGAGTCAACATGTTGGAAACAGAATGTGTACCTTCAAGCTTCCCGCACGTTGTGAGATAAAAGCATCCAAACAAGATCCTGTGCTTGAATTCAAGCTAATATGCAAGCAGATTCGATCTATCATAGTACTACCCGCGTTGATAGATATTCCGAGAAACTCCCTTTTTACTCAGTTAGCCCAATCGCACAGAAGGAATATAGCTCTCTGGAAGTCAACGGTGTGCTCTGATTTTCAGCCATTCACATGTTTGGAAGCTTCGGCGGCACTGGACGAGCAAAACTCTTTGTGCTCGTGTCAAAGTTGCAAGGATTCTTGGTTTGAAAGTCTCTTTCTGGATTAGTCAACTCTGCCGATTCCATTAAAGAATCGGACGGTCGCCCTGGCTCACCAAGTGATGCAATGCCGGCCAGCCCCAAAAGAGAGACCTTAATCAGAACGGGCCCTGCTTTTGAAGATTTAGTCCCTTGTTTTGAACAGTCTGGGATTGAGTTGGTAGCTTTCTGATGCCACAAGCACATCAGAAGCCTCCCTCTTTCTGGATTAATCAATTCTACTGATTTTATCAGATAATCAGACAGTGGCCCTGGGTCACCAAATGATGCAATTATCATCAGACGCCCCGATCTACCACGCTTGAACACCGACACAAGTGATGAAAAAATTCATTCGGGTTGTATTGGGAAGTCATTGTATTTCTCACCTAAACCGCCATCAAGGTGTCGTGCCACTGTTCATTTAGGGATTTTGGAATCTGAGCTGTGAGTAAGTGTAGGAGTCCTTACTTCCTATCATCAACTTATTCACTCGTTCTTCCACCAACTAATATACCGCAGATTTCTATAAAAGAGCTGCCAAAATCGATATTGAAAAACATTGTCACCGCTGCTTTATTTTGTATTGAGTACTTCAAGCACTCCTGGGGCGGCCTTTGGGTGGTGGTTGACTTCTTTTTCTCGAATTCGTTGATATCGATTCGATTGGCTGTTAACCAAATAAGGAAAGGTATGTGAGATTTCTCGAATTATTGATATATTGCCCCATTGAAGACCTCACCGCTGTCATTTGTACTTTCGGCTGTCAATTTATATTTTGATTCACTCTTCTACCCTCAACTAGCGTTGACGAAATTTCCTCGCTAACCATATTCGTCGTTGCAGATAATTTGATTGATTTTCTTTTCTTCCGTAGTGCACTGTTGATCTGAGTAGATTCACAAATCTTTTGACACGAAGTCGCAAGCACCAGCCACTATAAAGATGCCTTCAAAAACATTCACCTCCAGCTATGAGAAGAAGACCATGTATTTTTTACCCATTAAACCGCCAATTGAATTGAGTTACTAACAGAAATAAAGGAAGAGCAACCAACCTTCTCCCAATCTTCTCATCCCCTCCAGCCGTCCCGAAACTCCTTCCGTCGAAGAAAAGCCTCTTCCTCCTACTCCAAAACCTTCAACCGGAGTGCTTCGACATCTTTTGAGTGACAAAAGAAACTCCCTTGCCCTCCCAAGGGTAATGGGAAGTTTTAACCGTGGGATGAAAAGAGTTCGCCGGCATTCGCTGGTAGTAGGTGGTGCGTACTTTACTTTTTTGTTCTCCTTAATCCCACTTTCCGCGTCTCATTGTTTTATCTTTCATCTTGATATCGAAGTTGTTGAGGGACAATCACTAACATACAATCCTCCAGGACTCGGCTTCACGATCCCGGCCTCACCAACAATCGACTGCACGGAGACAGTCACCAAAACCAACACCATCACTCCGCCACTGCTCACCTCCTCTGAGGTCGAGCCTGAAATGGTTATTGCGGAGGGTGGAGAGGAATTTGGACACGAGGATGAAGACGAGGAAGCAGAGATTGGAGTCGCAGTGGAGATGACAATCGTCCCGGTTCGAGGCCGGCTTATTTACATTGGTTGCAAGGGTTCGGACTCTTAAGTTGGAGATGAGGGCGATTTGAACTACCTTTGCGCGGAAGGTTTCTTTTGTACTAGGTTACGATGATGATTGAAATTTGACAACTTCTTTGATAATAATGGATGGTTATATTAAGGGGCTCGCTTAATGAGCAGTCACCAAGTCCTCTCACGTCGTTGTTAGACCTCATGCATGGCATCAATTGAACCGTGAACGACAAAATACACGATTTAAGTTGTTTCTGAGTAGACTCAAAAGTTAACTGTATCAAGATGGGTTATTCACTTTCATGGTACGGTCTGTGTGATTCATCGCTTCAGCACGCCTCCTCTGCGAATGAACATATTACCAAACTTCGCATTTCCAAATCCATAAGTTTATCAAGGCATGATCTTTTTCCAAAAGATAACTGTCAAGTCTTTAAATGCATATTTCATTAATTCGGGGTTCAAAAAAGATATGTACAATGAAATGCCATTTGGTTTATTGCTTAAGTTAGGCAACCAAGAACATTTCAAATTCCACTCGATTAATTATTTCAATGAACAACGAATACTCAGTATTTATGACTAATATTAGGCTAAGTTTAGATCATTATTCCAGTTGAGTAATATTACAAAGCTGCTTCCATTCAATATTCATAATGATTAGGGAAATCCCGTGTGTCACGGTGGAGATAGTCGCCCCACGCTGGATATTTAAGGATCGACTCTCCTTGATTTTTTTTCCTTCTTCTCTTTTTTACTTACAACATTCGAATACGAAATAATCACAACTTCGAGTACGATGCAAGTTCCTCAATACATAAACGCAACTCAAGATGTCTAAAGCCGGTACTGCAACGAAATTCGGCCCAGATTCGGACATAGTCACGTTTACAAGTTGCTCGGAATCTCCTCCTCCCAACTTGGCAACCAGCATCAACGATAAGATATTGATAGAGGGGGAAGATCTTGAAGAATTCAGGAAGCAACAGCTTGTAGACTTGGACACTGAGACGAGGATCAACATCTACCAAGTTGTCTTCGCCGGTATGAAATTGAATCCGCGATATGGTCACGAAGATGCTGTCACCGAATTCATATCTTTCAGCAATCTACAGTATAAAACCAAAGACGAGGATTTCTTCATCACAATCCCAAAAGCTTTCCTTGAAATGGCCGAAATTGCGGGAAATGGCTGTACACGAACAATGGAAGTCGATAGTGATGAATTTAGGAAAGAGATGGGGTGGGATGTTAATGCAGCGTGGGGTCAGAATGTACCTGATTGGAGCGGATTTGAGTTTCTCCTTGCACCCTGGCCAGCCGGCCTTCCTGCGAGTGAGGGTCGTCTGGCGGATTTCAAAGGTATAGCAACCTTTGCTATCGTCAGTTACATATTGCTCAACGGCCTTACGTATTTCAACAAATTTGAAGTCTTGAAATTGATCCCAACAGTCAATAGCAATGAAAAGGTTCTTTTGGGTGAAGGTTCTCCTGGTGGAGATGACAAGGAAGAGCAATAGCTGGGTGACTTCTTGGCTGGATGGTCGCCATTTGCTGGTGTGATGGATACTTAGACTATCCTTATGAATACAAACTTCGTTGACCTTCCTCACATTCTACACGCATTAAAGAACACATCTTTGAATGATACAAGCTTGAAAGTTCAATGAAGTTATGAGTTAATGATCCATTATTTTAATTTAAGCTGGAACTTTACACTTTGATTAAAATAATTGTAGGCATTCTCTTTTGAACGTATATTTACTGATTGAACAACGATCGCCAAATACGATGATGTTTTGAGATAGCTGTAAGGGATCAGAAGTATTGAGAAACTTAGTAGAGTATGGAGTATGGAGTATCGTCGACTCAGGCGCGAATGCTTTAGCCATCATGGGTTTCGTTGAGAATGGCGATGTATAAATATAGGTCTCAGGTATCACGATTCCGTGTTCATGGGGCATGATATACATTTTGATGTTCTTGTTAAACAGAACATTACGAGATTTATAGGTCTAAAGTTCTCTGTACAAACCTATCTTGCTTTCAATATGCTACTGTAAAAGCGTGACTCAGATGCATTCAAATTGAAAGATTAGATTCATCACCATCAAAACTTAAGAATCTTCTATGAAGGTACGTGCAGACTCAATATTTATGACTCCCAAAAGCCTTCTCCATACCCAACGACTTATCAGAATTGGCAAAAACAATTAGCAGAAACACTCATACTAAAACATTTAGATTTTCATGGTCATTTGATCCCTATTCCGTACTATCTAATACGCTTTTGGATATTGAATTATATGAACCTCAATTTTGACGAAGTTGATGGAGACGAAGACGACGAAGCAAGTACACTCATAACAAGCTGAACATGCAACCCACAAGTAAGTATTCCCCAGTCTGTAGATGTGATTTATTGACATGCGGAAGCAGAGACTGCACAAAACAACTTACGACGCCACAAAAGAACACAACGAGATCACAACGAGATTCCCATTCCACATACTAGCACTTTATAGACCAGTAGAACAATCTATACCATGGGTCTATCTGAAGTTCATCCACAAGCGCTCTCAACAAGCCTTTGGCGACTACAATCAAAGCAAATACGCGACCACCGATGGCCATAATTACTACACGGTACCATTCGAGGGCCTCCAATACACCAAGAATGCCGTCAGAGAGCCTTCCTCACATGATGAGTCTATAATCTTTGCCGACAAAATTTATTCTCCAAACTTGCGCTACCATAAATTCATGACTTATAACTCTCATAAGCTTCATATCAAACTTCCTCAGGCATTAGTCCACCATGTTATGAAAAGGAGGGTGAGAGGCGCCAGAATTACAAATCGCCGGGCTCTGACTTGAACACCTGGTCTGGAAATCGTGGATGGAATACCAGGGATCTCTTGTCCTGCACCCCCAATGACTACAAAAATGTGTGTGTCGAGCTCTCACAACCGATTCAACAGCTAGATGGTGCGGATCATAGATATAAGCTCGAGAAACATGGTATACCCGATAGATCTGTAACATTGATTACTGTTCTCACCAAGAGCCAGCCGGTGCTTCATATCCGAAGTTTGATCAATGTTGAGGGTGCGGGGGATCAGAAAGCTGCATGGTACATCGCAGAGACTCCAAGTCACAAAATCAGAGCTGCTCTCAACAACAAGAAATACATCCTTTGAACCGGAAAAATAACTCAAGCTAGCCAAAATCCTCGTAGCCGCGTTGAGATTGATTATCCCCCGGCAAACCGTACATTTCGACACAAGAAGTCCTTGCAATTTCCAATTATAGTAAAACAAGCAGAGCTCATGATGCTAGCGATCTTAATGAATAACGGGTATCGCCAAGAAGAACGACCCGGAGGATTCCGAATCGGAGAATATACTTTAATAAACCTTCTCTTTCTTACAAATACAAACTCGTCAACGTTCCACCTTCCACATAATAAGACTTACACTACCCTTAACGAGCTTCCCCCTATACCAACAAACTACCAACTAAATCCAGCATCAAAACAAAATTCACAACACATACCTCCCGAAACAAAACGTGAATGACTCCAAGCCATAAGAAGATCCTCAAGATCGTCCCTTCTTTCATGAATACTGCTTTACAAGCCCAACTGGTATAAACGAGACTTCATGGCATATTCCCGCTCAATATACATATGTATACCCGAAACGAAAATGAAAGGGTATCTGAATGAAACAACGTACAGTACACCAAAGCCTCAACTGAAAAAGATACATCCCTTTCATATTCGGCCCCTCATAACAGCAACTCAACCCCCCTCCCCCTTCTTCTGAAAAAGACCCCCAAAAACCCCCCCAAAAAGCCCCATACCTCCCGTCTTCCACTTCCCAGACTAAACCCTGACCCGATTTCGCTTGAAGCCGTTTCATTCCTAACTTTCCTCTTTCCTGACTAACTTACGAATTATCATTAAAAAAATCTGCACGTTCCAAAGATCAAGCATCCAATACTTCGTACGTTACAACAAAATCGATGATGCACTTTCGAAAGGTGTGTCTTGTATCTTATATTGATCAAACGCCGCCTCATAAATGCTGTGGAGTAACCGAGTAAACACTCCTCTCCCCGTCTTATTCCTCTATCGATACCCTTAAAACTCCATCCTATACCCTACAAGTGAAGCATACCCTAAACGTTCCGTACAAAATATATACCAACCCTTCTCCCAAACGCTATACTCAAAACACGCACCCTATCTCCAATCCCATCCCAGAACTCCCAATCATAATGAAATCCTACCAAATCCGAATCCCAACCCTAAACCCAAATGATCATCGAGGAATCAAAATCCATCATTGAAAACATCCATCAAAACAGTCCCATATTTCAAATTCTCGCTACTAGCCACCAAACCCCCCTTAATCCTCTTGGGCTGATGTTTCTGTTTACTAGACTTCACACTCCTCCCACTCATCACCAAATTTTCCTTATCCTCACCACCACCCTCAATATCCATCAACGCAGCAGTGCTCTTCCTCTTCTTCCCCGCATCCACAGCTACATCCTTCTCCACCTTAACCCACTGCGAGCCCACTCCAACACTAACCTGTGTCTGACTCCCCATCATCTCCCAATAATGCCCCATAAACTGATCCATACTCAATTCATAAACCCACTTTTTCTCCTCCATCAACTTCACAAATCGACTAACCATTTCCTCTGGTTTGTCACCATCTTTTCTTTCTCCACTACCCTTAAGTGTCCCTCTACTGCCTATTACCAGCAGCTTCGTCTTTGCTCTCGTAAAGGCTACATTGATTCTTCTCCAATCTTTTAAAAGTTCTCCGATACTACCGGCTTCGTTGCTGCGTACTAAACTTAGTACTATGACTTCTTTGTCTCTTCCTTGGAAGCGATCTGCTGTGTGCATTTCTACCCCCTTGGCGCTTCGGAGGCCCTCTTTCAGCAGGGCTAGTTGAGATCGGTAATGGGTCATTACTCCTATTTCTGTAGGGTCGACACCACTGGATATCAAAGCAGTGACGAGCTGTGTAACGATCTTGGCCTCCACATCATTAACCGTTCTATTTCCCTTCTCGATCTCTCTTGCCACATCACCAAGTCCATCCGTATCAACAAATGCCACTGAAACATCTGGATCCAATAAATCCCTTAACCAGCATCTTCCCTTTTTAGGTTCCAAACAAATCGATTTCTGAGTACTATTCAGAATACTGCTGGGTGTGTGATGATGAGATTTTAACGCATCCATATCGGGAATGATGATTTTGCGAGTAGCTACGGATTCGCTACCACATTTGAGACGACCGTTGTAAATGAGTGTATTGGAGAGTGCCATTACGTCGGCGTTCATGCGATACTGGTGTTCGAGGTAGACGACACTTTGGGGATGTGCATCGGAGAGATATTTGAAGAGAGAGATATCTAAACCTCCTTTTCGTGCTTCTTCGTCTTTTACCAATGGAGGAAGTTGATTGTGGTCTCCGACAAGGATGAATGTGCGTGCGAGGCGGATGGGACCGACGCAGACAGGTAGTGTAATCTGGGAAGCTTCGTCGACTATGCAGTAGTCAAATGTGCGTTCGTTGAAAATCGGATGATTTATTCCCAGACAGCTGGTGGCAATGATTGGTGTGTCATGCCAGACTCTTCGGATTTCTTCCATGGTTTCTTTCGGATCGATGGCTAGTTGGGCAAACTCTTGAACATCGGGGTGTATTTTGGCTTTAGTTCCGAGACGTAAGATAGGAATTGAGTCGTCGCGAAGCTTGAGAAGGATGTTGTCTACAGCTGTATGGGTGTAGGAAGTCAAGAGAACAGATTTCCCTTGCGAAACAAGAGCTCGAATTATATGAGCAATGGTTGTGGTTTTTCCGGTACCAGGCATACCGAGTACCAAGGCATAATCCTGTGCAGACATGACCTTTTCGATAGCACGACGTTGATCCACATTAATACTGGAACGATCTTTGAGTGTATATTGCGTGGAATGTGGTTTGAAGCGAGGTGCATTGAGATCGACGACCAGACCTCGAATTTCGCGTGATCCAAAAGGCCCCTCGGTCATGATTTGAATGAGGTTATTCCGAACAGTAGCAAGACCATTACTGAATTCATCCTTATCAAGTCTGTAGAGAATTGGGGGTTCCACAATCTTGCCAGCAGAATCCGCTGGTGTAGACCCTTCAGCAGCGACTTCCATGATACTAGCAAAGACCTGGTTGTTAGTCTCGTCGAACCCAGGTTGTCTTATGCGAGCATTATGTAAACGCCGATCGACTGCGACTGTAATTCGATTTTTGCGCACGTTTGTAACATAGCCTTTGGCGAGAGCAAAGTGACCCTTTTCATCTGAGATGACAATTGGCTCTCCTACAATTATTTGTGAATCCATGAAGGAGAACCCTGGTACTGGAGTGGATTTGATCATGGTGTATCGATATCGGTTGATCTTTTCATTGTTCTGATCCTCATATGCTGATCCAGGTTCAATAATGACATTCGAAAAACATCGGCCCAGCTTCTCTCGTTCTGAGCTAAGCATAGTCCATAACTCCCGACGAAATTTCAAGGAATCTTTCTCTTCTTTCGTAAGAAGATCATCCCATTTGAGAAAAAACTCTTTATGCCTTGGAGTAAGATGTTTGACTACTTCATCAAACTTTTCTTTCATGCCACTTGTTTCGCCATTTCCATCATCAGCCAGTTTGTGATAAATGAAGCAGGTATTCTTCGCATAGCATCTTCCACACATATTCTCCTTTTTGAGCATAGGTGGAAGTTGGGCATTCTTTTCTCGTACGAAGCACGCCAGTTCGTTCCGCTGCATGATCATATGACGGAGTTCATGACGAATGGCAGGAATTCTTATGGTCTCCGAGGTTTCCATGTAGTATAAAATGCCATAGGCAATTTCGACATCATATCGATCGGATATGAGGAGATTGTAAAGCGCAGTTTGTGCCCGATTGGCTACGCTAGGGTTCTTGCCGGTTTTAACCTCAAAAGGAGCAGTTAGGACCCGTTGCTCTGTTCCATCTCTCATTGTGATTTGTACTGTAGCATCAATATTGCCTTTCAAGCCATACATTGGAGACCAGACGTGCTCCTCAACGTCAAGCAGGTTACTGACACACATAGCAACAGTATCACCATTTCCTGATTTCACTAGGGCTCCAGGCTAAAGGAATTAGCTTATGAAATATAGACTGAACAGCGGATTGTTGTACTAACTTTGGGTTGTGATGACACGAACAATTCCGCCCATGCTTGTAACTCTCCCATCTTGCTATGTAGGTATTCCACGGCTTGAGGTATTTGGACCTTGATCACATACAGGTCTTCAAGATGTCTCTGCGCAAGCTTGTTAATCAGCTCGCCCAGAAATGTTGTATCCCAGCGATTAGCAAGTATCGCAGCTTGAAAGATTTCATGTAAAATTGTTCCGTAAAGCATTGATGGAGATGCTTCACCGGTGGCTTTGACCCTATCTTGAAGAACTGCACGACGAGTACATCCGAAAGAATCTGCTACTACAAGCGCAGAGATGAGATGATCCGGGTGAAGAATGATCAAACCAGAATTGTCGTCGATGACACAAATCCCCTGCAAATCGAACTTACCAATGATATGAACAAAGGCTTTGGTAGTCACAGGAGTATCAATCCAAGTGCCTCTAAGGTAAACTATTCTTTTAACTTTGGAGCGTTCAGGTTGGAGATACAGTATCTTGGGCTGGTTAGCTAAGTCATGGCAACAAGTCATGGGTGTTTACCTTTTCTGGCTGCAGTCTACCATTAGAACCTTCATATTGATTATCATCTATCATGGTGACAAGATATCTTTGAATCGCGCGAACTTTTTCCATAGACTAGACATTTCTTAGCATTTAATGAATAATATATGGCTATGGATTTCTCGGACGTACAGGCAGTAAGCTATTCGCTGATTCTTTGAGTGATTGAGTTGCTGCTATCTCCGCAGCCGCAAAATCTGAATCGTCAATATCATCGCCATATTCATCATCGGACTCTTCCTTATTGACTGCTGTGCCTCTAGGCCTTGATGGCGGGAGCTCTACATTATCTTCTGGGACCGATCCTGCAAACGCGGCATCGAAGTCATCATCATCCAACCCTTCATCAAACTCATCACTGCTATTATCGTCTACTGCTTTCAACGTGCTGGGGCTTCTAGATAAATTCGGGGGTTTATGGGTAGAGGAGGGTTTTTGCTTGCACGGCGATTCGTATATTTGTTGTAGGGGTCGTGATAATGAAGCCGCAGGAGGAGCCTGAGATTGTGATTCGATAGCCGTAAGTATCATTCCGCCAATTTCGTCAAGACCGTCATCAGAACCGTAATCTGATTCGGAAGTGGAAGGTCTTTTTGGGCTTGGAAGAGGAGCAGCAAAATCAACATCTCCCATTGGTGACGATGGCGGCTGAAGTCTCCTTTTTAGAGGCGATGTCCTCTTCTCAGTTCCTCTTTGTCCAAGAGGGGAACTCGGTCCTTCAGATGGAAATAATCCTTTGTCGGGAAGAGGTGATGAGCTTGAAGGCCCACTAGAAATTTCTTTTGACCTATAATCTTCTTGCAATCGCCTCATCAAACCCGGAGTATCTATATCTCTGTTCTTTCCTATCCTACTCGACTGATGTCTCTTTGGATTCAACGGATTTCCAAGGCTTCTTGATCGCGTCAAACCCCGAGGCGTGTTTCCTTCTTTAGATGATTGCGGCGATGCGTTGTCCATAATTCGTGAGAGTTTGTTGTCCTTCTGAGCTAATTTCATCCACATATCGATCTCTGGCCCTGGCTGGGGAAGAGAATCTGGTTGAGAAGAACGAGCCAGTACAGGTGAGGAGCTCTGTGCCCTCTCGAAATCGCATCTCTTCCTCTTTCCTAACTTGCCACTCCGTGGAACAGGTAATTGCTGACCATCTCTGTTTGTATCCCAAATTATACGATCATCTGGCGATACCGCTATAAATGGTCGTTTGAAATCAGCGTTTTGTGTAGGATCAAACCCCATTGATGGAGTAGAAGGTACATCCGCAGGAGCAGGTTCCTCGATCAGGGCATCGTCTTCTACCAAACTTTTCCCATCTTTCGAAGAGCTCTGTCGCATCTTCTTCGACGGCGTGCCATTCCTACTATCTGTCTCAGATGATACCAAGTTTATAACATCTTTCGAATCGTCCTTCTTCCCAGGTTGTTCTCGATATTGAAAGTTGCTAAGTATATTCTTCGTAGTTGTCGAGACAGGAATGGGCGGTTTCTCTGTCAATGGTTTCGCGGGAACTTTGGGCTTTTGCAGCTGGTTTTGATAGTTTTTATTTCTCTGCCATTGTGGTCGAGACTTTGTTTAATTAGCTTCCATTAGTCCATAGGTAAATTATAATTAATGATTTGGTTTTAGTCGATTTCAAGTGTGGAATGTAGGTACTAGGTATACATACACTATTCTCTTTTCCTGAATGATTGGTGTCTGAGAAGGACTTTTGAAGAGGCATTATATCTTCACAAGATATGAATTGGTATAGTGCATGAAATGTGATGTTATGAAGTATTATAGTATTAACAAAGTAAGTTGTACCAAAATGGAAATGTTAATGTCCCTGTCCAAGTCAAGTGGTTCTTGCACTTTGTGGAGTTGAATCTATGATGACGCGACTTGGACGCGCTTTCCATTTTTCTTATATCACTAGCGTGTTTTGTTGAACCTCGGACTTAAGGAACCTTCTTCCCCGCCCCTGTCTAAATTTCTGTGAACTCCGATTGTCGGCTATCTATCTTATAAGTGGAGATTATAAGTGGAGATAGCGGAAGAGCTTAGAGCCCCCCAAATTTCTGGGGTTGATAAGATGTCGTCGCACAGAGCACAGAGCACAAGATTAATAAAATAATTTCTCAGCAGGTCAGATTTAGAAAAGGTGGAAAGGTAATAACTCAGGTATGTTACACCAATGACTCTTCAGTCTTCACATATAATTTAACTTTGTGAAGCAGAATACAATATTTATTTCTTATAATTCTATAGCCTCAATCGCAATCATGACCACCGAAAAACCTCTTCCCTTCGCCTACCAGTTCGCAGCTGGTATGTTACCCCTCACCCCATTGTGAGATTGACGCTTACAGAGACGTTTTAGGTGCGATTGCTGGTGTTTCTGAAGTGAGTTCTTTCCGTTTGTATTCTGCGGAATGGGTAGGACTTTTGGACTAAACTTTATGCGATTGCGACAGATTCTTATTATGTAAGTGCCCTCATGAGAATACAAGAATTTCCTACTGCAACTTACTGACTCATCTAGGTACCCATTAGATGTCGTGAAAACTAGAGTGTGAGTCCGAACTGCTCATACGCCAATACATCGAACACAACGTTGACGGAAAGATAGACAACTGCAAACTAGCTCCGCGGGACCAGATGGCTACAATGGCATGGTGGATTGCTTCAGGAAGATTATCAAGAATGAAGGGTGTGTACTCCAACCTCCCCTACCTCTTCAATCGCATGTGCATTCCTGACCCTCTCATCTAAAGTGTCTCACGATTATACCGCGGAATCGAAGCCCCAATTCTAATGGAAGCCCCCAAACGTGCGACCAAATTCGCTGCCAACGAATCATGGGGTAAGTTCTACCGCGACATATTCGGCGTCGCAAAAATGAACCAATCCCTCTCGATCCTCACCGGAGCTACAGCCGGAGCAACAGAATCATTCGTAGTCGTCCCCTTCGAACTCGTCAAGATCCGTCTACAAGATCGCGCCTCTGCCGGAAAATACTCCGGAATGATTGACTGCGTAACTAAGATTGTGAAAGCCGAGGGGCCATTAGCTCTTTACAACGGACTGGAAAGTACAATGTGGAGACACATCTTATGGAACGCCGGATATTTTGGATGTATTTTCCAAGTCAAGGCTTTAATGCCTAAGCCGGAGAACAAGAAGCAGGAAATGTTAGTCAACATGGTATCCGGAGCAATCGGTGGAACCACCGGTACAATCGTCAACACACCTATGGATGTCGTTAAATCGCGCATTCAGAACAGCCCCAAGGTCGCCGGATTAGCTCCAAAATACAACTGGGCATGGCCAGCGCTCGGAACGGTGATGAAGGAAGAAGGTTTTGCAGCACTATATAAAGGATTCTTACCCAAGGTCCTCAGATTAGGCCCAGGTGGAGGTATATTACTCGTCGTATTTACCGGAGTGACTGATTTCTTCAGAAAAATGCGCGCAGACCAAGGATTATAGATTCCTCATCTAGTCGCGAAAGTGGGATGGATAAAGAAATGAGAACTGCCCAATTTTGTGCGTGTAAATCTATATCATTTGGCTAGAAGCGCGGGAAAGTTTTAGAAAGCATTACGAGCAATTCAAGATTTACACTATCTCGTCTCATGAAATTCGAAAATTTCCTGTGGAAACCCACATCTCTGATAAATATTGAATATTCAACTGCAACTCGCCCAAATAACCTCACGCTCGCTCGCTAACTGTCCTTTTTCCTTCACCCTAGGTATATATGTACTGTTACATTCGAAACTCCGCCAGATCCCATTTTTCAGACGCTTCAGGACCCCTGATCATTCTAGCCCTTCATCCTAATTCATTCGATTCCGAATCGCATCTCGCATCAGAACCAGCCTTTGTGAGATGACTCTGAATCCATGTATAACCCGATTTTCCATTCCCCATTCCTGTCCAGGACTACCCCTCACCCCGTACTCAAACCCCAATGCAAATTACACATCACAATAAACTCTCATACGCATCCAACCCACTCTTCTTCTGCTGTTGCTGCTGAACCACGGGTCTCTGTCCTCCAATCCCCATACCCATCCCTCCCATCACCTGTCCTCCGCTACTAGCGCCCCCAAATGCACCATAATTCCCCCCTCCCCCAGTCCCCGCACTAGGCGGCGGCGGCAACGAGAAACTCGAAAACGAACTCGCGCTCTGTGAACTATTTAATGCCGGCCTTCCTTGACTCATCTGGTTCATAGAAAGTGAAGACATAGAGTTACTCATTGAAGATAGGGATGGATTAGGAGGCGGCGAGATAGGCGAGATGGAAGACCAGGGGTTGGGTGTTGAGGCCGAGGCAGCGGTGTTCCAGTTTAAGGTGGAAGTAGCAGTGGGGGGTTTGGGTGCGGGGAAGGCGGATTGAGGTTGGGAGAAGGAGGATTGGGGTTGGGTGAATGAAGTTTGAGGTTGTATTGAATTTGAGTGAGATTGTGGTTGAAGCGGCTGCGAGAACTGGGTAGCTGACGGCGTTAAAGCGCCAAAGCTGGAGAGGTCAGGTGTAACTGTGCGGAATGTTGTGTTTTGCTGCGGACGCAATACACTATTAATTGAATTGGTGGGGTGTGAAGGCGCTGTCGGTGATGGAGTCGACCATGAGAAGGAAGCTGCTTTGGGTTGTGTTGATGATTGAGGTTGTTGGGCCCGGGGATTTGTGGGATTTGCATCCCAGCCGGAGTCCAAGGGGTTGCCTGATGATGGTGCACCGACACCGCCTTTCACCAGACGTTCGAAGTCAATTTCGGGATCATCAGAGCCTGCGGCTGATGGAAATGCTGAGGCGGCGCCAAACGACATAAAATCATCGTTGCCATTTGTCCTTGAGCCGTTATTTCCAGACAGCTCTTGTAGCTTCTTTGTTTGCTCGGACTCGACCCGAACGGATAAGCTTTTGATAAGTTCCATGAAAGATTGGAATTGCTGTAAATTTAGTAGTGGGCCCAAACTCATATTCCATAATATTGGGAGAATATCCATGGCAACAAATTCTGCGTCGGCTATAGTACCTATCTGCCTAAGAACATTTAGTGCAGCGACTGCGACTGCGGGTTCTTTCGTTTTGATTGCCCGAATCAGTGGTACAATCTTCTCCTGCATCGTATATTTGTCGAGAGGCGTCGATGTATTCTTTTTGGGGCCGCCAATGCCATCAAGACCATCATTATTAGAGGCCGGATCATTTGAGCCACCGCAAAGAACCACAAAAGCCTCCAGACCTCGAACTTTAATGCCAAGACTACTAGTCTTCGTGAACACTGAGGCAATGACTGGGAAAAGTTCGTTCTTGATCGTGGAGAAATCGAGGATAGGGAGAACTACGTTCAAGCTTCGTAATGCGGCATCTACAAGTGCATGCGTCGGTGAGTCGATCGAGATTGCTACAATGGGAAGAATATCTAGACAAGTCAGCAATAATGCGTCTAGTCCTTAAAATCATCTTACCATCTTTGAACTCTTTGCCCGAACAATTCACGGAAATTACTTGGATATGCTCCAACAATACCATCAATCCAGCCTCCTTTGCAGCATCACGCTCAGTTGGAGGTTTGGGATTGTTCAAAAATATCTCTTTAAGCCTGGGCATGATCTTTTCCGTAAATGGTCGTCTTCCAGAGGGTAATAATTCGATGATCTTGAAAACATTTTGTAAAATCAATGAAATCAATTCCCGGTCCTTCATTTCTTCTAACAAAGCCGGTAAGACCTTTTTCTCCATAACACTTTTGGGAAATGAGGGCAAAACTCTTGACAGCCCGCGCATAAATTGGGCTTTTTCATTCGGGGTCTTTGCAGGCAGCGAGTCCAGGAATCGAATGGTGGATATTAGAATGTTATCAAAGTAGGCACTTTGCTGAAATTCTTTTGCAGTCATGCGTTGCGCTGGACGTCTGGTTATCAATCGTGGTAGTACCTCTCCAGTCATATCTCTTGGCAATGACTTTTTACATAAGAAGCTATTGCTAGATGAGGGTATCGAGGAAGACGAGGTAAACAGTCTTTTGTAGCCTGAAATGCTGTTATTTGATTCTAGTGGTGAAGTATGCGGCGAATTATATAGGGCGACAATGAGAAGCCCTAAGGAGAACATATCTGCTCCAACATTTAGATTTGAATCTAAGACAAAATCTGGGGAACAATAGTCGAGATTGATTTGAACAGAACGGGGTAATCGAGGATCGATATTTAGAACCTCGGAGAGGTTAATCGGCTGTATAGAAGAGGCCTTCGTCGAATTGTCTGGTGGACTTGAAAAGCTAAGTCCACTGATTTTCCAATCGGACTACGAATCATTAGCTGAAGAACTTGTGAACTTGGACTTGAACATGAAACTCACCTTGGCATTCACAAACACAGCATCAGGCGTCAGATTCCCATGCACGAGACCAGCGTTATCATGTAAAAATTCCAATGCTTTGCTGATCTGCAAAAGACCCTTTTGTATTTCCAATTCATCTATCTCAACCTCCCTCCTCCTTCTGCCACCTTCCGAATCTTCGGTGACATATCGACTTGTGCGTCCGCCAATGCCGCCGGCCCTTTCTTGTTCATCCTTTTCCAGTAAAAGGCCAGATAATGAAGCCGTTACCGTCTCTGTCGCAAATTGTAACCCTCCACCCCTCGTTTCTTCCACTGGCTCTACCAACTCCAGAATACTAGGATGCCGCAGTCTTGCCAACGACGAAGCTTCTTTCTTTAATCTTTCAATTACCTCCTCAGTCGCCCGTTTCATCGAGGATGCACTCGACCGTCCCAAGGATCCTGCATGTGCATCTAAGGATTTGCGATCGAGAACAAAGACTGAGACAGTCTTTCCTGTCGTTTTCTTCTTCGCATCGTATATTTTCCATGGACCTGAGTATGAACTAGGGGTCGATGATACTGAATAATTCGAGTTTATATTCGAAGTGAAGGATTTCAACGCGGAACTGAACATCTTCGCAGCTCTCCTCCCACCAACACTGGCGCTTCAGAAGATTATCCGAACTTGCGCATGAAACCTTAAGCTTTTATAATGACCTCGATCTTATAAGAAAGCTTATAGTCGCCGTTATGATCTCGTTAAAAAGTAGTTGTCGTAACTCGTCGGGGAAATGTGTCTCGTAATTTTCTGTACCTATCGTACACAAAAGATCGTAAGCCTTGTCAAATAAAGGGTCATTTAGTTTGGAATTTGGTGTTGATTCCAATTCCCAAACAAGGCTTCAGCTTGTGATTCAGGGACACATCGCTTACATAAGGCTGCCTGCATGAAACCTCGAAGAAGTATCCTCTCTGTAATCAATCCTTGCAATTACTACTAGGTAGGTAGGTACAAGGGCAGGTCCGCGATTCGGAGCCGGGAAGTGGTCACAGCATCTAAATTTATTTTGAATCTCTGAGTTCGACCATTTGACTCCGAAGACCATTCCGTAGCAGAGGGTGGGATCTTACATATATAAGAAGGTCCCGTATCTTAGATTGAAACTCCGAGATTCATCTCAACTTTTTATTTTGGAAATTGGTCAAAATGCTTCATCAATTGTTCCCTAGAGGGGCAACTTTCGCAAAGTCAAGCTCCAGAGCGTTCAGACGATGGGAAGCTTCATCCAGATTATACAGCATACAAGCTAAAGCTGCTTCTACCACAAAGCTACAAGATATCGACCCTACGAAATTAACTATAACTAAAAGCACTACTCCTCGTGAACCTCTTCCTCCTAATGAATTGGTCTTTGGAAGATCGTTTACAGGCAAGCTCCTCAAAGAACTCTTAACACATCAATTGCTGACCGTTCATAGATCATATGCTTAGTATTGAATGGACAGCTACTGAAGGATGGTTACCCGCACGCATAACACCCTACCAAAACCTCTCTCTCGATCCTGCCTCCTGCGTCTTTCACTATGCATTCGAATGTTTTGAAGGGATGAAAGCATACAAGGATAAAAGCGGAAAAGTACGGTTGTTTAGACCTGCTAAGAATATGGAGCGAATGAACAAGTCTTCTGCCCGTATTGCTCTGCCAACCTTTAATCAATCGGCTATGATCGAGTTGATCTCAAAATTTGCTGCTTTGGAGAAACGATTCATCCCAGATGCAAGAGGATATTCATTATACCTGAGACCGACTATGATTGGAACTCAAAGAACATTGGGTGTTGGACCACCGGGATCTGCGTTACTATATGTCATTGCCTCTCCAGTCGGACCATATTATCCTACCGGTTTCAAAGCTGTATCCTTGGAAGCTACCGACTATGCGGTGAGAGCCTGGCCAGGAGGAGTTGGAGACAAGAAGTTGGGTGCAAACTATGCTCCATGTATATTACCACAATTAGAGGCCGCCAAGAGAGGGTTCCACCAAAACTTATGGTTGTTCGGCGAGGAGGAATTCGTTACCGAAGTTGGAACCATGAACATGTTTGTGGCTATCAAGAATAAGGAAGGTCAGAAGGAATTGATTACCGCTCCATTGGACGGTACCATCTTGGAAGGTGTTACAAGAGACTCTGTTCTATCCTTAGCTCGCGAGAAGCTTACCAAGGAGGGATGGATCGTTTCCGAGCGCAAATATACTATGCGAGAATTAGCAGATGCTTCGAAGGAAGGAAGATTATTAGAAGCATTTGGAGCAGGAACAGCAGCTGTTGTCAGTCCAGTGAGGAATATCTCATGGAAGGGTGATTTGGTCGAGTGTGGATTGAGGCCAGACCAAGAAGCTGGTGAGATCGCGTTAAGGATGAAGGAATGGATCGAGGCGAGACAATATGGTGATGAAGAGCATGAGTGGAGCTACGTTGTACCTAATTAACGGCCGTATATGTACAGAGTAAATTTTATAGAGCGGCATGATACACAAAGCGAGCAATGAGATATACAATAGTCATAACATCACATTGTGAAATGCTATTCAGTGAACCATAGAATAAAATAATAGGCATAAATTCGATATTGGAGAACCAGGAAGGTCCCAAGACGAAATAGATCTCGACTTTGTCCCTGAGGTGGTACGCGGGTCCTTTACCATAAGCTCCAATATTCTGCATAAGTCGCTGTACTCATCGCCATGCTCCTCACATCCAATTCAAAGTAAGTTCACATGGGCACCAATTCATTCTCTGGTCGACACATGTTGAAAAAAAAAAAGAAAAGAAACTCAATAGTATTCCTTCGCTCTATTAGCACGTATCATATTTCCGTGCAACCCGTACATCTCGATTTCCCTGCAAGATGTCCTTCGTGTTCCATCATCAATCCTTCGTATGTACAGCTTCCCCATAATCCATTGATCCTTTAGTCTTCGACCCCGTTCTCCATCGTAGCTTGCTCAAAACAAACGACTCTTTTTATGATTTGTCTTCTGGCTCCTTCAAGATCCCTTCGGCTTCTAACCTTCTTCGTGCTTCTTCTAATGCCCATGTTTGTATCCTGCAGATGGCTGTCAGTAGTTGTTCGTGAATTTTGTGTAAATGCGGTCTGCCAGAGCCCCTCTTCCAAATCTCTCTGCGGCAATTCTTGCCACAGCCTTTCAACCCTCTTTCCAAAACCCCAAAACATTTCCAGTCCATTCCCAAACCCCTCCACAAAACATCTCACTTTCAAATCCCATCCCGAGCGCATTATCGTAAAACCATAAGAGAAGAAAAACCTACGAAGTATCCGGCTTAACAGCATAACCCACAATCCCAAAAGCAAACGTCCCGAAAAATCCATACACCCATATGCCTTCCCACCCCTCCTTCTCCGGCTTCTCTCCTGGCTTTACCCCAAATAACCATCCGCTCGGTGGATCGTAATGATCCCCATGATCTGCTGATTTTCTGGCCGCGGTAAGAGATAAGCTGCGTGTTTGAGTGAGAACTGATGTTGGTGTGCGAGCGATTGTACTAGTGGCGCGAGGAATGGCGCGTGCGAAAGACATCTTTAAAGGAAACGCGAAAGGCTAGGAGAAGGGTTGTGATGCGGGTTGTGGTGGCAGTAGTGGCAGTAATTGCTGGAGAAATGGGTAGAGGAGTTATTGCGGTCGTTCAGGTGATAAGTCCGATTGCGTGGTAGTGCGAAATAGTCGCTTACTTCAGCTAAGCGCCAATCATCATACACGCGTTGTACCGGGTTTACGGGTGTCATTTCTTCCTCTCGCCACCGCTTCTCCTCCTTTAACCGAAGTTTTGCCAGTTTTTTTTCGCTGTGGAATTCTTTGGTCTTGGATTTCCAGCCGTTATCAATGTTGATACCTGCCCACTTGAAAAGTAGGAGACGTCCAAGCCAAGACATCTCGTTGGACATTTTGGAAATTTGATTGTTGGTGATAAGGGGAGTGATTGAAGTAGTTTGCAAGTGTAAATTGTTGTCGTTGCGACAACTTTGATGGCAGGTGGGTGTTGGGTCAGAGATCAAAGTTGAGATTGTGATAAGCATGAGCAGAACAATTATAAACTTGGATGGTTAGCTTTTTTTGAAGAAGAAGAAAAGGCCTTCAAGGTATTTGTCTCGGCGCCGAGAAGACACTGAGGCACACTCAACGCCGAGACAAGTGACCCGATATGCATTGTGGTATGTGAGGACCCAGATGGCCGACTGATGTATGGTGTAAGAAATAGACAGGACATCAGAACAGACTCCTTTCAAAGGGTATCCAAGCTGCAACATTCTTCTTGGGACAATTTTGGGCATATGACAAGTTCTTCATGGTTGCAGGTTGACAGGTTGTGGATTGTAACCACTTTTATCCTTTAATAGGGTTGGAGTTCTGACCTTATCCTAAAGAAAGTGTGTTCTTGGATAAGGTGTGTTGAGTCAATGGAGTATCTTTGGGAAATGAAGTGCCTTGGGAGTGTAGAGCTTTGTCAAAGTGCTTGTGAGAGTGCTTGGGGAAATACTTTGGAGAAGTGAAGGACTATACAGGATTCTTAACATTTTATATCAATCCTGGGCCTTTATCAATTCTCTGACCATTTGCATACTGTTATATTGCAAACAATGACTTCGCACCACAACTTTTCAATAATTCATGCTATGAAACCTCAATCTACAACCCAAATCCATGTCCCACAATATAAAACTATAATATACCCAAAGTCCTCCGAAAATATTACTATACGAGAAGGAAACCTGGGAGACCATTTGATTATTGAATCTGAATTAGAACATTGAAGAATGTTATTAGGCTGCGAAAGTTTAAGAACAATGCGCATACTGCGTGGATAATTCTCAGGGTTGATTACTGGCCACCAACCAGAATTTATGCGGAACTGTATTCTGACGTCTCTATGAGGCCAGGAGTTATATCACCAATATCTTAGTGTCTGATGCAACACACACTAAACATGCAAAGTTGCATTTTTTGGGTCCCTGTGCCATTAAGTTCATGGCTGGCTTTAGCTCCACATCACGATTCAAGCATACTTTGTGATTTGCATGAAGTAGAATATCAACGAGTATTTTTATTCATAAGAAAGCTTCCTTGGGATATTTTGATCCAATCCAACGACCTCTTGAGTCTTACTACCTGAAATGTGTTGTTGTCGAAAACCATCACCACAAAATCCTTCACGCTAGATCAACAACAAGACTTTACCCATTCCTAGTCATTCTCTATCAACTAACGGCCATCATGATACCAGATAGCATCATGATTCGGGTCATATTGCAATCTGGTACAGAAAGTTTCGATTTGGAAGGAATATGCCACTCCACTCGGACGGGTACTGAACATAGCACCACATCCATTACGAGTATGATAGTCATATCTGGCTTGCTCCTTCAAATCCTTGTACTCTTCCTCTAGCATACTGGACTGTGGAATCTCGACATATTCAAAGCCTTTTGGAGCCGAAGTCCACCTTCCTTCACATGATGTGGCATAATCCTGACAAGAAATGCTTTCGAGACGGCGGCAAAACCAATGCGCCCCATCTTGCGCTTCATTTTTCGCTGCATTTTGCTCAGTATCCAAACCTTCATAGCGAGTAGAGACTCCGTTTATTCCACAAGTAGCCACATCATTGATGAGTTCCTGGGGAAGAGCGACATAGAGTTTATCTTCTCTTGAAGTCCTGAATCCTAATTCTGGAAAATGCAGTCGATTGGATGAGATTCCAGTGACGAAGGACCCGGACACTGAAGGTTCCGTTCTAAACTTTGCGCCCCCGAAAATAACATTTCCAATGGATAGAAAGTCCCCGTTTCCCCCTGACCAGCAATAGATAAAATCTATCGTTGTTTTAGGGAAGACACTTCCATGGGGGCCATTCGTAATTTCCGTGAAGAGCTCGACACTCTGCATTGTGGTTGGGGTTTTCGATGCCCTCGGCGCGAGTCTATAGTAAGTATATCAGTATTCGCTCAGAGTATCCCCAATAATGTAACACATACAATTTCTTTGAATTGACGGTGTAGAAGCTGAGGGGTTTGATTTTCTCTTAATCCAGGTAATGTTTGCTCACGGAGCGAAACGAAGTTAAAGTTTGGAAGTCTTGAAGATGTTTTGCGACCTATGAAATGTTGTAGTTGGGAAAAGAAGGAGGAGAAACAGGGTCAAAGTGAAGACTTCAATAGGAAATTTCAGTGCTGATGATTCGAAATGGGAAAGCGATTTTGGGTGATTCATTCTGGGGTCACGTTAAGAAAGCAGTTTTTGGTGATTCACCCTAGGGTCACGTTTTGGGTCACGTTTCTGGGCCATCAATACTAGGGGAGTGGTGTATATAAGACATCTTTCTGTGAAGTTTTCTATGATTTTAAGAAGATTGAGAAACTCTGGAAAGCAATGTCATGAAATTTTTCGCGGACAACGGAGTGAGAATGGTCTCTAGATGTATTGCCAGTATTGATAGCTAAATCGCGTGAAGCAATGCGGAGGTAGAGAGAACTCCCTATCAGCGATGATTGAAAAACGCTGTAGGAACTTTACGTTAATAGATGGCAGGATAATGACAATCATAAATGGCTTGTGGATATTAACAAGAACCACGGAACGTCATGTGACAAGTTCTCACTAGAGTTCAATGATGGGCTTTGAAAGCGAAATGTACTCCGCATAAGTAAACTGTTTAAACTAAGTTAACTTCTGTCTCGTTTACTACTAGAGATTCTACCGACAGCACTGGTAGTTTTGGAAGAGAAATGATTCTCAATGGGTGAAATGAGGCAATTTTTCGGAGAACGGTTTTGCTAGGGACGTGTGGGTTGAGGAGAATAGAGGAAGATGTTTCAATGGGATAACGGATACTAAGTAGCAATGTAATTCAGAGTAAATTGCCGTTTTGGGGTAAACAAAGATGTTTTCAACCTCTCTTTTCTACCTTAGGCACGCACACGAAAACCGTCGACACATCGTTTGAGGAACAATGTCAATAGAAAGGGATGAATACCGATACAAAAATTCCGGTACAATTAGCTTTGGGGAATGATACGACATGCCCAGGTGAGGTGAGGTCTAATAAGTTAGGAAATGAAAAATTGTTCATCGCGGCAGTGTTTGGGGAAGAGTACTAATAAAGAACAATGCTAACTTCTCATCCCAAATGCAGCGACAACACAAATTTTGGAGCGATGAAAAACCTGCGATACACTAATATCTTTAGGGATATAGAAATAAGACCCTCTGTTTGAGCAAATGGTGTGACTCACCAGAAGGGTATCTGGCCATGTATAATCTCTACTTCCTGGACTCTACATATCCATTGCTTGAAGGAGACATGCCTCGCACGGAAAGAATACAGATAGCTTTTATACCGTTCTTCGAAGCAGGAACGCGGATATACGAGTAGAAGAGCTGGTGATGTGCGTGTGGGGTGAATAGAACTGGAAGGAAATTGGCAACGGGGTTGAAGTGAGAGATTTGTGAATATGGTCATCATATTATTATGGCAAAACAGAGAAAAACACGAGAATACGACTCTCCTACGTGGTAATTTCAATACACAGAGTATGGACGCATGACGTCCTTCCATATGAATGTTTTTAAAGAAACAAGTTCATCTGAGGATCACGTAAGGCTTGATCGCGAATTGAGTTTCTGTGATTTTTGTTTGAGGATTGGGAGTTAGTGGCTGAGGAATTTTCTGTGCGAGGTTTTGCTTGATGATGAAAGTATGATTCAGTGACAGTGGAAAATCGCCAAGGACAATGGAAAGATGTGATGATAGTATATCTACTAGCAAGCCATCTTCAACACAATTTTTATCTCTAAACTTTCTGTGTGATAGGACGCAGATACGCTTCCAGCATCCCACAACAATCCTCATGGCGTCGATCATATTATGAATCTCCTTTGCCATGCTAGAAACTATTGGAGGTATGACGACTACTTATAACCTTAATACTGATGTCAGTAAGCCACACGATTTCTAAGTAGTATTGGCCTGAATGGTTGCGTTTTATGGACAGGTGAAATGATAAATATAGGGAGGTTTCTCTCCTTTCTTCTCAAGAACGGCAAATAGAAGAAGCATGCTACAGATTCGTTTACAGCAGGTGATTACTATATAAAGATACCCTAAGCCTCTTCCTTAACAGCAAAATATCCGTCAGAGACTCGCAAAACGCAAAAAGGTGGTTGATCAAATACGAGTATTGTATTCTGGACTCAATCCCAGAATCTATAGTCAGACTGAAAGTCATGAAGATGCTTTTGCATGTTCTGAGTGAACAAATGACAAAGGTGTATATCAATGCGTTCCAAGGGGCTCGACAACAATAACCTTGAACTGAACCTAATCTCAATTTCAATGACACCTAACACCACTCAAATTTGATCATTTGATGACAACAAAATTGGACGGGATCACAGTTGTCAATAGTAAGGTTATAGTTTTTGGGGTCAAAATAACAAACAGCACATAAAGCATAAGCTCTCATAACAGCATTTGGAAGAAAGTCTGACTTCCTTACAGTCCTCGGTTTCTATCCATGCGGAGAGTTATAGAGATTTTCTTATTAAAGTAAAGACGTTTTATACCAAAGGCAGGAAGCTTTTTGAGGTTTGAAGGGGTGGAATAGAGATCAGCGAGTGGGGAATTGTAGCGGGTATATGGATAGGTATCCGGTATGCAGAGTATGAGTCGGTTCTAGGGTACCGCAGGTAAGAGTAGTTCGCATATGTGATCGCTCATAAAAGAAGTGTTTGCACACAAATTAAGAGGAATAGAAACAAAAGGACTTTACCGACAAGGAATCAGGGATTCTCTGAGCAGAGGAAGGCTCTTATAGCTGAGATTAAAAGGCCTTCTGAAAACACACAGGGCTGGGTTGTGCTCTTCGTATAAACTTCTCTGATGCAACGAGATCTACGGCGATAAAGACTAATATCTGTGAACAGCGAGAATTAGGATTTGATAATGGGGATTTTTTCCCCGGGGAGGCGAACCCCAAATCAGAAATTAGGACACTTGGAAAATTGATCATGCGATACTCAGAGGTCGATGTAAAATAGAAAGGTACGCTCCTAGACTGCCATCTTTCCGCGGCTGCTCTGTTCTCCATGATAGCGCATTGAGGTCATGAGAGGGGATCACTTTTATAATCGGAGCAAGATTTTCTCTGCGGGGAAATGTAAATTAGAATCGACTATAGCGTGGAAGCGTGAGAGTAGATATATACCAGACGAAAAAGGAGTGGAGACGATTTCTTATGCCAAAATGGCATCTAAGCCAACTTTGAAATACAGGAATAGTGTGAGAATCGCGCCTCGCTACTATATAACTGCCTTTTACCACCTCTTCGACCAGATAAGCTTCGCGATATCTTTAATATCACTGGATGATGTCTTCATAATCTCAAGCTCCGATTCAAGGCTCGGCCCGTTCTGCTCGATTGTTTAATCCGGTGTTTGCAGGGCGGTTCCTTTGGGAGGTCGCAACGACAGATTTTCGATAAAGTAGCAGCGATCATCGTGTCGAGGAAAGCTGATAAACGGGAATTATCTGACAGCAAATTTCACTTTCGGGGCTGTTGCTCAAGGTATTTCGGGCTCGGTTACTAGTTAGAATGAAAGTCTACTCAGATCTGGGGAAAAAAGAAGTTTACTATAGTACGTCAGACTGGACACTTTTTCCAAGCCAAATATCTGACAACTAACTTGCACTGCACAAGAGCTGAGCACAAGGACCCCTTTCTATGAAGCTTGAGCCCTATCGAGCCACTTTTGATTGAGTGAAAAGTTTGAGACTGATTATCAAGAAGATATCCGCAAAGGGGAGTGGATCTAGATGCGAAAATTTCAATGAAGTGAATCTAGGAGAAGTTCTTGATACCTGTATCCATTGACTTAAATATATGAACCTCGCTGATCGAGAGAACATGACACAAACACCCTGCGCAACCCAAAGCCGAAGGGTTTCTTTCTTGAGTAAAGAATGGCGTGGTATTGATAATATTGTGCAGTTTCCCATTGCTGAGCACATGCCCATGATTCCAAGTAAGATTAGCAATGCAATTTTTGGATCGGAGATCCGGGACGCTCTGGTCAATGTCACTTCTCAGCGACAGTGATCATTTATTTGACAATTAGACGGTAGTTGATCCAATACTTACTGTCGATATACCACAAAAGCACGGTGTTCTCACATCCTCCATAATTGCCTAATATTCGAAGCGCATATACCTCACTCTAATCTAATTTCAACTTCGAATGCGTCGGTGATTTGCAGGATCATTGCTCCCTGCTTCATGCAAAACGTCCTTTAACATCTTTGTTGGTCTTTCCCCTAAGATATGTGAGCTCTTTATATACTGCGGTAGTTGGCAAAGTACTCAGAGTCAACGCGGTGACCTGAACTAGTAAAAAGGGGTAAAGAGGGATAATGGATATTAGTTACCTGCGAAACCTGGCATGCCGTTTGAGAAGAGCGAGCTCACAAACCGAAAATAATCTGTAGAGAATTATTTCAAGCCAACAAGATGTCACATATTTTGAAGGCAAAGACGATTGCGACACAGGAGTACGCTTCTCGAGGGAGTTCTTGCTTGCAATCTACTACCATGAGCGCGGCTTAATCTACTACTAATAAGTTTAACATGGGAGCCTCGTCACATATTGTACAACACAACAGGATTCATGATTATCCGATGTCTAGGGTTGAGGAACGGCAGTGAAGATACAAGGTGGTAATAAACTCAATTCAACGACCATCAATATCTATGAAGAGAGAAGTACAGATTCCGGCCCATAAGCTATCGCTGCGAGACTTTTGTCCAATTTATTCACTTTGGATTTCCACACATGTCTAATCGCCATAGGCTTGCAGCTGCAATAATCCATTGGTTTTTGATCGCCGACTTTCTTTCATTCTTATATGAAAAACTTAGGGAGGAAGATAATGATTGTTTATATACCATGCGTGTGAAACCAGGTCCTACCTAGATACTTTATACCCCCTATTGCGAGTGCATTTTTTTATATCTTATAGTGATTGCATCTGGTGATTACTGGATATCCAATCAATTATATGCCAGAGATAGAGTGCAAGGCCGAGCATGGAGCGCGCAGCATTATGTGACCCTTCTAGATAGCTATTCGGAATGCTTAACCTCCAAGACGAATCGAATAATTTAGTAAAACAAACCATATATGCTGCACTACCGAGTTATTAACTCAGAAGAAAAGACTTCTGACGAGCCAAGATTATGTGGGTCTATAGCTTTGCTATTCTAGTAAGACTTCCGTAAGTTCCTTTAAAGCTTTCTTGAGAAGCGCGGTATGAATCTTCCAACTGCTAAGTATAAAAGTCTTCTTGATCGTTCCAAAGATATACAAATCATAAAGCAAAGCTAGGGACAGAGGACCTGCTATGGGAACATTATCAAGAACACTCGCCGTGCTTCCTATTCCGACAAAAATCTCGTGATTGTACCTAGTAATCGCTTCCACTACACTCCCCTTGCGCTGTAATAAAGGATGCAAGGCATGAACGGAGTCCTCAACGACAAGGGACAGAAAATGTAAAAGTAATCATCCG
Source organism: Myriosclerotinia duriaeana (assembly GCA_002162615.1). Taxonomy (NCBI): domain Eukaryota; kingdom Fungi; phylum Ascomycota; class Leotiomycetes; order Helotiales; family Sclerotiniaceae; genus Myriosclerotinia; species Myriosclerotinia duriaeana. Next base: position 1,696,719 of record NGKI01000004.1, read on the forward strand.
CAGCGAATAGTTAGTATGAACAACCTTAAAACTGCCACGGAAATTGATTCCTAACGATTGAGAGCAGAGATTTCGGGTGAAATACTCTGTGTGATCATTATTTATCCAGACCGGATTCTACCGCAAGCCTTAAAATAAAATTTGAAAAGGAAAAGGGTAGAAGGATGCCAAGGAGTGGTTATCAGAGCAGAAGGTCATTTTATACAGCCCGAATACTCTACGAGTCGTTTATGTGGCCGCAAAAATTCACCAAGCAATCAGTAAATAGAACGTGCTCCTAGCGCCATATTTAAAAATGAAAATTCTAGGGTTACAGAGGGTTTCCGAGGTATGAGATACTGTATGAGCTGTGATGAGGCCCTTGAGTAGATAAAAATGAACTGAATAGTCATATGGATAGAGCAGCGCATGTCAATAACCTCAATGAGTTCTTTAGGTTCGAAGCAGTACAGCCCAGAGATTGCCACTGTCTGATTTCCACTTGGTAATCATATGGCTTTGTGTAATGATAGGAAAGGTACGATAGGTAGGTATCACCGCCCCCAATATACTGGACGGATTTTCATTAAAATTGCTTTTCATATGATCACTTGACTGATCGTCCGTCATCTAAATCATACACCTGGACCATCAATCCAGTTGATTGGTATCAAACCGTCTAATCCAGTTCTATAAATACTCCATCCCATCCCAGATCCTATAATACCAGACCAAGCATAAACCAAAGCTATCAACGCAACTACAAAACCGATCAAACAGTCGCGGCAGCGGCAGCGGCAGAAGCAGTAGCAACACTAAGCCCCGTGGCCTTAGCAGCCCCCTTGTCATGCTTCTTTCCCGCCCTTCCAGTACTAGCAGCTCTATTAGCGCCTGATGCACCGGTGGCATCAGCGGTACCATTCTTATGCTTCTTGCGCGACTCAAGGATAGGAAGACTTCGAAGACCAAGCGCGCTAAGCTCGGCTTCGATTTGAGCAACGAGGGATTGGTCTGCAGCGTTGGCTTTACCGTTGCCGTTATTTGCAGTTGAGGCAGCGCCGGTGGATGCAGCGGCTGCTACTTGTGCTCCAGTCGCTTTGGCTGCCCCCTTGGCTCCTGTACCCTTGGCGCTTCCCTGGAATGAATGAGTATGTGAGATAGTGGGAGTGATTTATGTAAAGACGAACCTTATTGCCCTTGTTCTTCTTTCCGGTTCCAGTCGAAGCAGCGGCGTTAACACCGACGGTTCCAGTGCCCTTTGCCTTCTTTTTGTTTGTAGCAGCGTTGGATTGTGTTGAATTTGCTGCAAGAAGTCAGTATTGTCGAAAGAAATGAGATGAGAAATGAATGGCTGACCAGCATTATCTCCATTATTATTGTTATTATGTTTTGGTGATCGAGCATAAAATTCCAACACTGGTGTTGTTAGCAATGTTTGGTTTCTGTAAGGGGTTCTTGACCAACCATTTGGAAGTGGAGCTCTGGCAACGAGATCACTCTCGCTTTCTGGTAAAGCACGAGCGGAAACGAGTGTGGCAGAGATGGCGATGAATGCCAAGATGGATCCGAAGCTCTTCATGATGAAAGATATGTGGTGAGTGATGAGCGTCAAGCTGATCAAATTCTATGGCGAAAGTAATGAAAAAAGAGAGCACAGCTATATATAGTCAGTAAAGGTTGATATTTTGGAAGGACTGCGCTTATCTACCTCTTGATAGAATGAAACTTGAAAGTAGAATGAAATGAACAAAAAGAAACGAAGTGTTGGTTTGGGATGAAGACTGAAATAACGAGGCTTCTGGAGTCTTTTATCCCCAAATTCAATATCTATGGCTGAGAAGAAACTTGGATCTGGACTGCAATGTGAACCTGAACTTCATGAAACCATGAGATGACATAAAAAGAAAGGTATAAGCTCATCCCTACTCAGTCTGATCTTCACTTTATTTGAAAGTTTAATGTGCTAAGGCATCCTGTCAAACTATACATCATACCCCATGTGTATTAATTCTCACGCAAGAACATGAAATGCGCAATAATTAGAACATAAAGGGGCACTATCAAATAATTTCTGATAAAAACCTTGTTCTATAAAAAGACCCAATTGCTCGGGTCACTACGCCCACGGGGAATGATCTGCAAGAGAATTCAGGGGTAATTTGGTCTGAACTACAGTTAACGATGAAAAACAAGCTTCTTAAGCATCAATCGTCTCATACTGGGTGCGTCACCGAAACCAAATGTATAGATCGCTACAAAAGATAGAATAAAAATCTTCGTGAACAAGTGTACCGAATTGAGGTGGTTCAGAACTCGGTTGTGTAGAAACAGGGGGTTCAAACGGTCGATTAAACCGATTCGGCTACAGCCTCAAACGAAGGGGGGGCGTCAAGTGCTTACAAGACTGGTGAATCCCAGCAAAAATCATCGGAAAGAACTATACCGTGCACCAAACCTAGGATTATAACGGTGGTACAGTATGGAATGTCCTATCTTGGGAAATATCAACGGTGTCAAATTCCATCGCTTGGCATCATCCGATCAATGGAAAAAAGCTTCGTCCCAAATATTGTTTAAACGAAACACTACTTGGCACAGATTCTCTGGGGGGTGGCTCGGATGGATGAGAGTCTAACTTGAAGACATAACGTGTTTGGTTTGGGAAGATTATCATTATGATCGTCAAGTTTCTTGAGCACATGGTGGAATTGAGAAATTCTACTCAATATTTTCCCTCAAACTGCATCTCCTTGGTTGGGTGCCAGCCGGACTTTGGATCACAAATCCTATCCTTCAAACGATTGAAGGAGTAGACGAGCAAAGTAAATGAGGAATGAGGAATAAAGAATGACCGGTCAGGTTACAGATTCGATTGGAAGTGGTTGCAACTCTCGTCGGAATAGCATCACTTCATCAAAATTCATGACCTTCTTTCTCTACCTGAGGCATGGTATCGCGAGCAAGAAACACGCGTAGGATGCTCCAGTTCTCAAATCTTGGCATACCTGTATGATGTACCGGCCGAGATATGGGGAATCATGAATGACACTTCGGAGAAATCAAATCTTGGTAGACAGTGCTGACCATGGAGATGAAGGGGTTCCGATCCGTTTGCAACTCCGCTGATCCGCTTCCGACGATATTGATAGAGACCATTCGTTCGTTACTATTAACAACGTTATTGCAAACTTTCCGCATCGATCAGATTACCAAAACGTTCCTCTTCGAATATTAATGATATTATTTCATTTACTTGACTCCTGCAACGAAAACATGTTGCCGCTTTCGTGATGAAATTGATGTTGTTGATCAATTTCTTGCAATCAATCGAAAATGGCTTTGATTTGAGTGACACTTGATTGGCTCGAGCCCGAACCCGAGGTTCCAACTTTATTGCCGAGACGAGAAGCTTTTGAAGAATTCCAAACTCTGGCGCATCTTGAGTCAAAGAGGCAAATTGTTGCATTTAAATAACTTCAACAATTGATATGAGGTGACAATAATTGACCTAGTATGTCTTCTTCAAGAGCTGTCACAGCATGTCTGCAGCGTAACGTCGCGCGACAAAATACTTCCAGGATTGCGACTCAATGTTCTCGAATTTTTCAACAATACATCACACATCCCACATTGCGGCCCCGCATTGCCTCATCATCAATTGCTGGTCAACGACGTGCTTTTTCCCTTACAATTCCCCGTCGATTGGCAGATGTAAAGGATGATTTCGATCCAAAATCGGTGGAGAGGGAGTCCGATGAGGTCGATGTATGTATAGTTGGAGGAGGTAAGAATATTATCGCAAGCCAAGGGATTTTACTAACATTACCAGGTCCTGCTGGTTTAAGTGCTGCCATTCGATTGAAGCAACTTGCAAATGAAGCAGGAAATGAGGAGTTCCGTGTTATACTTTTGGAGAAGGCGAGTGAAATTGGAGCGCATATACTTTCTGGGGCGGTCATTGAACCTACGGCTATCAACGAATTGTTTCCGAATTGGCTGGCGGAGGACAATGAGAATCGATTCGAAAATGTTACTCCCGTCTCGGGCGATAAGATGCGATTCCTTACTAAGGGTAGTTCGATTCCAATACCTGCACCACCGCAGATGAACAATCACGGCAATTACATCGTCAGTCTTAATCAATTTACAAAGTGGCTAGGGGATAGAGCAGAGGAGGTTGGGGTTGAAGTATACCCTGGATTCGCAGGAGCAGAGGTATTATATAGGCCAGATGGATCTGTCAAAGGTGTTGCCACCAATGATTTAGGTATCTCAAAAAGTGGCAAACCTAAGGATAATTTCGAAAGAGGGATGGAATTCCATTCAAGAATAACCTTATTCGCGGAAGGTTGCCATGGAAGTCTTACGAAGCAAGTTATCAAGAAATTTGATCTCCGCAGAGATAGTCAACCACAAACTTATGGTCTAGGCATAAAAGAGGTATGGGAAATTCAACCGGAAAAATTTAAGAAAGGCCAAGTCGTTCACTCCCTGGGTTATCCTCTCCCAGCAGATACTTATGGTGGTGGTTGGATGTATCATTTTGGCGACAACCTAGTAAGTATTGGACTTGTCGTTGGACTTGATTATCCAAACCCTTGGATGTCGCCATATCAAGAATTCCAAAAGATGAAGCATCATCCTCTTTACAAAGACGTTTTGGAAGGTGGCAAATGCATATCCTATGGAGCTCGAGCTTTAAATGAAGGAGGTTTCCAATCGATACCAAAGTGTGCATTCCCTGGTGGAGCCTTAATTGGTGATACTGCAGGATTCCTCAACGTACCAAAAATCAAGGGTACTCACACAGCCATGAAATCTGGAATGCTCGCCGCAGAGGCTACATGGACCGCGTTGGAGAAGGCTGACGAGGGTTCTGTTTTTCTATATGATTACGAAGATTCTTTACGAAAATCATACATCTGGAAAGAATTAAAAGAGGTCCGAAACATGCGACCATCATTCCATTCTCCCCTAAAATTATACGGTGGTATCATGTACTCCGGACTCGAAGCCTATATCCTTAAGGGCAAAGTTCCTTGGACATTAAAACATAAATCTACCGATGCCGCAGCTACCAAACTTGCCGACCAATGCCCAAAGATTGAATATGAGAAACCAGATGGGAAGATCTCGTTTGATATCTTGACTAGTGTCAGTCGTACCGGTACAAATCATGAGGAAGATCAACCAGTTCATTTGCAGGTCAAGGATTGGGATAAACATGCGGAGATGGAATACCCAAAGTACAAGGGGATCGAAAACAGATTTTGCCCGGCTGGTGTGTATGAGTATGTGGAGGATTCCACAAAGGATATTGGAGTGAGATTCCAAATTAATGCGCAGAAGTAAGTTTCTTCCCTTGGTGTGTCGGGATGATACTAATTGCTTTCCCAGTTGCATTCATTGTAAAACTTGTGATATCAAGGTTCCGGATCAGGATATCAACTGGAGTGTCCCGGAAGGTTCAGGGGGACCAAAATATTATATGACTTAGATATCAAAGCGCATGCAAACTTCTTGTACACAGTTGACAATACACAAAATGATTTTGACGTGATGCCGAGTCCGGCTTGGTGATATACCGCTTTCCTGCAGATTTCATTTGTGCAAAAAGAACCGATCACTTTTCGTTCTTGTTGTATAAATACTTTTCGAACTTCTTTGAAACTAGTATTAAAAACTGAAGCAGAAGTATGAAGAGTTGGTGGTCAATCCATCTAGTGTTTGTGTAACCTCCGTTTTTCATACGTCTGCTCTCGGTATCTCGAAGCCGACTGGAAGCAAGACGTCATTCACTCAATTTTAATCACATTTCACTGTCATTCGCCTAACATGCAATTGAATTTCTCGCTTTTGTTGCTGGCGCCTATTCATTGAAGTTCCTTATTAGTAAACCAGATGTTTTTTCACTGATAATTGCTATATTTAATGACTCTTCATGAAAGAGTTGGCTATATGTACTGAAGTTGAGGATTGCTTTTAGTACAATTGTCTTGGAAATCTTCACCTGCCGACTATAGAGTGATGTCAAGGTAGGTAGTTTTTGTCTGTTTGATGTCTGGCTGAGTTAGGTGTTATATAGTGACAATGATAGTATTTTTTTGACACAAGTTTACCTGGGCTGACATTGATATATTTCATTAAAATGGTCTTGTGTTATTAGTCGTATGTTCTGACTTTTCCATACTGGGTATATTACTCAAACTCCCTCTATGACGCTAGATGCTTGTGTATAATTATTCCATCCCGTTGCTTCTTTTGGACCTCAGAGAAGAATGAGTAGTACCGAAATTCATTCCACTTTTTAAGATATCAGGGCGTGGAGCTAATTGCCTGCATACGTGAGTCTTGATATCATTCAATACCTTGTGCTGGACACGATTCTGGAGTTTAGAATCGCTACTTTGCACAAAGGGGGAGGAGAGTTGGGTGTATGTTATGTTATCAGATTCTCCTTTTGCTCGCGGATTTTTCTCGCTGCCATTGAATCTTTGATAATTTTCGTTGTCACTGGTTATTTTCAACCCTTCAAAGATTTTCCTCGCGGACTATCGAGCAATACCTAGGTACCTAGCGAAATTAGATTTTCAGATCCATAGTCGAAAAAATATGTACAGAGTACTACTTTCGCCAATTCTTCATTCTGTTCCTGCTACTTTTCATTTTCAGCTACACTTAATTTCATAACGTGTTTCCAACGAAAAAGTACTTCGTAGAAACCTCAAAAATGTAATACAAAATTATATTATTTAAGATTATTCAATCAATATAATTTCAAATTTAATTTTTTTAGTAGATTTTTATTCTTTCAATTGAAAACAATATTATTTTTAAAAAAAATTTAAATTTAAAGTTATATTGATTGAATAATCTTAAATAATATAATTTTATATTATATTTTTTAATTTCATAATATGTTTTCTAGTTTCATAATATATTTTCATTTCAAAATAATATAAAATTATATTATTTAAGATTATTTAATCAATATAACTTCAAATTTAAATTTTTTTTAAAAATAATATTATTTTCAATTAAAAGAATAAAAATCTGCAAAAAAAATTAAATTTGGAGTTATATTGATTGAATAATCTTAAATATAATATTTAAGGTTATAGAAATAAGATGTTTTCGTAACAGTACTGAAATTTAAGGTTGTGGAAACACGTTATGAAATCGGGTGTATCGTTATCAGTCTCAAATGCTTACATACCGGGTCAGCTCCGATGCATTTTATCCAGTTAAATAAATAAATCAAACCTAATCTTCACAAGATACTTTTTGCTAACGCATAATTACAATATCCTCTTTTCGTTTCCTAAGTTATTCCTCGCTCGGCATCCACAGTACGTAGTGTGTATATGTCAAATCAACCACATCATACTATGAGTTAGTAGAATATCGCTGATGTCATGGGTAGTAGGTATGTGCTACTTCATTGATCATAACAACCTATAAACCAGGAGCGTTGTTTGGATTGGGAGAAGAAGATTGTGTCAAATTATCGAACTTATGTACCGAGTCTTCGCGGCGGGCCTCCAGATAAATAAAGCTAGGTAACCACCAATATCTCAGACTTTCAGCGCTTATTATTCAATGTCAGCTTAAACATCAACCCTTGCTGTATAATTAAGTCACGGGCGAAAATAAGAACGCATATCCAATTTTACCAGCCCGGATTATACAGTACCGGAAATTCATTCGCTGAGCAATAGTTACCGACCTGGCTAAATAGAGCCTACTAATAGTGAGAAGTCAGTGACCAATTGGCTACCACATTTCTTACTGTTTTGGTTGGCTTTGGGGCTCTGGGGATATATCACGGAGAAAAGTAAGGGGGTCGAATATTGCTGAATATTGATTGCTATCTATAGATATGTAACCGTGATCAAGGTTTTGCTCACTACCCTAAATCCATTGTATGTCCTACATCATGCACTCTAGAAATTGTGCGGCATTGCTGCCAGTTAATTCTTCTCTCTAACTGCCTCATGTTCTTCTCCCTCGCGTTATCCTATGGTTCTGTCTTACTTCTGATTCAGATGCTCGGATGTTAGAGATAATTTCCGCCTCGCTTATTCATAGAATATGCACTTCACTAAAACCATCCATCCATAACCAAGCAATCTATGCCTCCCAATCCATCTCTACCGACTCAAGTGGCTCATCAACCGATTCCATCGGATCAGCACGTATTGATTCATTTGGACTTCCCAAATCCAGACTCTCCTCTATTTCCCCACTTTCTTCGACTTCATCTTCTTCAAGATCAACGATAAAATCAACGCTCACAGCTGAAATAGTGCTTTGGCTTCCACGTCTACGTAATTCCGGGGCGCTGAGAATGGGTCCATATGGAGATGTGTAGGTTGTATTGAGGGGAGGATATGGTGGGAATGACATGGGCTGGTATGACATAGATTGAATATATGGCGATAATTCCGGGTTGTACGGACGGCTCGGAGAAGGTGTATTGGGAGGGTAGGATGAGTTGGGTTGTGATAGAGGCATGCCGTTGTAAAATGGTGACAAGGGATTGTCGAATGGTGACACGTAAATGGTGTTCGTAGCGTTCGCAGGAGGTGGATTGGTGAGGAGAGTTCTTTGATATGGCGATACGTAAGTGTCGTTGCTCGCATCTTCCGCAGCAGGTGTGTTATCCGCAATTATTGTATTGCTCGGACTGCTGGAATCGACGGGATCCTTGACTTCGCCTGTGTCTTCATTCGCCAACTCATCTGAGATCGTCCTGATAAGTTCAATCTTCTCCTTCTCGACAGCACCCCCAATCACCCTCTGACTTCTCCTAACGAATTCATGGCTGTGTCTCTGCTTCTTAGCCGCACGACCCTTCCGGACCCTGCCTCCGCTGGGACTGCTATTTGTAGGTCCACTCGTAACTAAAATCGCATCGTCATTTGCACCGCCATTGATATCGCCGGTTTCACCACTATTAAGGGCCCCACTCATCATAGCCTCTCCTGTTACTCCATCATCATCCACGATATCCTTCTCAACAATATCCACAATCTTTTTCACAGGTCTTCTTACAAAGCCATTCGTATTCCCCGTTGAATCTCTTCTCGGTCTAACAAGTATCTCCGCTGTTTTCTGATGTTTGCCTCCGCGACCGTCTGGTCGGCGTTTGGGAAGGTAAAAGGTGCGGATCAAGGTGAATTCACCATCGTATTTTTTAACTGTTGGGGATTGGTATTAGAGGATGAGTTGGGGGTGG
>NGKI01000004.1:1705949-1738582 GCA_002162615.1 Myriosclerotinia duriaeana
AAGGTTTAGGGGCTTGGAATGAGATTGAGAAGGGAGGCTATTGGGGGAGGGTAAAGTAAAGAAAAGAAATAACACTTACTAATACTCCAGAGAAAAAACTTTACAACCTGTCTATCATCCATTTTGATAGAATTTTCAAATCCAGGACGAGGCTTAGGGTCTGTATTATTGACTAGTATTTCGCACAATTAGCTTTTTTTTCACAAATCCTCGTCTGTTGTATCTAGAAATTAAAAATAGAAGAAGGAAGAGATCTGCGACAAAAGCGCGCCGGAAAGGGATGGGCATACCAATAGCATCATTAACCCTAGCAACTTCATTGATGATATCTCTATCTTCGGGTTCGAGAGAGGGATGGTTGTTTTTGGCTTCTATTTTTATGTTAGATTCAGTCCTTGATTGCTGCAGAAATAGCTGATAAAGAAGGATCGAAATATGGGAATATCGGGACTTACTTGATTTCAATGCGCGCCATTGAGCATCTTTGTAGTAAACGATCGGTGCGAGTATTCGTGGCATGATGAAAATGTTTGAAGAACCTTTTTATTGTTGTTGTAGGAACCTCAATGATATTGTCGAGGATTGTAGGAGTTGCAGAAGGGTTGAGATTATTGTTGGAAACTAGACGATGTAGAAAAATTGAACGTTGAAGTTGGAGTTGATATTGATCTTTGGAAGAATTGTTGTGGCGGAAGTAGAATGCAGATTTGAGTTGGGATTTGAGAGAATAGTTCTCTTAAGTAGGCGAGCTTCTTCTTCGTACGGTATTCGGTTGAGGTGAGGTTCAATACAGCTGATGCTGAGCCGTACTTTATTCGCAACTCGCATGATCAGACGACAATCTCCGCTCGTCAAAACCGTACTGTAGACCGTACCGTACTCAAAAGTTCATCTGGTCAGACGAAAATGCTGGCTCTGTCATCGCCGCCTCAAATATTTCATGTACTTGCTCGCGAAAGGTCCTGTTGATTCAGAAGAGTGGCACGTTTTCGGGATCAAGTATAATCTTGCATGAGCACTGACGCCATGCCGATGGACCGCGCCGACTCAAACTCAGATCCAGAAAATTGATATTCTGAAAAGTCGAAACTTGAGGCGCGATGCCACTGATGATGCCATTGATGGCAACCAACTCCGCAGATTCAGCAACCATTACGCGCCATCTTACCAGGCAATACGAGATGTATTAATGGACACCACATCCCGACGCAGATGATGTGTCCATCTGGATGTGCTGTTCTCGATTGGAGTTTGGTTGACATTCGGCTGAAATTATGAGGAGGTTCTACAATCGGGCTCAATTCCCCAGAGTGTTGGCGCGAAATGGGACCATTTCCCTGGTGTAGAGTTAGAGAGAGGCTTGGTGTATAGCATTTTATACACGAATGTGGATAATTAGAAGGGACTAAAACATAGGATTGAAAGTTTTGGTGGCTTAGAGTCTGCGACAGAAGGTCGGCTTGGCGTGAGGTGTTGGAAGAAGGTAAGTTAAACATTGATTACCTTATTTGTCAGAAGTATGGTTATTTGAACGCGTCAAGAATACTTGGATAGCTATCTGAACACCAAATACGTGCTTGGGAAAGAGTGTTCAGAATATTTTTGGTCGAGGAAGGCACGTCATCCCGTGACATAGAACCGCTCACATTATCTACAAATCATCTAATGCATGACTATTGATTTGAAGATCGACCTGGAAATAAAACAAACGGTTACTTTCGGCTCCCTGTTTACTGGTTATCTTTCAGGTGATATCGACTGTCAGTCATTTCGGATTTATCATTTGACATTGTCCAGACAAACTGTGGAGAATAAGCTTTTTGAAGGCAGGCACACTAACCTTAGCATTTCTGGTAACCACCTATAGACCTAAGTCATGCCTAGGGTCAAACTTAAAGTAGAACTGAAAGTTGAGTTGCCAGTTCAACCTTCTCAATGATATCCAACGAAAATGATGATTCCATATCAGGCTCGGCTACTTTGATCTGGATGTCACCTCTATTATTTCACTCGTTGTTCCATTATACATTACTTCGGGTACCCTTTTCTTCGTGTATGCTTCCGTGTTTCTACATTGGTCTTCAGGTTCTTTTTGAAGAGATACCTGGCATTTTGGTCTAAGGAAGGCGCCAAAATAGCTTCGGAAGCCCGCTAGAGAATTGATTACGATATGGTTTACTCCCAAAGCAGCTTAGAAGATTTCCTTCTGAACTGAATAGTCGCTGGATAGATTGGGTTAAGGGGATTTCCTTCTGAACTGAATAGTCGCTGGATAGATTGGGTTAAGGGGATTTCCTTCTGAACTGAATAGTCGCTGGATAGATTGGGTTAAGGGGATTTCCTTCTGAACTGAATAGTCGTTGGATAGATTGGGTTAAGGGGATTTTTATCTGAACTGGAGAGAGATTCTATAAAGATACAGGTTTTCCTCCCCCAAAGACCCCTCGAAGCCCGAGTACCAGAAACGCATCCTCATAAATTGAGCTCTTCATACCATAATCAAAGGTTTCAATTCAATACAAACTCTACATACCAATACATCCAGCGATCAATATGGATACAATTGGTGAAGCCAAGTCACCTTTCTTCACCGAATTGAGGTCGGGCAGTAGAGTCAAGATTAAAGAATGCTTGGAGCTTGAGCCACTTCAACAACATAAATATCTCGTCATTGACCGAGATGTTTTCAGTGCTGAGAATCGCCAAAAGTTTGACGAATTTTTGGAAGACAACTCCTCCATTCGTCAAGTTCGAGGAGATGACTCTCAGGTGATTGTCGAAGTCCGAAGCGGTGGCTCTACTGGAGTAGTTGACCATTATTGGGGTGAAGTATGATATTGCTCTATTCGATGTTAGATATCCGTTGCTAATGAGAAGTAGGAATTTTTGGTGAAGCTTAGTGACTTCATCGACGAATATAAGCGTAAAAATAGAGTGGAGGTTTACGCTAAACCTAATGGGAATGAATTGGTTTCCTATATATACCCACGTTGTCGCATTAGAAAAGTTTTCTTCACCCGGCAGAAGTATAACTCTCCAATCAATGTTATAGCAAACAGCTCCGCTAACCCACTGGCAAATAGCACTGAGGTCGAAGCACCTCCGAAAAGCACCTGGAGAGAGCCACCTGTGGTCCCAGGTATCCCCGGTGCTTTCCAAGCTGTAGGTTTATTGACGTTATTCCATTCCCTTTCCTGATCATCTGCTAATATCTTCAGGTGGGACCAAAACGTCGAGTGAAAACTGAGGCGTTCGAGGAACTGGAATATTTTTTGGGGAAAAGTGTGTGACGTTGATGATGCTGATGATATAATGTCTTTTGGATACCCCGGGAAGTTTTATTGTGGGAGACAGGCGTTGGGCATACTGTATCTGATAGAAAAATTTTCAACACACACAATGATTTAAACTACCATAAGACTTTGCAAAGATGTGATCATCCATATACTGCCGATGGATTAATAAGGAATTGAGAAGGATGGAGTTATAATAGTGCTCTTTCCTACTCATGATGCAGGTCGTTGTAGAGTACCTCGCGGGCTGAACCTTTCTAAATACAAAGTCTCACATAAACTTTTAAACGATGCAAAAAGGGTTATACTACCACCCTAGATTTAATTCATCGTTGTGGCATTGAAGTAGGTGATGCTGAATTATGAAAAGTATATTATGAGCAGAAAATTTAGAAGAATCACCGCTTGATGATTCGAGAATTCAAATTTGCTTATGACCCTCAGTATTTGCTGTTGACCGTCATTTCAAAATCGCAAGGACAATCAACAACAAATTAATCACTTATTTATAACATTATTAACATCAACTTGTCTGAAACTTATCAGCATATTCGTCTACACATCTCAGATATCAGAGTTCAAAGTAATCACAGTCAGCATTCACCACTCATTATTCATGCACAATATATTCATTCTACTGGGAGAGTTTTTTGCTTGGTTGTTCTTCATTTTCTTATTCGGCATCTTTCTTAAACCTCCATCCCCACCCACAACCATTCTGCCAAAATAAATGCAGAAGTTATCCTAAACCAAATACCAAAGACCAAAGAATCCGTCCTATTGCAATGTGGGTATATATGCTCCACCATCATTATTCTGTTTCGCAAATGCTAGCCGACATAAAAGCAAGGGTCCTCCAGCAACTCCTCCGATCCTTTCCTCCCCACCCTCCACCTCTCGAACAACCCTCAACGAAATCCGCCCATGCGAAACTCAACCGCCGGTCCAGTTTTCCTGCTGCCCCAATTCACCCAAATCTATTTCTTCATAGATTCTCAAGCAACAGGAGGAATCTCCACAGGGTTCCTGCACATCGGGCACGTCATATTGGGCTGATTCTCCTTCAGCCATCTCAAGATACAGGCTTTACCCAAGATGTGAACACACCCAGGTACCTTGACAGGCTGATGTCTATCCATATCATATGGATCGTGGCAGATGATACATATATCATTTCCAGTGTCGGTTGTGGAGACGAGTGTCTGCTCGATCTCCGTGTCGCTAAAGAGAGCAACTTCAGGACGACGGAACAAACCACCAACTGAAATGTGGTTGGTGGCCCTGTTGACAACATTGCTTCGGTGATGATGACGTTGTGGCATTTGTAATGCATCTGCTCTCGCACTCACTCTTCTCAGAGGGTGACCGAAACCAATATCAACCTCGGGTTCCGCTGCCGCTTGAACATTTCCGTTTGCTTGGTTGCGGGTTCGTCTACCGTTGTTCATGGTTTGACGTTGTAGACTAACGAGTGGTAGACGAGGCCCCATCCATTGCCTATCCGAGTCACTTGTTGATTCCCCATGATGATGGGCTGAAGAGTTGGGCTGTTCTTGAGGTCCCTCTTCGAAGGAAAGCTCAGCGAGGTCGATGTTATTGGGTTCATCTGCAGCTCGCGGTCTTGGATGGGGACGAGCTCTGTTGTTCCCCCGATTACGCTCAAGTGAAGGCATGATGTAGGATTTTTTTTGGGTGGTATGTGGAAAAGATGAAGGTTCGACTGATGGGGGTCTCGCAATGAGAAGTTGCAGAAGAACTGATTCTTGAGAGGTCTTGACTACAAGTTGACTGGTGTTATCAAAGTGGAGTTATTGTGTAGAAGAGAGTGTATGGGTGTACAAAATGCAGATGGATGATGGGGAGAAGCAGAGCTTAAGTACCCGAGAACCATACGGTTTTTACAATGTGGTTTCACAATACAGCCGGCGCGAGTTTATGAACCTCAAGAACCATCGGTACGATCTCTACAATACAGCCAGCGCAGATTTGTAAACCTCAAAATCCATGATTACGGTTTTCTCCATATGGCACCGTACCAGTTTCATCAGTCAGCTTTCGCAAACATTGTTATGAAAATAGTTATGCAGAGAGATTTGTGCCTTGCATTAGGAGGTTCTACGCTGGGCAGGGTCAAATATGATGTAGGTCTAGCTAATTCTGTACATTGAGGATTACATATTGAGCTTAACAATATAATGGATTACAGTCATTAGATGATCTTTACATCGGTTTATACACATTTCCCTTCTAATTTAGACGCTAATTTGCCTCCGTGAGACTTCTATTCAGTCGCAGTGATCTTTCTTGCTATTCCACAGAAAGAATACCCCTCAAGATGCCCCGGGGATCTGATGGAGGCGGGGAAGTCTTTGGTTTTATGAGCCTCACGAATGTTTGTTAAGGAATGAGATGGGCACGTATGGTAGTTCTATCTTGTTTGTACCACTTGCTCACATGATAAAGCTAGCATGTTACGAGATATCGTTGGCAACTTACAAACACATCAAGTGAAACATTATCGGGGGGGAGAGGGGTGCTTGAGATGGCAGTAGACCGTTCTTCGCGGATTGGTTAAGCTATTTTCAAATCTAAATATCAACTAAAACAAACCTTTGCCTGGAATTTATCATGTATAGGAAGCGATTGCCTTTCTATAGAAGCTTGATTCAGACCTTGTAGGTGAAGTACGACGGTGCCAAAGGTAGCCGGTAGAGTTTAGGGTGTATGGTTCTGACATCACCTCTAGTTTCTCTTTGGAAAGAAAAGGCTTGACAGTCGAATGGATTTAACCGGAGTTGAGCTTCTTACTCTTCTACTTCTTATAGATTGGCTGTCCATTTTTTGTAGAACAGTTCAAGGTAAGTTAAGTCAACTGCTTGCATAACGGGAAGATATATAATGAGTAGCTAGCGTGGGGTGTTTGATTGTTTTATCTTTATATATTCTATCATTTACATACCCCAATAGTGAGATTGAAATTTTCCTCATGATAAGTAATATCGTAGAGAACTTGCACTTGAGAATCATAAACAGGAAAACATCCAGAAAATTATCAACACATTCGACTAATCAGTTGTTAATTGAAAAAGGATATTATTCGCTGATTAACTTAGGATGTTTAAAAGCTTTTATTGATTGGCTTACGTTAATTGCTATCAATCAGCGCTGTCAGTCGATTGACTGATTGACCGCTCTTCTTGTAATATCTTGGTCCATTCCTCTTTCGATACCCAGCCCCCAGCGCAGAGATTCATGTCCCTTGAATTTTCCCATGTATCCTCCCAAGCTTTCCTAGATTTCATAAACCTAGCGATGCCTGTCGGTCTCAGTAACTATGGCACCCTTATTTGCACCTTATATGCAATAGGAAGCTCCACCTTGTCACGGCACACCGGGCACGTATCTTTATCCATCAACCATATGGTGATACATTCTCGACCGAAGATATGGCCACAATTCGCCAGCTTTACAGCGCCAGGGGCGTCAGCCTCGGGTAATAGATCATGACAGACATTACATCGATCCCGGTCCAATTCTGCGTTATGAACTGGTACCAGCATTTCCTGTAAGGCTTCGAATCGAAGTTCGTAGCTGCGGACAATTTGTACTTCTATGAAACTACTCATATCTGTTTGATCTGCAGATCCCAGGTCCATTCGTCTGTATTCTCCATGTAGTCCGGGATCGGAGAGAAGCTCGTCCAAGCTGAGAACCGGAATGTGATTTGCTACGGTTCCAGTTGGATCCCCCTGAATGTTCCTAACCGCCTCTTCAGTTGGCACATAATGAGCATTGCGGCTAATCGAGAAAAACTCAAGGCATACACAAGTTTCATCGACATTCAATGGATCGTAATCAATTTGAAAAACATCAACAAACTGATGTACATCTTCTTGTTGGGAGTCGTGATTCGCTGGAAGGTTCTCCGATTGGTGGTTTTGTGATACCATGATGAAATGAATAATCTTTTGGCTTCGTGGAGATTTGGGATCGATTTGTCAATTAATCGTGGAAGAATGACGTCACGAAGTAACTTTTCAGTGCTTTGCTTAAGGGCTCGATCTCCGTGGATTTTTGATTTTGATAACTTATTGGATGATGATGCTTATTATTATAATAGGCGAATAGGAATAAGCTGTGGGAGATAGTGAAATACCTTCATATATTGCAGGGTCTTTTCGTACGTTATCAATGTGTCGTGCTGTTTTATGATGTACATAAAGATATGATGGTATCGTGAAGATGTGTAAGAAGAACGAAGACGAAGCTCTTCTTGCACTTTGGGATTTTGATCAAGGACTAATGAAAGTCTTGTGAGCTAGTATTAGCGTAGCATACCTATAGTTTGAATTCCTTAGGAAAGAGCTTTGCGAACTGTCTCATATTAGCCGAAAATGGCAAGCATCTAGCACTTAAGGCTCTTTCCTCTTCGGAACCTCTTCCAAATTTGATATTATAGTTTACCAAGTATGATCTTCAATTCACATTCCTTTTTTCTCTTGTCGCATGGCTCACGGTCATAGTATCTTAGGGATCGTTTTAAAATTGGGTTTTATCGCTTTCATTTATCTCAAGTTGATTACCTTGGCCGGGTCAAAGGGAATTCTATATCCGTATATCAATCATGGCTGGTTTGATGAACCCTAGATTTAGAGTTCTATTTCATGTCCTTTGACAATAATTTAATTATGTAAAACTAAAAACGGTGAACAAAACTCCCTTATCAAGCAGACGCTAAAGTAAGTTTGCCGCTTAAAGACAGCACTAATAAATCAAAATATAACCTTTCACATTGACATTCATGGTCACATTCACATTTACTAATGAGCAATCTATGTAAGAGATTTGTATTTGTATTTGTATTATCTGCATTTTCTAAAAATAAGCTCCTCTCAATCATAAATCATTATGCTGAGCCGAAGAAATCCTCCCCAACCGCTAGCGAGACTCGAAATTGACGCTGTGACCAAAGCCCTTGGAAAAAGAAATCGAAAAATGAAAGAAACATTATTGATAGATTAGATTGTCAGGATATTGCATAACAATCTATTCTACATCTGCCAATCCGCTAGTCCACCACTTAAGACCAGGTGTCTCCTCGTGATCGCTAAACACAGTCGTCGCTAGCTGACTAATCAGGGGTTGAGTCGACGTTTTTGTGGGGCGCAATGCCACGCGATAACCCCAGCCCGAATTGAGAGAAGTGAGTTGTTGTCTGAAAAGTAAATGGTGTGAAGTTGGGGTTGTGATGGTATGTTTGACGAGGCTGTCGATAAAAAATTGCAGGATTCCGTGATCTCCCCCCCTCCCCCCCACATCGCCCTCTTTCATCGCTCAATCGTCTTGTATTCCGGATCTCTTCGTAGCAAGAAATCATCTACGGAAGGCGTAACTTGGCCCGACACATGGGACAAGTATTATTATCCTTCAACCACTGAGTAATACAGCCTCTGCCAAAGATATGCGAGCAAACCGGCATCTTAACTGGGTCATGGGCGTCGTTGTTATTCGGAGTCGTAGAATACTCATCATGACAATGTGGACATTGGTGTGATTTTCTGACAGTAGATAAAGGCTCAGATCCCACATATACATCTTGACAGATAGGGCAGCAGTCTGGTTCTTCGGCGGATGCTGGAACGAGGAAATCTTTGATGACTTCAAGTCTAATATCGTTGGAGTGTTGACTTCGACTTGCGGAAAGCCCCAATTCGTAATCAGCGTCGCGAGCCTCAATTTCATGCAAAATGCGACGAGTTTCTTCTCTGTGGTTGAAAGTCCCGTTTCCTTCTGCGGATCTTGCAATTTCCTCATACCGTGACTGTGCTGTCCGCGGTGACAATGGTACACGCGGCGTGGAACGGGTCACTGGTCTGCCATTCTCTACTGGTGAAAGCGAAAAGTTTTCTTGGGAGCCATTTATAACTGGGTGCATCATTCGTGGAAGCTCCGAGGTTCGACGTGTGTTTCTTGAACGGGGATTAATGATGTTTGCTAGTCGACTGCCAGCGTTTGATTCTCGAGTAGCGGTAGAATGATTCGTATGATCTAATCCGGCTCTTCTGGCAACCAATTCCTCTCGAGTTCTCCGGAAAGAAAGTCGTTGCACAAAGAGAGCTTCAGCTTCACTTTCACCAGTCGGTGTATCTCCTCTTTCATTTCGTTGAAAGTTCACATTTGACGATAGACGGGGAGCGGCTGTCAAATTGCTCTCATTATCAAACTGGCGTACCGGAAAAGAATTTTGCAACATAGCTGTTGCTTGAGCAGCAGTGGTGGGAAAATTGCTGTCGAAAGGATTTTGTGCTACGCCGGTTGCTAGAGGGTGAATATTGGCTAGATTATTACTTCGAGCAAATCTTGCCCTCTGAGCATGCAATTGTTCCCGGGTTATCTCTAAAGGCTCCGACTCCATAGCAAAACCTTCTACATCATCAGATTGGCTATCCGGTTGTTCATTCGGTTGCTCGTAAAAGGAGAAATTTTCATATGCTCTCAGACGAGAAGAGGGGTTGGTATAATGATTCTCGTAATTAAATCTGGTACTTCGACTATCGGATTCCGAAGAAGCTCTCAGAAAGTTTTCGTGCGCCGCGAACTCTCGAGATCTGTCATCTTGTGTGTGGTTTTCATTTTGTGGCCCAAAAAATGACCGAGGTTGACTTGCTCTTGGAGGGGAAGTGTTCGTCAAACCATTCTCGTAATCAAATCTGGCGCGCCGAGCACGAATCTCAGACCGAATTCCCCGAAAAGGTTCGCGAGCCATCAAATTTTCTTGGGATCCACTATTCTCTGTGTGATGTTCTTCATGTTGTGACGCAGAAGAGGAGAGTGCTTGACCTGCTCTTGAAGGAGGAGTGCTGGTCAAAGTATGCTCATCGTCCAATATGGCGCGCCTAGTCGTCCGAACAATCCGAGCACTCTGGTACACTATTTCCACTGACGAAACAGCATCGTCATGTGTATTGATTTCTTCGGTTTGTCGTCGATAGAATGAACTCGAATACTCTTCAATATTTTCCGACATCGCGATGATGGCGAATTGCAAATATTTTTTTAACTATTGAATTTCTCGTGGGCTGATAGAATTGAAAGTGATATGGCGTGGTCTTCCCAACTACTTAGAGTGATATGGTCTGAATAGAAGATCTGTAATTCCGTAACCAAGATGTCAATGTAGTTGTAAATGGGATGTAAGATGGGAGATGGAGGAGGGAGGAGGGAGGATAATCCAAGAACTTTATAACCAACGAATTGCAATACGGTATATCAATAATTTCAATACGACCGTTGTTAGAATACGGTTTTTTTAGATACGGTTTCTGTTATTACAAATGTCAGCCGCACTTGTCGTAAGATTCTGATACGGTAGCCACCACTATTCACTTTGATAAATAGCATATATTTGAGGGTTTTCTTAATATGTCTCTCATTCTCTGTTACCACCTTCCCTCTTTGTAGGCCTTTGCCAAGCATCGAAGCATGCATATGAAGAAATAATAGCTCCTCTCTCACCCAAGTTCTAGCTAGACACTACTAACACACATGTAGATTTCCAAGGCTATCCCCCAAGTTCGCATAGTAAATGCCACCTGGGCACTCTCAATTGCTCCCCGTAAACGTTGTTCTGGTGCTCATTGGAATTTCTACCTGAAAAGCTGCGCCCCTCCTAATCTCCAGTCGCTGGTATTCGATTTCGACCTTGGCGCGACACATCGGACAAGTGCTCTTGTTCTCTTCTTTCAGCCATGTTCTGATACAAGCACGCCCGAATACATGCTTACAATCAGGCAACATACAAGCTTCATGAGAAATCCCATCCTCTTTAGTT
The DNA here is from genome assembly GCA_002162615.1 of Myriosclerotinia duriaeana. Classification (NCBI taxonomy): domain Eukaryota; kingdom Fungi; phylum Ascomycota; class Leotiomycetes; order Helotiales; family Sclerotiniaceae; genus Myriosclerotinia; species Myriosclerotinia duriaeana. Next base: position 1,717,074 of record NGKI01000004.1, read on the forward strand.
GTGCAATACATCTCTGCGCAGATAGGGCATGGATCCGACTCCGTTTTTGTTTCACCGATGGGTAATGAGATCAATAGTCGGTCTATGGCTTCAGCTCTGCGGTTTTGGTTGATTAAGTCTGTCGGGTGGGCTGTAGGGGTCGGTATATTGAGCCGGTTGAGGTGGTGTCTCAAGTGGCGTGAGAAATGATAGAAGTTTCTGACATTCACTTCGTCAGTTGCGTCTATGGGAAATCTGAGTCTGACTCCATAATATGATTCCCAAATGTGCGCAAATCGCAAAGCTTCTTGAAACTGAATATGATGCCGTACAAGCTCTGCGTAATTGTTTGTAAAACTCTCTTCTTCATCATTGAAAACCCAGGTTACTACCGGTGGAGATCGAACCTGCTGCGCTGTGCCACCGCTGATGCTTCCTGAGGATATTTCGGGAGAATTTGATGCAGCAATCTGAGCGATCCGGGCAGACCATTCAGCAACGAGCTGGAGCTCTACAACATGAACTTGCAGAACATGCTCAGCCAATATTTCTCCTAGGGGTAAGAGGAAAGAAACTTGACTCCCAAAGCGAGGCATGATCCTAGAGGCTAACCCACGGCTATATTCTGATGACATGATCATGAATTTTTTGATGTATGACCAGTCGAGAATGGAGATAGTATATCGTAGGGTCCTTAGAGTGTTGTATATGCGCTATGCCTCGTAAATCACACAGTTTGTCTTGGGTATCTGGTGAGAGGAAGAAGATGATGGAGAGAGTGGTCGATATTGTGATTGAGATTTGGTGGGAGGTCGTTGTGAGGGAGATGAAGATTGTCAAATCGAAGAGACCTATGCAGATCAAGCTACCACGCCCTACGGCAATAGTAATTTGATGGCTGGAGTCTTATGACCCGAATAAAGCTGTATATTAAAAAGTGATTTATACAAAAAGATTTGATTTGCAAGAGTTAGACCACGAAAGTGAATTGTTTAAAATTGTATGAAAAAAAAAACATGGATATATATAAATATGGTACCATATAATGTTTCGTCCCAATATCTAAAATTACGAAACAACAAATTACTTTGGAACCAGTAAATAGTTTATAACCTCTTGATTCTACTTCCTTGAGAACGAAAAAGAAAACCCACGACTAGAACAACCTGCAGAAATTTATCGTTTATACTCACGTGCATAATAAATTGATCTGTAGAGGTAAAATATGTTGTATTCTGTGTAACTAATTCATTCTCAGTCCCTTTGCAAGAAATGAGCACCGAGTAACATGTATTGCTATAGGTTTGATGAATATTCTAATGACGGCCCATGATACAAATCCATCCATGCCGTCAAAAAGAGCAACGTAAAAAATACTTAATATTTTAATAAAGAAAAAGAAATATGATAGCAGTAAGTTTCATGCATCATACAAGCTGGCATATTTCCTGCCGGTAACCAATTCTGCATAATCCGGTGAATCGTGGATCCGAGCCAATCCTCTCGCATATCGTAATCCCTCACTATCTTAACTCCTCCATCGTCGGTCTGCAGTAAAGACTTATTAATCCTTAGACAGTCCTCAAGAAATAAACAACTATACAAATCCGTCGCAAACGAACCACCAACTCCTGTGTGGCGTTGCAAAAACCGTTCCCAGAACCCGTCAAGATCAACTCCACGCATGCCAAACTCATCCGCAACCTCTCTCCCCGCCTCCACATTTTCTTCATCCTACCTTCCCTCAATAACCCATAATAGTTGGCTTAGTTTCCTCTAGGCTTACGTGGATCTTCTTTATGTGGAAGAGGAATCCAGACTCTGCAATTAGGGCAACTATTCTTCTCCATCAACCAACCCGTGATGCATTTTCTCCCAAAAACATGAGTACAAGTTGGCATCATAACAGGTTCATGCTCACGGCCAACATCGAGGCAGAAACATTCATTGGCTGTGGGGTAAGTATTTGACACGGGATCGAGGATGATTCTGATATGTTTCAATCTCTTCTCATAGAGTGAACGTTCCTCATGATTCATGGGTTGACGATTGCTTCCATGACTACCAGCAGCTGGACTAGATGGCGGTGCTGGTACGCGCTCTGCACGTGGGCCTGGGTCTCTGTTAATTGGAACATATTGAACATGATCACCAACGACGGTGAAGTCACGAGGGTCAATAGGGTTGTTAATTTCATCATCGATTGTTGGAAGATTGAAATAAGCCCTTGACCGACGTAAACCATGGGCGGGACGACCATGACTAGCTTGAGAGATGGTAAGACGAGTTTGAAGAAGTTCACCGATAGGAACTCTGGTCATGCCATGAACTCCAGTATGTCGGTAGTCGTTTTCCAAAACGGTAGATTCCAGTGGTGTACGTGGTAGACGTTCTTCAACTTCATGCATTCTACTAGCCATACCGGTGTTGGAAGATTCAGGTAGCACAGGAACAAATAAAGCCTCCGAGTTTGTAACTGGTCCTCTTTCTGGAAGCAATAAACCAGGAACATCATTGCGAGTAGTCTCGCTATTGACATTAGCCCGAGCACTTGATCGTCTTGCTGGAATAGAAGGACCAGGGCCATCATTGCGAGTGCTATGGTGACTAGTTGATGACAGATTGGGAACAACATTTAGTGCATTCTGACGACTCGCTGCTGCCAAGGATGAGATTTGACCATTTCCACGAGTTATATTGCCGCGAGTGACCTGGTGGTTGGTTGATAATTGGCTAGGACCAACATTTTGTGTATTTTGACGACTGCTTGATGTAATGGTGGCGGTCGATGTACTTGTTCCAGTTCCATTGCGTGTAACTCGGTGGTTGGTTGATCTGACGACACCAACACCTCGCACATGGCGACGACTAGTTGATGCCATGTTGGCGGCTGAATTGACTGCATTGGCTGCGTTACTACGTGTAGCTGGGCGACTAATGGGTAATCGACCGGGACCAAAACTTCCAACATGTTGACGACCAGTTGATGCAATGTCACCAGTTGCAATAATTGCACTATTTTCATTGCTGCGAGTAGCTCTGTGATTAGTTGATGGTCGGTCAGAAATATCACTTGACTGCGCTACCAGTTGCAGAGGGCGAAAAGGTAATGTTGTTTGAACCAACGTGCGTCGATTACCAATGTCTGTGGTTCGTCGATGTGCGGATATCTTCGATGAAATAGGTAATTGGGATGGTAGTTGGGAAGATCTAGTAGGTACTTCTACTTGTGTTTGCGAAGAAGTTTCCGGTGAGAGTACCTGCACTTGTGATGATGATGACGAAGATCCAGCAGAAACTTCAACCTGGGATTGCGAAGAGGATGCTTGCGAATCACTGGCAGCTCCTAGCTGGACTACCGTGGAATCAACAGGAATTGGCAAACCTGACCGATATGCAGGTTGCTTTGCATGAATAGGTACACGAGTTTGCGAGTTCGATCCGATATTTGAAGCAAGGCTTGATGGTAAAGAAGAGGAGCGAACAGTATTAGGAAGTCTTGAGATTGTCGCGCGTGCCTCTGGATTACTGACAGTCCTAATTGCTGGTGCTCTGTCATGACGAGTAGATGACTCTCGCACGCATAACAGAGTAGGGGTTAAGGGTTGTCGGGGACGTAGAGTTGGCTGCGGAGTAGTTTCAGAGGTAGATTGAGCGGGAATACTTACTCCTGGTGACATACGATGAGCCCGAGTGATAACAGGAATATGATCTGACTGATCATCCAGTTCGCCATGAGTTGAAGTGTCATACTTTGCACGGTGGTTCTTTTTGTGAATATTACACATCTCTCTAATAGAGCGTGCGAAGTCCCGAATATGGTCCATAAGTTGCGCCATTATGGAGGCGGTGATAGTAAATGTTGAGAAACAAGATGAAGACAGCGATGTCGGTACGTTATTTTGGAATTAAAAGAAGAGAACGTATCTTCAGTAAGTCGAGACCAGGTAAAAAGTGGTCGTCAGGAATCTGTTGCAGATTTTATCTTTTGATGTAGAAATGAACAAGATTTGGAGAGTATGTTGCAGGAAGGATGGATGCTCTTATATAGGAATTGGTTGCGGTCTATGTGTGTATGTATATACGAGCACCACAAGCCGTATCGTATTTAGAGCTTTAGTATGAAGACATACAGACAATATCGCCGTACAATAAAAGCACAAGTGTGTGTTCATACCGCAACTAACCACAGTACTCCCCACGTGCATGATCGTGCCAGTTCTCTACTTTATCTATGTTTACTCTACTCGTGCCCAATATTGATCACAACGAGTAGGTAGTTATGAAGAAGATGATGAGAAAGCCTACTACTGGTCATGCAAAGAAAGACAAATTGCTCTTTGTGCACTTGTGACAATCGAAACTCATAGATTTAAATATCAAAATCACATCTGCAAGGAATTTACCAGGTTTTTCGAATTGAAACTTTCAATAATCATAGGTAGCGAAATTTTGTGTTGTTGAATTAATCATGACCCCCTTCATCTGCTATTGTGAAAATATGTGTAACCAACTAGACCTCTTATGTATCTACCCCAAAACAACTTCTCATCCCAAAATTTCTCCTTGTATCTAATTCTGATAAGGATGCATCTCATAATGGTAATCTACGACCCTGTACAACTCTTGGGCCTCTCTTCGTTCCACCGGCACATTTCTCATAAAATAAACCCGCTTCCTACACATCGGACAAGTCGAAGGATCCTTCTCCTGTAGCCACTTCACAATGCAATGCTTTCCGAAAACATGAGTACATCCTGGCACCTTAACTGCCTCATGTGAATCCCTCCCAATCTTTGATGTGATATCGTCATATGGGGCTCCGCAGAAACAATGCTCTAATTCATCCAAACCACTATTTACCGGTTTTAGCGCCTCTATAATCGCTAATCCTTTCGACATTGGCATTAATGTCGGCGCAGGTCCAATTAGGCCTTGTTGCTCGAGACTGGTAATGTGATCGTTGAAATAGTCTTCTCGCACAAGAAGTTCTGCCTCTGCTGGGAGAGAAGTGTCTGGAAAGTAGAGTGGCAATACTGATCCTGGATCTCGAAATGACAGTCCGTAATTAGCAGCAGAGCTTAGGGCAGGTTGTATCGCCATGTTTTCTTGTCCAACTTCCCCGTTTGAGATGATCTGAGTATTGCGATCTGATTGCAGAACGACAAGGGCTTCCATCGACAATCTTCGTTCAACATGGTGGGAGTGCGTGTCTAATGACAAGCTCTCATTAGATCTACTCGAATCGATACTTTCCGGGGCATCTTGCTCGACTTGCTGATAAGCCTCGATGACTCGATCACTGTTGACTGCACTGTTTCGTCTCTTTATGCGTTTTGCTTTGGCCAAATAACGAAATACACCTTTAAGTCTCTTCATGGCTGGTATGATGTTCATAGAAGATGTCGTAGAGTTTTCAGAGTTTTTGAGGCGACTTCGGCCTTGGGATCGATTGTAGTATTTGCCGTTTCTTTCTATTTTCAGAAGTTTTTGGACATCAACGAAGGCTGGAGGATTATATATATAAGTTAGTGTGTGAACTAGTTCAGTACAGTCACCTTCAATGCGTTACGGTACGACATCATGATATTTCAAGAGACAAACTCAATTATGACATACGGTCATTTAGAAGCCGCATCATGCATGGGATTTTATTGCATCAATGTATAGAATCCGAGTCAGAGCCCCATCACAGTGCTCTACTGCTTTTAGCCTCTCCTTTCCTGGCAGGGGAGCAAATGCTTACCAGGGTTAAATCTTGGAGCAGAGAGGACTAGTCAAATCTTTCCAGGAAAATATTAAAGAAAAATTGCTCAAGTTGAAGTTAGAAGCGGAGGACAGTGGTTTTAAATACCAACATGCTAAGATACTGAGCTAAAATAAGATGGAAGCTGAAATGTGACCTGAAGTTGAAATATATTGATATTCACCGCTTTGGAAGAACCCACATAATCGAAATATAGTGACTTTCGTCGATAAATTTTAATTCAAGATGAGTACCCTCATACACTATATCACATATATATTTCCACTAAAATACTCCTTTCCTTTCTTTATATCTTACCTCTTAAGATAAAAGGGAGCAAAATAGTATTATTAGTTGAAGCAGATGGAGGAATTAGGCCCGAGAAAAGTATGAAAACGCCTCTTCATCACCCGTTAGCGTTTGGAGGCACTTCACCTAAGATCTACATATTAATATCGTTGCAGAGCTAGTGAGTTATGAAATCAAATTGAATTCTTATTAGTATCTGGAATAAGTGGTGATTATAATAAACACCATTGGAGGAGGAAATGTATCAAATAGCATATCCAGAATCATTGCTAACATCTGATCTCACCCGATTGTGTTGATCTCACCCGATTGTGTAAATCCACATCATTAACCCTTCACAATCATTGCTCACTCCCCGGTGAACAAATGGATTACCATTTTGCAGCCGCAAACTCAATATTCAGACCATTTCTGCTGTGTAATTGCCGGTGGGTAGCGAACCTCTCTCCTATTTAAATCCAGACCTGGCCCCTCATTATAATGATCCATATCCATCCAGTATTCGTCCTTTTCTTAATCCGAATAAAATATCCAGCCTCCCCCAATGTATCAGTCCCAATGCCAATCCAACGCACACCCACTGTTCGACTCCTTCACAGCATTTAGCTCCCTCCCCATCCCCAAATCCCACATTATTAGATATTACCTCCCTAGAATTCTACCTCTCGCACTGAATCGACACCCCCCGAAATTTTCGTGCCCATCAAGGTAACACAACCGTATCCTTACACATCGGACAAGTAATTTTTATCCTGTAGCCACTTAGCAATACACAATTTCCCAAACACATGACCACAGCCCGGCATCTTCACTGGCGCGCGAGAATCCCCGGTAGCCGTTGTGATTGTATATGGTGCATAGTAAAAACAAGTGTCAAAGAGGGGTGGTGGAAGAGGGGTGGAAGAGGGGAGGGAATAGGGGAAACTTTTGGAATTATTTAGCGACTATTAGCCCAATCTAGTAGACGAAGCTCTCCAGCTCTCTAAAAGGCTCTAGTATGTCACGTGAAGGGCCTCGAACATCTATGACCCCTTTCAGACTAATTTGAAGCCGTTCTAAACCAAATGTATCCTTTGGGTAGCTTCAAAGTATTCAACTTAAGCAGAATCTTTTCCCCAATACTTTCAATTCAGTGAACAAGTTGATATAGAGCTTATAGGCTTAGGGCTCCTGCATCCTCGTCTATACTCTCACCTGGCACATAAGAGTGTCTTACAAGAAAAATATCTTATATCAAGATTAGTCATAACCTACTAGGTACATATGTAATTACCTACCTAGTACTTTACATCTTTTATGGCTTTAAATGGTCCGTATGAAGTCATCATACATGTGCCAATTACGGGGGGTTGCGTGCAGAGTCTCCTACGAGCAATGTTGCAAGAAGAAATGACAAGTCGACGGTGATTCAGAAAATTACAAAATAGATCTGACGATACAGGGAGAATGAGAGCGTGCGAGAATAAAGGTAGTGGTAGTACAAGTATACAATCCATTTTTATCGAATTATGTTCTATCATGACTGAACCGACCGACTAGCTCAGCTTGATGGAGTGGAATCCAAAATCAAATCTGCGCCACGCAATTGAATAATTTACACACGCGTCGCAATATACTTCGTTACAGCCTCCTACTGTACATTCGTTCCTATTCTTGTCAAAATAGATGCTGTTGTCAAAAGGCCCTTCTTGAACCATTTCCGGACAGACAGATTCACGCCTAATTCAGCCCTTGGCGTCCCTTTCTTGCAAAGATTAACAAATACCAGGGTCCAAAGGAAAAGTAGGAATGCACGTTTTGTCCATTTCTTTAGCAGACCTTTGCGCGTATATGCAATGTTCCAATGTTTCCAGGTTGGAAATGAACATCGATAGAGATAATCGAGCTGGGTGTATCTGCGACGGTTAATTTCATGGATAGAATTGAAGAAAAGGGGTTCATACGGATAAGTGTTCGAATTCCAACCATCTTCACGAATGTACCAATTTTTTGCACGACTATCTGCCCACACCATTTTTTTCAAACTCGATTGAAGCTGAGCGGTCCATTCCATTTCTGCCTCTTGCTTCACCTCTATCTTGCTAATATCACCGTTGATCAAAGGCTTGATGAAGTTCAAGGCTTGGATTACCATACTTTCCGTCGTGAAAATAACGGATGTATGGCCAGTGAAGCAGTTTGGACCAATCAGGGTAAAGAAGTTCGGGAATCCATCCATAGCAGTTCCCATATACATTTGAGGGCCACCTCTTTGTTCAAACACGTCCTGCAATGATTGTCTCCCTTTTCCATAGACATTTAGTGGATGAAACCATTTCATTGTTTGAAACCCGTTGGCAAGAACTATGACATCAGCAGGAATGGTAGTTTTGTTGGTCGGGGCAGAGCTTGTAACGTTCTCAGGTGGGTAGTTGCGACCAGGCCCTAAGGTCACATTATCCTCTCCGATGCTTCTCAGCGGAAGTGTTGTCAAGTTGACCTTTGGGTCATTTAGAGATGCGTACCAGTTTGCATCAAGAATTCTCCTCTTGCAACCGATTCCATAGTTTGGTGTTAGAATCGCATGATATTTTTCTGGAGCGGTGTTTTTTATATAAGCCAAACACTCAGCTTCCAACTTCCTGCGTTCTTTTTCACCGAAATATCCATTGCCAAATAATCGAAAATCATATCCACAAGCTGCAGCTAGGGAAAAGCGCATGAGTTTGTTAAATCCAGGAATATAGGTATTCAACTTTGGTGACCATTTATCCCATATCGTTTCTCCAAATGGCGGGATGGCTTTTGGTGAAACCCAAGGTGGAGACTGCATCAACTGAGTGACAGACTTCGCTCCATATTCTGTCGCAAGCTTTGGCACGAATTGAGTCGCACTGCAACCCGTTCCAATGACTACCACATTCTTGTCCTTGAGATCAACGTCATATCGCCAACGAGCCGAGTGAAAGATTTCTCCTTTGAAATGATCTGTTCCGGGAATACTCTCGGGGAAAAGCTTAGGTTGAACGAGACCACCAACAGCACTGATTAATATTTTGCATCGAATCTTCTCTTCATAGGTATATACAGCGCTAGGGCCTTGCTCTTTGATCTTAAGGGCTCGATCGGATTCACTCAAATCTCCAGCACCAATCATCAGATGTTGCAAGATTACTTCCCAAACTTGTTCGGACTCAAGCCAGCGTGCTTCTTTGGCATCTGTATTGATTTGTATCTTATCCACAATCTCATACTTTTCACAAACAGTCTGGAGATATCTCGCCATCTCTGGGCCTCCAGGGTAAAAGGATGTCCAGTCATATTTTGGGCAGAATGAGAATGAATAGAATAATGAAGGTCTGTGCATGTATGGGGTCAGCAAAAATACAAATCGTCTAATATGATCTGATCCATTGAGGTACTCACATATCACAAGCAACACCTGGATAACGATTGATCCACCATGTCCCTCCGATTCCCGATTGTCTGTCAAATATGCGGAACTGATCAAAGCCTAGAACTTCTTTCAGACGGCATCCCATAGCAATTCCGGATTCACCGGCACCAATAATGGCGATGGGATAATATGTATATTCCTGGGCCTCATAACCTTTCCGCGTTATGTTCCCATACTTTATACGCATGCAACCGAGATTAGCTGCTGTTATATTTTGATATCAATACTGAGATACTGCAGGAGGAGTGCTCACAATAGCATTAGATTTTCCTTTGGAATGAGAAGTCATCTCGAGCTATGTTCACGATATCAACACAGGTTACGTTCAAAAGTCTGGTTAATGGCCCCACCAAACTTTCAACAAAGAAGGCAAATATGCTTCAGCGCACGTAAGTAATTCTTAGCTTGAGTTATTACTGCTACTAAAACTGCAAGTGGACGAGCTGTGTGGAAGGTCCAAGTCGATACTGCAATCAAGAATGATAAAAGAATAATAGAAAATTGAAAGAGATCCTCTTCGCGGGGATGCCGATAAAGCTTCGGCATCTAGCTACCAGCCACTGAATACGGCCTCCTCCTTCCATTTGAGGTCTTGGGCCGAGGTGCTGCATAGCCAGCACCGCATGCAGACATACTGTAATGGCATCCAAGATCCGATCGTGTACGGAAGCAAGACACTTTTAATGTCTGAGTAACTTTACAAACGGCATTGTGAAGCTATAGCATATGGATATACTTTATAAGATATTTCGATTCTAATGAGGTATGATTTCAACACTTAATGACTAAGTAGTAGTAGTAGTAGTTATTAATAGCAGAACAGTTGTTTTCAGTAAAGTGGTCAGTGCTTCTCATAAGCTTTGACCACAACACCCGTGACCCCCACGGATAAACTTGATTCTTCAAATGCGCCGTAACAATCAGATCCATACCTAATCAACCACACAATATGCGACTGCGTTCAATCGGTACAATATATCAATCAGCATGCACACAACGACGTTCTTCATCAATCGCCATACGCGGATACCACAGCTTACCACCCGTTCCAACAATTGATTGTTCTTTCGAAAATGTCAATCTCGATGAGTTCAGGCAAAATGCCTTTGCTCCAGAGAAGCCTGTATTCATGAAGGCAATGAACGATGGATCATCGACGAGCTCAAATCAGGAGACCTCGATAAATGTGGCCGCCAAATGGTTCGTGCCCATCTCCTCGACGCGACATGCATACCAAGTTTCGCGCACTGATACCACCACTCTTGCGCCATCGAGATATCTTCATAACTTCGCAGACACAATCCTTCCTTATGAATTGACTATCGACTCTGCCAAGCTGCGAAATCAGCTCGAATGGTTCATGAACCCCAGCAAGAATCGCATGGGATTTTTCTCAGAGCAGCTATGCCGGTCACTGGAGCCTTACGACTCTCACAAAACATTCTATCATTTCCATGCGCCATTTTCTCTCTTTCTATATGCCGCTCGTCCGGCCTGTTCTCTTCCGCTATATATTGCACAAGCTCAAATAGCGGATCTACCGACTAAATTACAAAAGGACTTGCCCACACCAAAACTGGTGAAAGAAGCCGGGAAAGGCGATATTTACGATGCCAATATATGGATGGGCACATCAACTAGTTATACGCCGTTACATAAAGATCCAAATCCGAACCTTTTTGTACAATTAGTGAGCAAGAAAACTGTTAGGTTGTTCCCACCATTCGTCGGAGGAAGCATATATCAGAATGTGCAGCAAAGTATTGGTGCGTCGGGGATTGCCACAATGAGGGGCGAGGAGATGATGGAAGGTCCAGAAAAATCCCTACTGGAAGAACGAGTTTGGGGAGAGGGAGTAATAAACGAAGGTTTCGAAGTCGAGGTCGGCCCCGGAGATGCATTATTTATACCGAAAGGGTGGTGGCACAGCATAAAGAGTTCGGGGAGTGGTATTAATGCGTCAGCAAATTGGTGGTTTAGGTGAAGTATGTGATATCCAAATGCAGTTCTCTTTCTGTCACTAATGCTTTTTACATCCCCCTTGCATATTAACCTTCAGCTGGAACAGACAATTCCTGTAACCATCAACCTCTGACCAACGTTAGATATCTACTGTGCAGCTTTCTTCTGTGCAGCTTTCTTCAGCTTCAACATTTTGAACAGACTTAAATCTAGTGGAAGTCGCTCTCCCATCCAAGTTGCTCTTTGCGTATGGTCTCGCTCTTCGTCCAACGACTCCCCTTTCTCATCAACGGTATTAGGATGTATTAATGCGCTCAACGGACCCCTATTAATCACCAACCAAGGTATGAAAGCACCAAACTGCTCGGGAGTGAAGAGATTCACTTCGAACATCGCAATAGGATGAGGTCCAATTGGCTCTTCCCAAAATCTGTAGATTCGGAGCTCCGGGACTTCATCCTCAATCAGTATCAACGGAAGGAAAAATGGAACTAGCCATAGAAATGTATCTTACATTCTCTCCTAATTCTCTCCCAGAGCTCTCTAGCGAATTTAGCCTGCTCCTTGTTCTTCTGGAAATGATAGATATGTACATCACTAGATGCTATTAGCCTTGTTCCTACCATCCATAGCCATACGACTTCAAGAAGATTGCAAAAACTTACAATCCACCCCGGATTCCACTATCCAAAGGCTCAGTAAACTTCTCATAACTTTTACTCTTCACTCCTGTTTGCGGGTTCACGAGACTTTTCCCGTCGGGCGACAGCTCGGTACCGAGCGGGGCCAGATTTTCGTAGCCGGCTAAGGGTGAGGGGTAAGTGTAGAGGGATGGATCAGCCATTGCGACGAGCTTTTTGTGTTGGTTTGATAAGGATATCTGTTAGGGCCTGTCTTGCTCTTGAAAAGCAGTTGTATGAAAGTACGAATTGCTGATAGAAATCGAGGATATTAGGTTCAATCGGCGAGGCTGGTATCTTTAATGAGGGGCAGTAGTTCCACAAAAATGGTGCGAATTAGATGACCAATTGTGATATGTCAGCTGGCGCAGAGTTAGGTAATCAATCAGCAATCATTAGAACCTTGGAAAGCTTTGTTGCTGCGGATATGGCTATGATTCGTTTTATCATTGCGGAAGGTTAAATTGGATTGGCTTTTCAAAATACTTACTCATACTACTAGAAAGCAGAGGGGACGAATATATGATGGACATTCACAGGCCTCAAAACGATCCAGTACAAGGACATTATCCTGACCGATTAACAACTCGTTTCCATACTTTCTGGTGGGATGAGTACAAGTAAATGGCAATCAGTCTTCCTACAAGAGTATCAAGATATCTTCCGTTTCTCAGGGGCGGAAGCTTCGTTACAACTCCCCTGTCAAGACTCATTTTGCACAGTCTAACCCAACAGTCGGCAGGTTGTATGTACCGCTCGAATATTGGAACTAACCTACTATTCCCGCGTATTTTCCCTTTAACAATGCAACCATCTTGGATAAACACAGTCATCGACGACATCGTTTAATTCTCTTCTAGATACATGAGAGGCTTGTATCGACGTGCAAACGATCTTGGAAGTTGTCATCCCTACCAAGTCTCCAAAATGTGATAGCGAAGAAAGCGTAACCGAACAACCACGTCGTGTAGCTGTAAAGGCCCGAGAATTAGGGCGTGTTAGTTGTTGATCAGAATAGCACTACTGTACGACTCCACATCACCAACGGCTGAGCCCGCGTTGGTCGGCTCCCGGTCCGTCATTTTATTTTGACGTGGGTCTTTACTGACTCGAAATCTCTATTGAAATTGTACAGCAAAGTTGGAAGTCCAAATGCTTCAGTCAAGGAACTTCACGTCGATGGTTCGATGTCTCTCTGCTCGGCCTTTGGTTCCGCCTGTCACCTCGGTCCAAACAGTGCCAATTACTATTTTTGTTTATGATATGCTGACTGACTACTTGCCAAGGTTCTTGGTAATGTCAGATTCTGCACGACGTTTATCGAGGATTCATTAGCAATTTAGCATGCCACCGTCCAATTTCATTATTTCTTTTCGCGGTTAACCTACGGTGATGAAACGCGGAGATCTGACACAATCTGGAGTACATTTCCGACATAGCAGCCAATAGGAACTATTTTCCTTCTCGAAACCTTCGATCGCTCCGGAATTTTATCAGCCTTACCAATACACTTAATTTCATAACATATTTCCAACGAAAAAGTACTTCGTAGAAACCTCAAAAATGTAATACAAAATTATATTATTTAAGATTATTCAATCAATATAACTCCAAATTTAATTTTTTTTACAGATTTTTATTCTTTTAATTGAAAATAATATTATTTTTAAAAAAAAATTAAATTTAAAATTATATTAATTGAATAATTTTAAATAATATAATTTTGTATTATATTTTTCAATTTTATAATATATTTCCTAGTTTCACAACATATTTCCATTTCAAAATAATATAAAATTATATTATTTAAAATTATTCAATCAATATAACTTCAAATTTAAATTTTTTTTAAGAATAATATTGTTTTCAATTAAAAAAATAAAAATCTGCAAAAAAAATTAAATTTGGAATTATATTAATTAAATAATCTTAAATATAATATTTAAAGTTATAGAAATAAAATGTTTTCGTAACAGTACTGAAATTTAAAGTTGTAGAAACACATTATGAAATTGGGTGTAGTCGTCCCTAGTTTTCGAAAAGTTCGGCTTGGGATTCCTTAACATGATATAGTTTTTTTTAATACCGATCACACAGCATCGGGCAACACACCTTACATTAATACACACAAAATATGATGACAACATTTTGATTGGTAGCTTTACGCAAAATGTGTTCCAAATTATCTTTTTCAAAATATCACCACAAGTATAACGTCCTGGATTGGATTTTAAACGAACTCACAGCTTTTGATTTCATTATGATTTGAAGCCGTTATAGTTCCCATATCTTTCGAACTCTTTCTTTAACCTACGGCTCAATGTTTCCAACCCTTTTCGAACCCAACCAGGCAGGTATAACCCTGAATGGGGTGATTAAAGTTACCGGCACCCCTATTCGGCGAACAAGCTTGACATAGGTAACAGGGCCAATTAACATACGTTATTTCGATAACAGTGCGTCTATTTGTTGGAACCGGATACGGACGGGGAAGGACATTGCCAATACCAGCGATATTATGAAATCCATAAATTCAACTAGGACAACCGGCACAAGTAAGTTCTTCTTTCAAAACGCACTTATTGATTGAGGGACCGCGTGAATGTTACCACGAAAGACGATTGACTTATTTCACAGGGCTGATTAGAGGCTGATTAGAAGCTCTTACTTCGTACCATATAAGCCTTGCAGATATATAAGAACTACTTACCCAGCCACAGAAATCATTACTCCGCCTGGATCGTGCATGTAAAGTGACGTTCGGCAGTCTAGAGCGCGGGGCTTCTTTGCATTTTCCACGTTGCGGTCTATGCTCTGCCTGGATTTGGGGGTCTACTAGTAGTAGTAAAGATCCATGGATCATTACAGGGCTTTAGATCTGACCATTCTTGAGTGGTCAGTTCTGCAATACCTACCTAGATTATCGGTGGGCCCGACGAACTAATGACTTTCGGATATATCAAATTAGGACCCCAACTATTCATTATCGACATCATATCTTTCTTGTATCATATATGAATATCGTCATGGAAAACAAAGATACAAGATCAAGGCCTAGGTATCAAGAGCTATTTCATAGATACTAAATACTCAAATTCAATGTCATTTTCTCACCGACGTTTAAAGAAATCTCTGACGAAACACATCACCCCATTATTGGCTTTTACGTTGCGATGGCGCTTTCCAGAATTTCAATTTCACCGGGCTCAATGAAAAGGGATTCAAGAATCTCATTCATGGACACCAACCCCGACGAATTTGAGCGGCAATCGGCCCCGGAGAATGGACCGCGGCCAGTTAAAAGAGCTAGAGCAAGTAAACCTAAGGTCAAGTCGGGTTGCATTACATGCAAGTGAGTTTATCCCGTTCTGAACCCTATCTTTTCATTATAATTACCTATTTGTGTTTAGCTAACATTGATTTTTCAGGGCTCGTCATGTCAAATGTGATGGTAAGTTAAGTCTTCTCGCATCTCACCAATGTAACAAGTCTCCACTACCTCCGAGGTACCAAAATTGAGTAGCGTCTCAATTCTTTTGTTGAAACACTAGCGCGCTATAATTTACACGTCTAATTCATCTCAATTATCAACAGAGACAAAACCACAATGTCGTCGATGTCAAAAGTTCGGAAGAATATGCGATGGATACGCTCACGAGGCACCATCACGAGGAAGCATGATGCCAATCCAACCTAGAATTCCAACAGCAGATTTCTATACTCCTAGTATCTCTCTCGAAGCAACAGAGGAGGAAGGTCGGTACTTTCGATATTTCTGTGATCGAACAGCATATCAACTACCTGGTTATTTCAACCCCGACTTTTGGAATCATACAATCCTCCAAGAGTGCCACAATGTCACTCCGATTCGGCATGCGGTAATCGCTATTGGAGCTCTCTACAAAGCCCTCGAAGAAGCACCTGGACCAAATCTAAAAGTCAACATCATTCAAGACATTAATAAAAAACATCATGAATTTGCCGTCTTGCAACATCTCAAGGCCATCCAGGCTTTGAACCGATACCTATCTAGTTCCAATGGGCCTCAATTGAGAACAGCCCTTATGGCATGTTTGCTTTTTGTTTGTTTTGAATCTATCCAAGGAAGCTATGCCTCGTCAGTCCAACAAACCTACGGAGGCTTGAAGCTATTGAGAAGTTATTATGCCGGAAAACCTGGATCGAAGCCATGGATTCCACGGCGTATCTCACCAGGAATTAATACCAAGCCCCAAACCGATAAAGTTATGGCCAAAGTTCATAGTCGGCCAGGTATGGACAGTTCCTCCAGATCAGCAACCATCTCATCACATATTGAAGAGTATCTGGAAACTGAAAAGCCGCCAATGCAATCTACCCCTACTCGCATGATATACAGGACACCTACATCTCCACGAAGAAATTATAGTCCAAGGCTTGACGAAGTGGCCATTCCAGCACACTACAAGACTAATTTAACATCAGAACAACAACGCTCTCTATCGGGTACACCGACTCAGAACTATCCGAGTGCGTATTCTACCCCTAGTGAGTATGTATCACCAAACCAACACCAAAGTTCCAATATTGCGATGCCTATTACTCTTACTTGCAAAGGCCCTTCATCTAATCATTCCAACTCAACGATTCGCACTCCAGAGTCAGCTCATACTCCCCCTTCGATGGGAAATACACCTCCACCTACTACCTATAGATCTTCTCAGTCCCCACCTGTGCTCACTCATCCTCGAAAACGACCTTTGCAATCAAGAAGTCCCACTCCTATTCTACAGAACGACTTCACGCTAGAGGAAAATATCATACAAGCGTTTACCCGTCTGGATGGTCAAGGTCGTAAGTGTCTTTCAATTTCGTCATCAGGCTTTAGTTCCTTTAAGACTACCTACAAGCATCGTGCCTCTGTTGTTTTAGACTTCAAAATTCGTCACATGCTAATGATTGACTTTCCATAGTATTCTTCGGTATGACACCGGGTATACCTCCCCTCCTTTGGGACATACATTCTACACATCACATCCCCATACCAGAATCATTCACAAGCCTCTCTGAGGCACAACACTGCTGGGACTTTTTGATGGACCGGACCCTTCAATACTATCGACGAACGCTTTTCGATAGGAAATATGCCAGTGAAAAGAGTGAAACCCAAAGCGAAATAGCGCGGCAATATGCAGCATATGTAGCGGGACTACATGAATTCGAACAGGCTTTTCAACCCATCTTAAACTCATCGATATCTCCTGAAGGAAGGGTGATTAATCAGGCCGCTATTGTTCTCACAACACATCTCAAAGCCACAGCAATCACACTCTCGTCTGTTACTTCAACCTCTGAAATGATTTATGACTCTTTCATGAGCGATTTTCGATATATAATTCGAGCTGCAGAATTGCTCATTACAGGATGCGAGGCAAATCCCTCGGCTATAACTTCATCGCGATTCAGTTTTGATATCGGTCTTGTTCCACCATTACATGTAGTGGCCACCAAATGTAGGGAGCCAAACATTAGAAGAAAGGCAGTAGATCTGCTATTCAGGAGTCCAAGGCAAGAAGGAATGTGGGATGGTGTACTGAGTGCTAGGATTGGTAGATGGATCATTAGCTGTGAGGAGGATGGACTAGAGGTTCCCATACAACTCAAGCCCCCAAATGCGCAACCGAATTACCAGAACCAAAAATCTCAATACGGGCAATCACCACAATCGTACGATGAGCTCTTGTCTTCAGGATATTGGAGCAACGGCGATCCAATCTTGGGTAACTGTATACTCCAGGAATACTTTACACCCGACATTTCGCAAAGTCAAAGTCGAGTTCCTCGAACGCCGTCGCCGTATAACCAAATTCTCACGCCACCCATGAGAGATAGAACTCCCATCCCGCAACAGGAAAAACTATGGACGATACCGGAAGACAAACGCTTTCAATTGGCAGTTGTGGATTTTCATATACCGGATCGTTATATTATGGTTAAATGTAAAAGATCGATACCGAGCAAAGATGGCACAAGAGAGGAAAGGGAGTCTATCATTGCTTGGTGAACTGCGATAACGGTACTAGATCTGAGAGTAGCAAATGATAAGGGGTCTTGCAGGTTCTATCACATTGTGTTGCGGTTCTAGCGTTGCAAGTTGGCATCATTGGGTGGAAATTTTAGATATAGGTATATTCAGACTACTTTTATGAAGATACCCCTGAATTCTGAATTTTGCGAGGTTATTTCTAGACGTAATCAAACTACTTATACTCCAGAATCAGAAACTACCATTCGTGAAAGACAATGAAACTAAACTTAAGCACTTTTACTGGAAAGCAATTTCTCAATCATCCATCCATGAGGTCGATACGCCATTTTGGATGGAAGGGGCGGGGATAAATCACGTGTTCGGTCTAACCTCGGCTTGAAAAGGCTAAGAACTTATTGCCTAGCGGGGTTATTTGATGCCTGAAGCGGAAGTTTAATCTCGAAGACGAGGCTTTTGATAAAAAGGTCAACAGAGGTTGATAGTCAATTTTTTCAACTCTCGAAGATGCAACTTGGAAGCTAAAAAGAAACCCTTCCACATTGAACCACGACTTCTTCAAATTGTGATCAAGAGTCCATCGAGAGAAACTCTTTCCCTCAAATACATAATACTTACCCCTATCAACTTCCAAGGTTGTTTAACAACATACCGTGCGCAAGGACGGACCAGCGCAAATACAATACAACAAATACTTCTGAGTGGGATATCCAACTACACTACTAGTCACCAATCTGCAACTCGCACTCCCAAGGCTCCACGTTGATACTTCCTACTGGATAGCATTACTTTCAGTTACATACACAATCGTGTTCTGGATCAATCTATAGAAAACTACCATACATTCGAGCGCGTATATCAAGATTGCCTTATTACACGCTGCATTCGACCTTTGTGGATATTGAAACGATCACAACCTTTACGTCGCATCTCTTTCAGTTTTACTTATCCGGTAGACCTGCTCATCAATCTTCACATCACCTCCTAGGACATAATCAATAAATATCTAACATCAGGTTGGGTTGGATTTTAAACCTACTCGCTTGAGGTCATCGAGATATACATATTACAAGATGTCTTCCTCCTCTGGCACACCAGAGTCTTGGATCTCTTCTTTCTGCGCATTATTGGGTCATGAATACTTTGCAGAGATATCGGAAGAATTTATAGAAGACGACTTCAATTTGACAGGTTTACAGACACAAGTGGCCATGTACAAGGAAGCTCTCGAGGTAATTCCATACATATCTCACAAAATCTGGTAGCAAGCTAATCAGACCTTTGCACTTTAGATGATATTAGATGTTGAACCAGAAGACGATGAGGATGATGAGGACGAAGACGAGGATGAAGATGAGGATGCATCTATTGAGGGCGGGGAACGATCAGGACGAAGAGACGCCGCCGAAAGAAGACATCAACGAATGGCAAGTGATCTCTCGATTATAGAATCCTCAGCAGAAATGTTATATGGTCTTATTCATCAACGATTCATCTGTTCTCGAGCCGGTATACAACAAATGTCCGAAAAATACGACCTCGCCCATTTTGGTGTCTGTCCAAGAACACATTGCGAACAGGTCCGAACCTTACCCGTAGGATTATCCGATGTTCCAGGTGAAGATACTGTTAAACTCTTCTGCCCATCCTGTCTCGATGTATACGTTCCTCCAAATTCCAGATTTCAAACGGTCGATGGTGCATACTTTGGGCGAACGTTTGGGGCACTCTTCCTTCTCACTTTCCCCGATTATGATATCAGTAAGAAGGGATTAGAAGCATTGGGTGGACATAGAGGTTTAGCACATTCCAATGATGAAGAAAAGGAAAAGATAAACGGCATGAATGCATCAAATCTCGCCCCTGGTCTCGGCAAGGGCAAAGTTTATGAACCTAAAATCTATGGGTTCAAGGTTTCGGAGAGAGCGAGAAGTGGTCCTCGAATGGCTTGGTTGAGGAAGCGACCAGATCAGATTAGGGATTTGGATGAAGCGACTGCATACGCGATAGAGCATGCAGATGATAGTGATGAGGGCATTGAGATTACACCTGGTGGGGTTAGTGCGAGTGCTAGACTCAAGCCTCGGAGGAGGATTCCAAAGGCCGTGGCGAATAATGGGGGTAGTCCGATGAGTGTGGAGGCCAACGGGGAGATTTTCTCATAACATAAGTCATCTTGATGGAAAAGACTGGGCAGTGGGTGGAAGGGCGTTTGGCGGTGGCTGCTTTTTATCGTTGCGGCGATGGATGGATGATACAGTAGACTGTTTAGCTTCTATGATTATCATAAGCTTGCGTTTGCAAATCAACTCACATACATATATTAGCGGATCGGAGCGCATGGGATTGCTTGCTTAGTTGTTTATTACATGTGTGACGATATGGGTAACCGGTTCACTCTTCTCTGACTTGCGGGGTATAATTGAGGATGGGAATGAGAAGCTCTGACTACGGGAGAAGATGGTGGTCGGGTATTGGGAATCGAGTGGGGGCAGGATCGGGTCAAAAAGAAGAAGCGGATGGAAAACGGAGAAGCGTACATTGCTATAGGAATGGATTGAGATGGAACGGTATGATGTAGCTCGGATAAGTCAATATCAGATGAATAGTTGATAGTCATGATGATTTTATCTCGTGCTTTGGGTCTATGGTGGTTTCTCGTCTGCTTGTTTGGTTGGTTATAACTTATTCGAGTCTTACTTGCGCGCAGATTCCCCACAATCTCACATGTCACTTCAGCTCAAGCATAACCCGATGTTTCTTTTTCTCTTTGCATGGTGCGTTGGGGGTGCTTGAGTAGGCACTGGCTGGGGTGGGGTATGGAGATCAAGATGGATTTGCGTGATTTTTGGTGCTGTGTGGTATCTGCTGGATACCTCTCTTAATATGCGGTTGATGTTGATGTTGATGTAGATCCGGTGTCAGATGTGCAGTGTGCTTAACACATTCTGCCTTCTCTACCTATTGCATACGAGCAAGTTGTGCAGCGAGGTGCTTGGACAAGCGTTGGCTTCATCATTCAGATAATCATTCGTAAAGCCATTGAATTGCGGGTACTCCGTTAGATAAACGGTTGTCTTCCACTGTCTACTGGCGAGGTACTTGCCATCTGGAAGGAAAGATCTCTGAGCGGGGGCCCTCGGGTGATGGTCATGGGATTTACAAATTTCGAGGTGATTTTTTGCGCATATCTACAATGAGGGATTCTGTGGGAGCGTGAGATGAGGGTAGTATTCTGAATGGAAGACTGAGCTGAGCTGCTGAGATGGATGTTTGGTATATTTATTTGAGGATTATGAAAGTTGAAGGCTTTTGAAAGCATAACCTTTTTTGCTTATATAGAGGTATCCTAAGGATGGCCTCTGAGTATTC
>NGKI01000004.1:1741815-1766097 GCA_002162615.1 Myriosclerotinia duriaeana
AACCAAAACCCAACTACCCCCATCTCTCAAACACCTCAACTTTCCACCCTCTCCTCCATTAAAAAAAGTATCAAACATCAAGTATCAAATATCAAGTATCAAATATCAAACTGCGCGCTCACCCAGAAACCAAAAGATGTTACTTCGTACTCAAGGCATACAAAAATAAGACCATTCACACCCCGTCCCCCCCCCTCTCCCCTTTCACATTAATTTTTGAAAACACTTACCTACCTAGGTACAGTTATTTTATATTATCCATCAAAAATAGCCGAGAGAAACACTAATTAATTCATCAATATCAAATCATCAAAGTATTCACCCATGCGCTAACACACTCACACACCAATACGCTGACGTATATATATATATGTACAAATATCTCGAGATTTTGTATTGTGTACCTAGTATGTATTTTGTTACTACCAAATACTTTTATTCCTTCTTTCCTTTCCTTTCCTTCCCTTTCCCTTTTCTTTCATATCATCCATCCATATCCCTCTACCCCTACAGTATTTTGCATCCATGGATTGATCCACCTTCCAGACACGAATGTCTTACCCAAACCCATAACATAAAGTGTAACCACCCATCCCATCCCATCCCATCCCATCCCAAAAAAATGCCAATCCACCCACCACACCCACCAATGCAAACACCAACCCAACCACATTTTCTTCTCATCTACCAAGACCGAGACCGAGAAGAGAAAACAAAAAGGAACAAAACGATAAAAGCGCCACCATTGATTCGATGGTACGAATAGTAACCCCCAAAAATTCAAATGTAAAGGTACAGCATTATCTGTATCTTATCATGTCATACCGATACACGTAAACCATCCGTGTATATGTCTGATATGAACCCTAATATGCCGTCTATAATGTGATTTGGTACCATATCATGTCATAATATTTTGTATGATCATGTATGGAAGAACGCCGGTGACTCCAAACTATTGTGAGGGTGGGTTATGACATGAAGATTGTAAGTCGTCTATTACAAAATGTGAATGTTTTGTAAAAGGGTGATTAGTGTAACAAAAAGAGGTCTTATGTACAAACGAGGAAACATTAGGTGTGGGAAGAGATATGAAGTTGTTTTAGTCAATTAGGTCGGCATAACCTTTTGGTTTTGAGGTGGGTGATATGGTTGATTTGAAAGCCATATTGATTGGACTGTCAGAAAGACTTTCTGAAGGATTTCCGGAAGGACTAGAGGTCTGGGAAACATTGGTGATGTCAGATAGCGGTGATGATTCAACTGTCGTATGAGGAGTGGTCTCTTGACCAAGACCAGAGAGTGGTAAGGCTTTTTTAGGTGAAGTAGATTCTTGTCGAATAGTAGGTAGCGGTATTGCTACAACAGGTACTGCAGACTTGAGATTTGGGAATAATGCGGAAGTAGTAGTTGATCCTAGGAATGGATTCTCTAACTTTGCAGCTTCGATTATTTCCGGTTTTGATGGCAATTTCTTCCTTGAATTTTCCTTCTTCACATTCTTGCCTTCCACGGCACCCGAGGATTTGGTAGTGATCATAGAGAGCTTCAGATTTTCTCCTGGTAGAATTTGCTTCTTCAATTTTGAGTTTGCCTTTGGCTTTGCTGGGGCCCTCGGTTTCTTGACCTTCGCGTCTGCAGGTGCCTTCCTCTTTGCTGGTACTGTGGCAGCTTCCTTTTGTACTGGCCCCTTCGTTCTTGTCATTGCCTTCAATTTCGAGAAAGCGTTTGTAGGCGTCGGCGATTGTACTCGTGGGCTGGCTCCAGGTGTGGGGAATGCATCTGCGGCTGCAGTACTGCGAGCAGGCGTAATAAGTACCTTGTCGATTCCACGTTTCTTAGCAGTTTCGTTTTCCTTCGTAACCACAGTATATTGGCCAAAATCCTTATCATCCCATTTTGGTAAACCGACGTGGCGCGCGACCTCATCACACTCTCCCCGTACGATCAAGTCCCAACAATCCTTAAATTCGGGACCACCAGGTTCACCATCGAGATTTATCCAGGCAGTAAAACCATTCTTACGATCCCGAGTTGTGCTGCACATTTCCTTGACGAGACGGCGAATGCCAGGTATCTTAAGACTGGTACCAACAACAATAACGGCATCTGCCACTTTTTTTAAATCCGCTGCGCTGACTGCCCCAATTGCTTCCTCATCTGGATTGTATTCGTTATACAAGACCATCCTAGGTCGCATCCGGCCAATTCCGTGACGTCGCGAACCTGCAGCAATTCTGACCGAGTCGTTCTCGACGCAATTGTCGCAATCCGGAGCTTCTGGACCTTCAAAAAGAGCGCCATCAAAGTCTTGCAAGTGGCCACACTTTGAGCAAACCATCTTGGCTAGGCCACCATGAAGTTGGATCGTCTTGGGCCATGGTCCTTTACTATTCAATGGAACCTTCGTGGCAAGCGGCTCTAGTGCGGTATCGATCCCGTCCACATTCTGACTGTAAAGTCGCAATAATCTGCCTTCTTCTGCTAGCGTTGCTAACATATGGTGGAAAGGTGTAGGTTTCGCATTTTTCGTCAAGTGGGAAAGTTCGCGAACCATGGAATGGAATGAAGTCGTTGAAGAATCGTCTTTGTACACCGACGCGTCAAAAAGTTCCTTTCCAGACGATTTTAATTTATGTTGAGATCGAAGGCTGGAGAATAAGCCAGTGGAGGATCGAAAATCAGGTACTATCATTTTGTTAGCCAAAATTGGCGTTTGGAAATTGAGCCGACATACTTCCAGCGGAAACCGAAATACCAGCACCAGCCACGACCACAATCTTCCTCTTGGTTCGCAGAACCCTAATCAAACGCTTCATTTGCGCATCTTGGTGTGCTATGTGTTCTTCCGATCCCTGATCAAAGCTGTGCAGGTCGAGATATTCGGTTGTTCTGGGTTTTGGTTGCGTCGATTTTGGTTGCGTCATCTTACGCCTTTTGGCAGGTGGAGGACCGTCGCAATCCGGAGCATCACCAGCTTCAGATGGCACTCTCGTATCTGGAACACTGCTACATGGTGGAGAAGGGTAATCGGCCGCTGCAGAAGGCGATGGTGGTTGTGAGATGGTTCCCAAGCTGGAGAGAGGGGACGAAAGCGGCGATGAACTATTCATGGTGCCGGATAAATTGAAATTTGCAAAGTTGATGGGTAGGAATTATGTGAAGTATCGAGGGAAAAAGGGGGATATTCTAATGACTCCGAGTAATCATTTTTTGACTTGATGAATTTGTAGGTAATAATTTCGAGTACCAATTCTATTCTAATTGATTAGGAAGTTCGAGGTTGTTGATGAGTTAAATGTTGCCTGGGTGGAATTCAAGATCAAGATCAAGATGGATAAGATGGATGGATGGATGGATGGATGGGTTGGTTGGTTGTATAGAAAAAGGAATCCAAGGTCATGTTTCTGGGAAAGAAAGTGCAGAACCTTTAAAGTTTTGGATATCGATTGATATACTAGGTAAGACTAGCTCAGTAGGCATTTTACCATGCCATAGATATTATTCATTCATTATTGTGAAAGTGATAAGTACCGGCCGGTATGGGTTATAGTATGATATGGGTCTCGCTAAAGAGGATCTTTGTGTGTAAGGATGGATGGATGGATGGATGGATGGAAGAATAGAAGATTTTAACTCGGACCCCAATTAAAATTCTTAACAATAGATCATTGGTATTAATGAATTGAATTTATTAATAAAAGTTAAAAGGAAGAAGAATTAAAAGATTCATTATTCACGATTTTACATCTTTGAGGGTATTTTTTTTGTTTTTGTTTTTCATTATGAATAGAATCATGAGTACTTGGTACAACCTTGGAATACCTAGCCATTGTCCCTAGGCTCTAGCACTTGTCTATGTCAGTCATGTCAGTCATTCATTCTAGTGCTGTTACGCACATCCGGGAATCGGTAGTAGTAAATCACGTGAACATGATTTGTGTAACCTAACAAATGACTTGAATTCCCGTCTGTTTCTTTCTTTATTTCTGCTCTTAAAGATTTAATACACATTATACTAAAACCATATATGAAAGAAAAAATCTATATAATATATAATAATTACAAAATTAATATAAACTACCTAAGTACGTAATTGAACTATGGATGCATTTATACTTGTAATGATTTTCTCTTTATTTTTTTTTTAGAAAATTCTATAATGCCTTAGAATAATGGCTTCATTCCATTTCTTCATTCACCCAGCAACATCACTCATTAATCAAATTGGGTTTAGTCTTCCCGTCTAATCCTTACTAGCTCATATCATCCCTTCTCAAGTTCTCATGCAACAGGTGTCCACTCTCAACTCTCCATGCTCCATGCTCCATGCTCCACCTTGTCTCTCGCTTCACAATTCACATGAACAAGGCTGCATCTTTCAATCTTCATTTTTCTAACCACAACTCAGCCTTATCATCATAATTATTCTCATCACATCTCATCTCATCTCATCACATCTCATTATATTACATATTCTATTCTTAATCTTATATTAATTTGTAACGAAAACTTTATAATAATCAATTCTCTTGTCCGCCAGCTTTCCATCATCTCGTAATTGAATATACCTACGGAATTTACTACCTCACCTACTACTGGTTATGCCACTCATGATGGAAGACGTCGACAATATGGAAGTTGATATGGATGATCTCTTTGGTGATGGAGCTGGATTATCTTTACCATCTAGACCACCACCATCAAAAGAACTTCACCAAAGAATTGATGAATTGAGAGGAAGTGGATGTTGCCAGTAAGAACCCCATGACGTCAACCTTTTCCATTGCTGACTTTGCCATTTGAAGAGGTATTGCGTGGTCAAAATGGGGAAGCATTGCTTCTATAACTCCAAATGGATTTGGTCTAGAGTTTAGAAATCTACGATGTCACCCTGAAAATGGTACATGGGGTTTGAGTGAGCCCACTACAATACCTCAATTGATAAATAACCTTGATGGCGGTCCATTGAAGCACCTTTCCTGGAGTCCCACGGGCTCGGATCTGGCAGTCATTGACTCTGCAGGTCGTGTAACCATTCTACAAATATTCTCCTCCTTAAACAAACCTATGATGTGCCGTCCTTGTAGTCCGGATAACGTCGATGATCTACACGCAGTTGTAGGTTGCTTCTGGTTGAATCTAGGCCCATTTCAAAATCGATCGGTAAGAACTCTCCTGTGACACATTCTGTAATTGTCTAACCTTTTATCAAGCAGGCCATTCAACATGGTCCGGCAGTTAAGGAAGCATCGGGTATTCGGTATGATGCTTCTCAGGCTCCCATTCTCGGACCTACGCATCCAATTCACTCAAAATCGGCATTTGTATATGTCACTACTAATGGATCTTTACGACTCTTGTGGCTGCAAAACAATGGCAAATGGCTAGAGTCACACACAGAACTTGAGAGCATTGTTTCATCTGATGACTTGATCACTCACGCAGCAATATGTGCAGAGAGAAGTAGGTGCTGGTGTTCGACCCCGAGGAAATTTTACTAATCTCATCGCCAGCTCCCTCCCTTTTGATTGCACTTGCTACTGCATCGAAGCAATTGCGCATAATCAGAGCTGGTATAGACTGGGGCCTTCCTCCAGCGCAAGAAAAAGCAAATCCGATGGCAATGCCCTTGAACGCATCGCTTCGAATAAAGCCTCTTACTGTGACAAGTTGGTTACATGATGTCCCAGGGGATACTTTAAATGCGTCCCATGTGGAATCATCAATGGTACAGCTTTCTCACCTAGAGATTTTATCACCATTCGGAGATAGTAAGAATCATATGACAGCTCCAATTGTTATCGCTGTCCGTTCCTACTTACCTGGATCTACCTCTCATTACAATCAAGAGGTTCATTCTACAGTAGATAGATGGGAGTTTAAGGAAAGAAATCAACAACCTGTACATTCTGCTTTTGAACATTTGTCATCGCGTAAGAGTGCCGATGGTTCACAATCAACTAAACCTATGGTAGGTTCCTTACTTAATCTGGTATAATTTATGCTCACATCTGTAGGTTACTGCTCAGCTCAAAAAGCTTGAAAGTTTTACAGTCAATAAAATCTTTGTTGCCATGCAACCGATATATCTTGGAAAGGTGATTTGCTTTGCATATAGCGATGGTTCGGTCGACTACAGGGATCGAATCACTATGAATGAAACGTTCAATGATGGTGATTTGGACCGAGTTGTTCATCTCTCTCAAATCGGATTTTCCTACCCCGAAGACGAGCCTTGTGAGTATTGATTATATCATATGGGGTTATTTTCTAACGGCTTCTAGGCTTACAGGTTGCACTGTCCCCAAGTACCTGCTCCTTGGTTCAAATTAGAAACGATGGAAAGGTCAAATGGAAACAATTAGAATATCTGGGAGATATTGGGTCGAATATGGAAGATCGTATGTCGATGCTTTATCCGTCAAAGGGAAAGAATGCTAATCAGATGTAGCACGATATGCCGCAATGATCGCTGCTCTATCTCTATCTTGTTCTACGTCAGTTATGATGGCCACAAACTATGATGATATACTTGCCACTGCGCATAATCTTGCAAAATCAAGGGACAGTAAGTTTATTGGTGTAAGTGAAATACTTTGTTCATTGACTGACTTCCTCAAGATATTGCATATGACTGGCTCAGTGAACTAGCTAAGATTTTGAAGATCGTTGTTGATTATTCGGAAGAAGCGCATTATGATGTGCTAATACGAAATACTACAATACAGCTGTGTCTTAGCATCCAAAATTCTTTGGGTTTCAAAGGAGACTTCAACCCCCGCAAGTTTGCTGGAAAGTTCTCATGGCTCGTTCTACAATTGCGGAACATTGTTGTGCTTATCACCATGGCTGCAAATATGAAAGTTCCCGGTCCAAATCATGAGAGGACGGCTACACCCCTAGAAGATACAGGTATTTATTGTTTATCACTCGTTGTTATATCACACTAACAAAATCTTCAGAGGTAATAAACGCCCTCGCCGGTTCTGTCCGCTGGGCTCTCGATCTCATTGCCTGGGTAACTGACACCCTCCTCGAACTACCCAGCACCCTCCCCTCAAACCTATCCGTCACAAACCCCTCCAAACTCTCCCTCCCCGACCTCCTCACCCACCTCCACGCCACCAACAATATATCCCTCCACCTGCTCCTGTCCTCCCCCACCCGCGGTTTCCTCACCGCCATATGTCGCCGCCTCCAACATCTCGACTACATAGCCCGCAAAGCCATCGCCACCTCCCACAGCCAATCCGGAGGACCAGGCCAACCAACCATTTCTCCCGACCTGAGAACAGCTTACGTACAAATAGCTCATCTAGCAAATAATTGCATCGTCCAAGTCAAAACCTTTGAAGCCCTCCTCTCGTCCCTAACCACCTCCATCAAATCCGCATACTCAAGTCATAAACCTCCTCTCTTAGGCAACAGTTCCGCAGGCCCCTCGCGCAACAATCTCGAAATCAAAATGCTCTTCGGGGGAGAAATCCCAACAGCATTCAAGCCAGTAATCATCGAACTTTTCGCCGGTGTCCAAGATAATGAGAATAATGCAGACACCAACCCAACTAATAATATTTCAAATGGAGGAGTTGGCTACCTATCTACCGTTCGTCTTGAAATCGATCCTGCAAATCTTTGGTTTGCGGATTTCACCATTTTGGACATTGATGAAGATGAGGAATCTGTTGCGAAGAGGAGAAGTTCGGGGATGACTCTGGATTGTTTTAGAAAAACTTGGTTAAGTAATCCTCCTAAAATCGCCAAATCTTCTTCTCTCAACGGTAAAGCCCTCGAAAATGGAACCTCGGCAAATAATACAAATCCCCCCTTGCCAAACATACCAGGCCCGGGATTTCCAGGGGTCAATGGAACAACAGTCAAACGCTGGAGAAGATGTGCGAGATGTGCGGCGGTAATGGAAGATGTGTTGAGTCAGAGACCGGCGCTTCAATGGTTGGTTATGCAGCAGAGGAGGTGTTTTTGTAGTGGGTATTGGGATACGCTGCAGAATGGAGAGATGGTTGCGTGATTGGATGTGAGGGATTATTTAGGAAAGAGGGTGGGAGTGGAAGGGAAAGAGAAAGAGGAGGGGAGGGAGGGAAATTGGGGGAGTAAACCTAGGGTAGAGTGTCTGTTTAGTGCTGCAAGATTCTGCAATATGGGCCCCATCGGGGAAAGCAAATGTCCCTGTCAAGCAAATTGTCCCCCAAACTATAAATCTATTAATGATATTATTAGTTTTGAACTAATATAATAATTATTATATTGATTAATTCAGAATCGCTTTAGCAATCTAATGATATAAAAATTATTAAAAATCTTCAAAGTTGATAGATTAGTATTAAAACTAAGAATTTTCTTTAATAACTTTATGTATTTTACCTAATTTGATATATTTCTAGCAAAATTGAAGGGGGACAATTTGCTTGCCGGGCCGGGGGACATTTGCTTTCCCCGATTGGGAACCAATCGGCCTTAAGAGAGCCGACTATTAAGTAAAAAGATGAATAGGTAACTGAACGTAGCTGGAAAAAAAAAAAAAAAATACATAAAAATAAAAAAAGAATTGTATCTCAATCTCCCGCTCCTCCTTCACCAACCCAACCCCAACCCATCATCATACCACCATCTCTCACAATACCACCATCACATTACATCACATTACATCACATCACCATGCCCTCAAACTAATCAACATATACATATTACAATGCAATATTAATCTTCGCGGGAATTAACTACTAGGTAACTATCGTCACCAATAGCCCAGCGAACCCAGCTAACTACACAAAAGCCTTCAGCACAGCATGAAATCCCCCCCCCNCCCCTTTTTCAGAACCAAATCATCCACCCATCTCCATGCGATTACTACTGCCCCAAACCAGAATGTGTCTTGCATTCAAAAAAAAAACAAAAAATTCTCGCGAGAAGAAAAATTGAAAAGGCAAATCTGTCCGCCACGCGCCGCCCTAAATACACCCCCACCTTGCATCCCATAGCATAACGAGATCAAGAACGAGATTACTCACCCATGGTATCTAATCTTTGTCTGTATCTGTATCTGTATCTGTATCGGAATCCCATACCGTAGGATATGACTTATGATCCATAACCAATTCCCCTACCTATCCCCCATCCCTCATACATACATACAATCCCGCCATCCCCGCCCATTCCAGCCCATTCACCCCCTAAGGTAAACCAAATCCCCCATTGACCGCATCCGCCAACTCACTAGTATTAGGTCTATTCATCGCATATCTCTCATAACTATCAATATACAAATCATCCATACTAGTCGTCGCTTTGACATACTCATTATTCTCAACCGCATCAAACCAGATAGCCCATCGACTACCTGGTTGAGGATCCTGCCAACCTCGGTAATGTTTAAGAACGCGACTGCAGCGAAGCATCCAAGGAGCGAATTGAATATCGGTGTAAGAGAGAGCTGGGCCGAGGAAAAAGGGACCTTGCGCATCGCAAACATCGACGATTTGAGAAATTTCATCACGAAGTTTGCGGGTATTTTCGGCTTGCTTATTGAAATCTTGAGCTTGAAGGAGTTGGTAGAATGCGGGGACGATTTTGCGATCGATCTAAAACATTGTTAGTGTTGCGATTTAAGGAAAGTAGAGTTGGGGTAGCATACATGGTCGCTCCAAAGTCTGCAATGAGCTTTAGCTTGAGCACCAGCAGGAAGAAGAGGAGGACCGATTTGCAGATCTTCGAGCTATGAAATGTTAATAATTTCCCACGTGATAATCAAGGACAGGGAACAGAGAGGAAGGAGACGGAAGGCTTACGTATTCCATCAATACACTACTTTCACCACAACCCCAATCTCCATGACGAATAGCAGGAACCAATCCTCTAGGATTGACCTCTAACAAAGATTGAGGCTTCTTATATGGATCAACTTCAACGTATTGATATTGAATACCCTTGGCTTCTAAAGCAATCCAAACTCGCTGAACAAAAGGACTATTACGAAATGTGAGTTGAGTACGAGGTTTCACTGATGTCACATGGATTGGATATAATAAGAACTTACCAGAAGCAACTGGCAAACAACTTTAATTCATTCTCTTTAGAATGTTTCTTGACAGTAGCTAAAGCTAGACCGCTGGCTCTCTTATGGTAAGTTTTCTATTGATCGGTTCTGTTAGCCATTTTGTTCAGTGATATCAATCTAGATATGGTACCATTGCTTCTGGAGGAATGAGAGCCCTGGGTAAATCTTCCACAATGGCTCCCATGCTTTGGAAGTGTTCCCTCTTATCAGGTGCAAAAACATCTGGCGATTAAATGATGTAGCCATGCATCATGCCCCGAATAAAATGTGTGTGGTAGGAGGTAAGGGATGAGGACAATCGAGACTTGATGATTGTAGATCATCAAGTGTCTTGAGACTGAGCCTCCACCCGTTCTAAGAGCCAGATAAGTGGTAGAAGTAAAACCTGCAGCTCTTACCTGAGTCTTCTTGTCTTCCTTCTCTCTCTTCTGAAGAAATCTTAGAATACTATTCTTTTTAATCTCATCACTTCTTTGCAAATCATGCTTATGAGGACCTGCAACACCATCACCCTTTCCGTTGCCACCATTGCCATTGACACGTTGAATTGTGTAATATCGTTGACCATTTGCGCCTGGATGGTTTGGTGGGATGTTTAGATTGTTGAGAGGAAGAGCATATTGTTGTTGATGAGCTCCAGCTTGAGCGAAATAGTTGTTGGCTTGGGATGGGTCTGTCGTTGGTACTCCTTCTGGTTGAAAATCTGCTCGCAACATAGCACCTGGAAAGTACTCTGTGATCTTAATTTTGACATCGCAAAGATCTCTCTCTCTTGCAGTGCGCTTTCTCTTCTTTTTGTTTGGATCATCGGATTTGGCAGTACCAGGTGGACGACCTTTAAGACGGCAATCCCAATAGTGAGAAACAAATGGCTTGCGCTTGTATTTTTGAGTAGACCGATGAGAATAAACATTATCGACATGAGGGAAATAAGTATTGTATCTAAAATTAAGCTGTTAGTATATTTTTCACTTTCGCATGTGGAGATTATCAACATACTCTTCTTCACTTAAAGTGATCATCTCATCAACATTAAACAACTTCTCTCTCCATGCTTCCAAATTAGGAGGGTTGGGGATGAGCTTATGAGAGTGATGTCCAGTGCTTTTTTGATCCGATTCATCTGGTGTGCCAGTGCCAAACAAATCGTCATCTGGTACAGCTAAGCCTTGTTGCAATCTGCCGAGAGTATTATGATGAAGGGGACCTGCAGTCAAGATACCAAATTGACCTGGTCCGGGATGTTGCTGCTGCGGGGTATGTGGGCTTCCAGTATTTTGAACATTCTGAACGTGCATCTGCTGGTGACCATTATTTCTTTCAAAGGGAATTGGAGAAGGATACTGATGAACAACAGAATGACCTGTATTTGGATCCTGCAAGCTTCTCAAGTCGGGATAGACGGAATTGTTATCATCTTGGACCAAACCTGACAGATCGAGACCAGGCTGGGATGCAAGAGTATGGTGACTGAGATGAGGTTGACCATGTTGAAGAGCTTGTTCAGCCTGTGGTTGCAATTGTCTGTAAGGAGTGGGTATCTGCTGGTGCAAACCAGAATTAACAGACTCCATCCTGCTGAAAAGCAGCACGGAAGATATGCGTTGGACTGTTGGTGTTCTCGCTGCTTTACTGTGTTTTGCGCGTCGCCGCTATCTCGCTATCAAATTTAGATTGATTGATGGAGTGGAGTTTTGTAAGCCATGTCAAAAAGGGTAAAGTATTGTTACAACCTGGTTTTACTGTACAGTAAGAAGCTGCTTCCACATGTGCTGCATGTTCTATGTGGAAGCGGAAGGTTAATTTGTTTCGGCTAAACCTCGGCCCGACTGTTGTACCTGCTTCTATGGCTTCCATCACTTCTGAAAGTCTTTTACCAAGTCAAGATCTCACAAATACGAACAAAAAAGCTGTTCTACTATTCAGTACACTATATAATTCATTCTCTTACAAGGCTCTAATATCTATAGTTTCCCTTTTCCCTACTCATCATAAAATTGGTATCATTCATATCATTCATATCCCTCATATCCATCAAATATCCAAATCTCAATAACAGCAACACCAAACTCCATCTCCATCAACCCAAATAATCTACCACCCAAAACCCTCAGCATGTAAGTATATACCCTGAGCTCCAGTCCCCTTATGAACAGCCCTATCATTACTACATCTCGCCACCGTAGTCCTCACATTACTACTCAGCCCAAGTGGTCCACAAACCGCAATCCCCGTTTCTCCCTCAGCTTTCTCCAATAGCTCGCCTATAAGAGGATGGAAATCAGGTCTTCCACTGTGGAATACCGCACACGGTAAAATCGAGGATCGAGTTCCTGAAGTGATACTAGAAGCGCTCGTGATTTTTGGCTTGGAGATGATTTTATTTCCCTTCTCATCAATAGAGGTAATTTCATCGCCATCAGAATCAGAATCAACAAATATACAGCAACAAGGGCCAAGACTTTTATCACAAGTACAGCAATTGGCTTCAGTATTTTCATCTCCGGTTGTGAAGTTGTTGTCGCAGGTTACATGGATACGAACTGTGAGTTCGATTCCAACAGCATCAAGCTTTTCGGCTGCTGAAGTAAGTTCGTCTGCTATCCAAGAGGTCCATGACGTATTTTTAATTATCCATACGAACACAATGCGCTGAACTGGGAGTCGAGTACTTTGTGCACGAGATGCGATGTCTAAAAGAATTGGAAGAGTATAGGTTGTACCAGTTGAGCCTGAGATGAGAAGGACCGTGTCGAACGCGGCATAGTCGACAGTATTTCCATACGGCCCATCGATTGAGGCTTTCCAGGGTGAGTTTGATGCGGGCGAAGTTTCTGCTGCGATGAACAGACGACCTGTAAATCCCTTATGGCCTTTGAGTAAGAAGACCAGCTTACCCTCATGTGACGAGGGTGTTGAAGCAATTGTTGCAGGATGTGATTGTAAGAGTCCAAGTTGAGGTATCGATAGGAGAGCGTGAGAACCAGGCGTCCACTTCTTAATAGCTTTGCTTTCGACGCAAACTCGTGTAACGCCGCCCTCTAAAGCCGTCAATGTTGCTCTTGGGGTGCCAGAATTGTTCAAAATATATCTCCCGGTCCGTACTATCCTATCAATTATATATAGTGCGATCGGGATATAGATATAAACTCGAGAGTACAGAGCAGTATCTGGAAGGTGCATCATAACGGCAATAATAAATCCGAAGAAAGTAATGATATGTTGAACCACGAAGAACTCGTAAGAGAAGTTTCTAATCGGAGCGAAGGTGCTAATGTTCATCCATATCAAAACGGCGTATGCTCCCCAACCGGTTGGAATACATGAGTCGGTAGAATATTCTAGAGGTCCAAGATTGTATGCGTTCCAGGACAAGTGAAGGAATATCACATGAAGGGTAACAAGAAACAGGAGAACCCTCGAAGTCCATCGATGAATAACGTTCAATCGCTCGTATGAGATACCAGTTACAAGCCCCATTGGACTGTTCTTTCCAGCGAGTAGTATTAACAAAGGGACTTGAGCAACAGCCAGCCAGGATGCACGAACTCCCAGTGAGGTGAAATGTTGTGCTCCGGGGACGTTATTGTTAGCGAATTCAAGGATAATAACCCATACCAGATATGCTACCAAGAGCATGATTGTTCCCAAAGGAGGAATCTTGAAAAACTTTGAGGCCATTCCATTCTGCGGTACGAATTGAGGATAAGATGCTTCACGGCCAATTGCCGTTATTGTAGCCAGCGACGTTGTGAGAATATTGGAGGGTGATGCCGGTCGGGCTCTATTTGCTGCTGCTGCTCTCAATCTATCAAATATTAACAATCGGCAGCAACCGCACGTAAAATCGAACCTACCTAGAAAATGTGGTGGCTTTCTGAGTGAAGTTAAAGAAAGCAGCTACCCCAATCACTGCACAGACTCCATACCAAAAGTGTCTTGCGGCAGCATTTCCATCAATCTGAAAAACAGAGTCATCCAATATTTCTCCCAAAAAGTCTGCGGCTTGCGTCATATTTGAGAAATTAGAGCCAGTAGCATTCATTGCTGAACCATCTGATGATGCACCACCCATGGTCATACTATCTGACATGTCCATCTTGAAACGATTGTGGAATAAACTGAAAATTATAGAAAAGAATTGAGGATAAGGATAAGTCCTGCTCTGGAGTTTTTGTAATAATGTACAATGCAAGAGAGTACATGGAGCACAAGAAGGTCAACAGAGGATTTTAAGGCGCGTACTAGAAAGTTTTATGGAAAAAAGCAACTACTGATGGTTTTTTCTAGAAGGACTTCTGGAAGGAAAAACAGATTGACAATAATTGAAACACGCTCAAATGATGTGGTGCGGGGAGGTCTGTTAATTAAGAGGGGTGGAGGGCTTTGATCAAACAATAATGAACTTGCTCAAACCAGGAAAGTCTAGATCCACCTCAAACTTACGACACCTATATCGATATCGGACTGAGGGCATTATTGGAACTCCTGCATGCCATTCGAATAATAATGGGTATTCATTTGTACTCGAGTACAGATAATCCAACTGGCGAACCTACAGTCTGTCATTGTCATTGTCATTGATAGAGATTGAAATAATGGGTACATTAAGGTTGCGAACCCCTTCATTTTAGAGATTCCGCCAAGAGGGCCAAGAGGATTCTATTCTCGCGAACATTTGCTTGAGAAACATGTCGCTGGTTGCCAATGCCATGATCCCCAAGGAAAGTTTATCTTCTTCTTAAATGAACTGGTTATGGATTTCTAATTCATACGCGGCGACTTTCATTGAAAGGTTGACAGACAGAATTAACGTTGGAGTTGGATTGAGCAAGAATGAGGGAGTTATTTCAATTTGGGTTAGCTCGGTTAGAGGCGGCCGATTAGCCGGCTGGATAAGGTTTGACCAATCATATCCATTGCTCACGTCTTCGCAGAAGTAGGACGCATTTTTTTTCTACCATTCTTCTCAAATAATAATACTGCATGACCGACCATGACTTATTAATCACTCATCAAAAGTAGTATCCCGAATCCACGGCCTCAGTTGCTTCCTTCGAAATTCATCTCTCTTCTCGATGCTTAATGGAGGAGTTCAAGCGGCGGCGAGCGGCGGCTCAAGGACCATTTACAAAACTTTGTTTGTCTGTCATACCGGTTAGGTTACCTTGAGAGATACCACCACCTGGGCAGTACGTGCTTTCGATAGATTCACTTTGTTGAATTGTTCAACTCAACTGCTCCATCCGAATAATGGAAATAAGAAATATACGTGCATTCGTGGGTCGCCTGAAGATATTTCGGTATTGGAAAACCACCTTTGTTGAATCTCCGATAGCATAAGTAGCTGGCTCCCGCTCGGAAATCAACCAGATTATATTTTCTGCCATTACAAGGAAAAAATGTATCTCAATGACAAACCAGAAAAGTCGATGCGCTCGCAGTTTCAGGTTACATCGTCTCTGGGACAAATGACTGTAGCCGATGTCTTATTCTTTTGGGGATAGCCATCCACAATAACAGCGATAGACAAGGTACGAGAAGAGATAGCAGAAAATATATCATGTCCGAAAACTGCTTTCTCTAATCCAATATCATTTTCTTTCATCATGCTTTCAAGACGACATCAAATTCAGATGAAAATTCCAATCCTGGCCTCAACAGCCATATGAATGATCTCAAAGCGCTGAACTTCAAGAGCTTGGTTGTTTTTGAGAATAGTCAAATATTCCTGAGTTTAAATTTCCGACCGTTGTTCGTGATTTACCCAAATCAGTCGACAGGTGCATCATCATGTGCTACCTAGGTATATATTGGAGCCCGAAAATTTTGAGTCAAAAAACTCCATATTAACTTTTTCTCTTCCTCGGCGCCGAAATTGGAAGAAAGGTTGATCGATCAAGTGGTTGAATATTCACTGCAAGGTGAACGCAGGTGTCCATATCTCTCTACTTGAACTGAAATTGTCTTTTTGTGCACTGCTGTCATGGGATGGAAATAGTTCGCAGTTCGTGGAGAGACCCAGCGGAAGCTCATGAAAGTGCATGATATTGGACTTACGATGTGCAAAATGTCAGGCTGGAGGATTACTTCAGGTGACTTGACGGTTACCGGATTTGCCTGAGTAGCGTCATTTCTGATTTCTATTTACTGAAATTTCAAAGTTGTGATTGTTGGTATCGATATTTTACTTTTGTTGCGCTTTTACCCGTTAAGTGAACAAAAACCACAGCTCCGTACTCTGGAAGACGCATATAGTCACAAAAGTGTTTTGTTCAAGGTCTACACGCAGATACTTGCAACTAGAATAGAACAGCCTTCAAAGCAATAATTCAATGATTGTAAACCTGGATGGAAAATAGTGCAATCGCCCTTGGGGTGATATTTATATGTTCTCTGGTGCTTCCTGGTCGAGCTTTCGATTCACTCAAAGCGAAGGTAACAAAATATTTAAACTCCTTAATTATGGGTGATTAAACTCCTCCGATTGATATAAAAGTCGGCGGAAGATGTAGAGATTGTACCATAGTAATTAAAACCTCAAACGGTCAGCCTTTGTATCTACAAAATTATGCTAGTACCTTTAAATTCTTCAAAAATTTATGAATCGGTCTCTATACTCCCGTCCGACTATTCTTCCATGATCGCTGTCGACATCATTGTTGTTGTCACTAGATCAGTATCACTGCTCTGAAATAGAATGTGTACTTGACGTTCACTATCTATGTCCCACACTACCCCCGTAGCCCATGATGGAAAAGATTGAGAAGATCTTCTCCGCTTTCCCCTATTGCCTGTGTGGTAACTTTGTTTACTTTTGCATGAAAGCTATAAACAGGGAGATCAACCCCACTTATACAAGCCGTGTTCTGTTGGCCGCGCTGAGCGGCGTCATATTATGAGTAAGATTCCCTCAAATATAAGTTTAGTGAATAGAGCACCTGCAAGTTGGAAGTTTTTTTTTGAATGTCTAATCCATATCCATAACTTCCGAAAGACGTATGATATGCATATCCCCGAAAAGTTCTGATCAATTCACATCGAGTGGAGTACAGCAGAGCATTCAAAGAAAAGACAATAGTCCAACGCCACACAAGTATGTATATAGACAGAGATGTACACACAGCAAAGACCCTATCGTCTTATTAGTCAATAGCAACTTCCAGCAAAAAAGAATAAGGTTCTAGGGAGGCTTAGCAAAGATATTTTCTATACAGGTACATGTATCATTAGAGCGTTGGAGTATGATTATTGATCGAGGAGGATTTTCACATCTGAAAGTGGGAGCATCCATGACATCCATCCGTCCTTTCAACGATGATATCTTTAACATTCGGGACAAGGTACTCGCTGTCATTTTACCTACTACTCATTTAGATTGAGAGCACAGCAGAATGCCCAATATTATTTTCAGAAACCATGACTAACGGGATAGCTCCAGCTGATCACCAAACATGGCAAGCCTCAACCCCCGAGAGATGCCCTGTTTGAATAACCGTACCGATTAACAACTCGAATGCGTTAGAATTGCCTTTAAGCGCCGAAAGTCTTCGCGATTTACCTGAAAGTCTATAGTGCGTTTGCCTCGTGATCAACAGAGTGGGAAGGGCGTTTCGGTGTTTCTTTGGCACTGTTTGGCATGTATTCACTCCATACTCGTAATTCTGGGCTGGATGACTTTGTGGGAGATTAAAGGGAATATTCGCAGATAGGTTTTTGGATTTACTTATATATGCTTTATACCCAGGTTTTCTAGGATGGATGCTTTATAAAAGCTTTGGAAAAGCTTTGGAGATGGTAAATTTTACAAACGTGTATCTCTTCAAGACCGCCTGTTCATAAGAAACTCGGCAGAAATCTTCCAGAGACATTCTTGCAACGCAGCAGAGATGTGTTTGGTAGAGTGCTGATTCTTCTTAGTTGAGGTACAATACTCCTGTTCCTTTGCTACGGCAGTATGGAAGGCGGAATCTGATGAGTTCACCCAGGCATACGATTGAGTCTCGTTATTCTCATCATCTAAAAACTTCACTATTTCTTCTGCTACTTACAATTTTGTTATCATTTCTCCTGCGGCCATTACTTCAAATGTGATTCTCTTTACTTATGAAGCGGTCGGAAGCATGAAATAGTAGAGTTCTCGATAGCTCTAGTTTTGTTGGAGTGCCGCATTACTCGCATGAAAGCGCATGGGAAGGACGGCAATTTTCACCGGACTCTAACGTTATTGCTCGGTGTTGGGCCTGAACTAAGATGGCTTGGTGTTGTAAATGAGCTCTTGATCCACTATGTGATAGCCTGCTAAGGCATTGGAAACACTCAAAGCTAGATGCGAATGTGTATATAAGTTCTACAGTATGCATGATTATGGTTCTACTACTAATATAAACATGAACATCGATCTCGGAACCTCTACAGGTCCTGCTTGAAGGCTCAAAGGACGCTGCTATTTTTTGGGATTCCATAATCAAATCGCACAGTCTTGAAAAGCGAGGGCGATTCTTTTTGCCCATGATGGCATGACGGCGGAAACAAAGTCTAGTGTTCGTCCGATGTTTAACAGCAAATAGTCGCGACCTACTTGATGGAATGTTTGTTGTCATTTTTGCTCCTATTGTCGTTGTAACTGAGATGGTAGTATATTTCATCTTGCTGACATGGCATTCCCTAGTAAGCAATTCCGATGAATGCTCTTCGCTTCCCGAAACACCCTCCCTCCGCCTCCACAGTTAACCCTATAAGTAGGTGCTTTTCGTTGTCATAAATGCTATGCATATTATTTCGTGCAGAATCTTTCTGTCTCTTATATTTACCGTGCTAGATTGAGGAGGAGTGGGAGTTGCTACCCCGCACCCGAATCCTGATAGATTCACTGAGATGTTCGAATCATACATGTTCATATGATACCAAGTAGTAGGTAATCGAGCTAGTGGATCCAGTGGAGCTAGTGGATGAAAGTCTTACATGAAAGAATAGAGATCATCGGAAAGTTCTTTCTGCACAACAAATGTTGGGAGGTCAGTCTGAAGGAAAAGGCTCTTTGATTCTGCCTAGGAAGTATTTCAGACCAAACAGCTCAAGAGACGCTCTCAGTTGCTTTTAGCATGTTAATCTGATTTATCATTCCTATGTATGGCACTTTCATCTCAATTTCCATCACTTCACTATCAAAGAGAAAGCGCCGCTTTCCTCGGAGCTACGTAAAATTGTTGTGCCCATCCCAGATTTTTGTAAATTTCGTTGTCAACGTTTCTAGAACCATTGTGGGTTAGGGAAAACAGTATGGGAAGATTTATGCTGAAGTTCAAGCCCCCATAGGAGAAATTCACAGACATCGGGGCGCCGAGTGCAATTTTTGATTCAATGAGGTGAAGCGGTACGGTTGTCATATTCGTCAAAAATATGTCGTATATAACCTTGACGACTTGAGTATCTCCCCCTTTAAAACCCCATGAGAACCGTGATCTTCAATGACAGACGAGCTGCTCAGGCTCTTAGTGTTCTATCTCTTCAAACAAACGTTTACCCGAGTTGTATCTTTAACGTACATTTTACATTCACTTCGATCTTCAGCTTGTTCATGCTTATATGACTTTACCTACTGATAAACGAATTAAACACTGGAGGCCTTCTATAATGTCTTGATATAGACGTGCTACCGCAAGCACATACTGTACCTAAACCTGAAAGTGGACATAACAAAGCAGGCACACTAAATGCTCTCAAATCTGCACACGAGCTTCCATTCTTCCATGGGTAATCGCTGTGGGTCGGGGTACTAAAAGCAGTAGATGACGGAAGTAGCGGGATTTGGGTAGCCAAAGTTGCATATAAACAATGACAAGATATATATCTTCGTCGAGCAGTAGCACGATGAGATGGATCTCCAGATGAGATACTCAAGAAAAAGAACCACGAAATCTACAACAGAATGGGCGAATCCCACAACCCACAGAGCTTCTACGTGAAGTCTTTTTTCCCTACACCGTTCTTTTTCCAGTGGTCCTGAGACTGGTTTCGGGTGATTGACGGGAATCAGCGAGCTACTAAGGCTCTTGGTGCTCTCGCTCTTTCATAGAAATGTTGCTCGAGGTTGAATCATGAACATGCCACTGGTATTCACTTTGATCCTTGGATTGCATATGCATATGCACATTCACATTCACATGCACATTCA
The DNA here is from genome assembly GCA_002162615.1 of Myriosclerotinia duriaeana. NCBI lineage: Eukaryota > Fungi > Ascomycota > Leotiomycetes > Helotiales > Sclerotiniaceae > Myriosclerotinia > Myriosclerotinia duriaeana. Next base: position 1,762,071 of record NGKI01000004.1, read on the forward strand.
CATGCTCATGCTCATGCTCATGTGTCATCAAGCAGTCGATGATGATAATAGCGGGGTGTTGGTAGAGGAAGTTGTACATACAAGGGAGAAGAGGGCGGATCTTTGCTGAACAGTATCATCGTGAGAATTCACTCATAGTAATAACTTCTTCCACGGCAATTTATGATCAGAATCCTCCACAGTCGAGGGTCTTCGCGCGTAGAAATACATAAATTGTATCTGGCCATTTCCTCGGGATCAAGTGTGTTTTGATCTCCGAAGATGTTCCAGGATATTTCAGGATATTTCACTAAGGAGGGTTTTCCGAAGATTTTCCGGGATATTTCAAATATCAACGAGGAGACTGCTGTATTCGATTATATGTTTTGATCTGATTTATTGTTATGGTCTTTTAGATGCGTATTGTATTTCCACCCTTAGATGATAGTTATCATACAATTACCAAATGGCAATCATTCACAAGGAATGGCAATAGAAGCCAGTTCAGTATAAACTGTGTAAAAATCATACTGAAACTCTCGACAAACCTTCAAAAACGATAGTTTAATTACTCGCTGCATACACCTCTGTTACCCCGCTTCGAAGCCTTTCGCATTCCTCGTAAGTTTCCCGTCTGCTACAGATGGTGGAGTGAGGAATCATTATAAACGCATTCGTTGAATGCAGGCTCAAGCTAGCATACGAAGCTTACATGCTTGCATTCACACCAAATCTCATTTTTAACGGGAAGGGAGGGGGNGGTAATTCACGCAGCACTCCTTGCATGGGTAGGCGCATGTGCTTTATGAGCAATAGAAAGAGGCTATTGAATTACACATGAATTACAACTAGTTACAGGTGGCCGTGGGTAACACAGTGTTTGCGTTAGTATACGGTAGTAAAACGGTGGCGCGTATTAAGGGCTTAGTACAGTAGTTCGTACATATCAAAGGAATACTATATTACTTTTGTATGTAATTACTTTTGTATGTATTGTTCAATATCATATTTATAAAAAAATATACAAGGAATACTAGAATTTCAATTGGAATATTTCAAAACCCTAATTGAAACGCTTCAACCCTTCTAATTGGAATGCTTTAAACCTAGTTAGGCTAATTTGAATGCTTTAAGCCTAATTAGATTACTTTGAATACTTCAAACTTTTAATTGAAATGCTTATTCCGGATTTCCTATATATTTCAGTAGTATTGAATATTATATTAATATTTAATACTTTCAGTAATATAAGATTTAATACTACATATTTATATATTTTATAAAAAATAAATACATACCATTGTACAAATCCGTATACGGAATACTGAAAATACTAACGCAAACACTAGAGTAACATGGGTAACATGAGTAACATGAGTAACATGAGTAACATGAGTAACATGGAATAAAGATTCTCGGGGCAATATAAGCGCAAAGAGAGTTGCGCCTTTCCCAAAAAGTATGCTTTGGAAACCAAGATGGACACGTCGACGAAGAGGATTGTAAAGCCAGGAATTCTTGAACGGCATAGAATTCTAGGCTCGATGTTACAGCAAACGTCGTGGAAAGACCCAGATTTACTGGTCTACCGATCAATCATTATGGTTGGCAAAATACCATTCTCGCTATCAATTTCTGTCGGGTATATGTATCCCATATTTGCCGTTGTCGACTTGCCGTATATAGACCAGCTGTCAGCCTGTCGTGGGCAATCCTGGGAGGAAACCGTACATGTAAGGATAATCTAGTATGATGAAAGTCTATATGCCGATGGCTTGTGGTTCAATTACGATGATATCTTTCGATTCTGTATGTCTGTATCAGATTGACTTGGGATTTTTGTTATAAGCACTTCTATTACTGCAAGTTTACAGTCTCACCAATCATGACACCTCACACACTCCTCCTCAAGCACTGGTGGCTACCCCTCAACAGATGAATGAATAGTAAGACTCTCGTGGGATTATGGAATTTGGCAGCCATCAAGTAACTAGGCCGTGAATCATAGGAGATGATAGACTAGTATTTGTGTAACCATAGACAATTCAACCTCCTCACAAAACCATCAGTACGATGATGGGATTCTGAGTGGCCGATGGCTTAGAGTCATTTTTCAAGTGGACAGTTGCAAAGCTAAATACTAATTCACTATAGCGTATCACTATAACAACTCAAGCCACCTTTCTAACCCTCTAGGGGATAGTCAAACTACCAATTGAGAGCCCTACACTTAACTGTAATAAACGGTATAAACGTTATAGTTGGCAGCATGGTCTTGAATACCAATCAACAAACACCATGATGGCAAAAACAATTGGTTTGCATGAGTATCAATCACCGGAACAACCTCCAATCTGCACCCTGTTCTTTGACTCTGTCACCCCCTTCCTCAATTCCCGTCCCTTACACATCTGAGCAGTCTCTTAATCATATCGATCAACTTTTTCCGTTGTCACTAGCTCCAGAACAACGAAATAATCAAGCATGTAAACAGCAGTGGATGTAAAGAAACCGGTCGATAGACGATGACTGGCGATAAGATGAGTACACAACATCTTAGATTGGTTTCTCGATGCGGTGTATACAGAACATGCAGGTGACTTTCAACGGCCAAGTGAAATATCTTCACACGTGGAGAATCTGCCAAGATGGAAACCTTTCGCAAGTTCGAAGTTTGAACACATAAAAAGACCACAGAGGTACCTTCAGAACTACAGACACAACCCGAAGAGGTGAGGGTTCACTCGCAACTTCCAAGTGTGAACATTGCTCTCCATTTCCGGTTGATAATATTCACTCTCTATAACTTTTTCATCCAAGTCCTCTAGGTCATCCTTTTCATACGAAACATACTCATCTAATATTGACAAAAAAAAATCCAGACTTCAAATCTTACCACTGTCATTTCCAGCACCACTACCACTATCAACCCAAACCATCAGGCAACATCAACATCCCCAGCAAGCTGCAACAGCCAACGCAAAAAAAAAAAACCCTATTCATCGGGCTCAAAAGTATATCCGCACCTCCCAATGCCAACGCCTTCTATACCAGGTATTCCAACCTAGCCATCATAACCACACCATTCACACTGGAAGACAGGAACCAATACGTGCTGGTGTTGGTGTTGGTAAGACCGCGACGGGAAACTCAAACCGGGGAAAGAAACATTCATGGATAATATGGACCGGACTTGAGGCGGCGGGTGAATCGACGGATGAAGATGAATGGGAAAAGATGAATAGATACCGAGACGGGATGCTTTGGAATGAGTGTGCGGAGGGGAGGTACTTTCAAATGAGGGGGACTTTCGGGTTATTGAATTCCGGTCACGCATACACCTCATGAGGTGAATTTTTAAACCCGTGAATTGAATTACTGGTGTACTCTTGGTTTAGAGGGAAGGCGTAGATGAATTTAAAAGCCACCTGGGCAGGCTCAAGTGATTCCAAGAAATCTGCCAAACACATTGACTGCATATGCCATATAGAAGGAGGAAGTCTTCTCCCCAAAGCGAGCATAGTTCTTGGAGGATGAGTTCCCATCAATTCCTTTCCATGAGAATTTTGATTTAAATTCCAATATTTCTATATCACGAGGAAGGCGATAGTATATTTCAAATGCAATATTTACTCAAAAATGACTGCTCCAATCATCCGCTCTTATGCCACAAAGAAATGTCATCATCCATTATCCATTACCACTGTCACTTTGCAAACCCACCACCACCACCACCACTACCTCTCACCTCCTTCTCTCAAACCCTCACATTCCCCTCAAAACCTATACAAACCATACAAAATCGCACATACACAACACCCCCTCCTAAACCAACCCACACAATTCATATACCCCCCCGGCCCCCTCTCCCCAAAAAGCAACCGCCCTATAATAGAATTCAAATATACCTATACCAAACCCATCCATTCATTTATCTATCTATCTATTCATTTATCCATCCATTTATCTATCTATTCATTTATTCATTTATTTATCTATTTATTTATTTATTTATTTATTTATTTATTTATTTATTTATTTATTTATT
>NGKI01000004.1:1766328-1783735 GCA_002162615.1 Myriosclerotinia duriaeana
TATTTATTTATTTATTTATTTATTTATTTATTTATTTATTTATTTATTTATTTATCTATCCATTTATTCATCTATTCATTCATCTATTCATCCATTCATCTATCCATCCATCCATCCATCTATCCATCTATTCATCTATCTACCTACCCATTTATTCATCCTTTCACACAAGAAACCAAAATCTTATACAACACACCCTTCTCCAGACTACCCGAGTGAATATCCCCAATACCTACTATAATGAAGTAATACCAACCTGAAAATCAATCACCACCTGCAGTACCTACCTACCTACCTACCTACCTACCTACCTACCTACCTACTCAAGCATATCCATCCATCATGCGGAGAAAGCGGGGTCCTTGCATTTCCAATCCTCACGAGCCCACAGGCTACGCGATGGTGAATACACTACGCATCTTTTCTTGGGGGGTTCTTGGGACCTGGGGACCTGGGGACCTTGGCACTTATTTAAAAGGTCAAGCCGGCACTGGGCTTTTTGAAAATGTAAAGATAATAAGAATTTATCAGCAGGCGAGGGCCATGGCAGGGCAGGGCATGGCATTTTTCGCGGAGAGTGATCCAAAAAGAAAAAAAAAAGCACGACCAAGAATTGCAGGCCGGCAAAATCGACTTTGACATCATGCATTTTCAAATAATAATAAATGTGTTGCTTGAGATATACACTCCTCCCATCTTGTTCAGCTGGATGTGTTTCGATTGTTGTCGCTCCTCGAATTGGTTTAGTCTTTTGCTTGTATCGCCGCACACACTTGGATGGGATGTGAAGATCTAACCTTTTCCTACACAATGTATATATCTTCCCCCATGATTACCGTGAATATACCCCAAGAGTCAGTCTATAGATCATTCATCAAGATGATATCAAACATCAGACAAAACAAATAACTCAATCAATTTTAGGCATGATTATCAATTTTATGGAAGGGGTATCACATATTGAAAATATCCACTAAAGCCATGGTATCATCCCATCCTATCCTTTCCTATTCCTGACGCCGCATCATGATCCATCCCTAAAAGTATCGTAAATCATCGTAAGGTAGAAATTTTCATTCCGCCAGGGAGAAGAGCAAGAATATGCCAACCGACATCTACCAATGCTTCATAACCAGAATCTGCTCCTGATAAGCCAACAGAATATTCCACGTCTCCTTTCGCTTCATTCCTTCCTTGGCCCAGATATCCTCCAGAGCAGTTGTTCCATTGAAATACTTGACGAATTTTGGCCACAATGCTTTTGCCTTAGGATCAGTCCAGCGTTTGCCGATGGCTGCGATATACATTGTCTCTACATGGTTAGCTTTGTGAGGATCAACGATTGCATAGGAAGAGATGTATTTTAAATGTTCTGCGTTATTCATGGAAGGATGTTCGGTAACCTCTGGCACGGGCATCTTTTCGAATTCCTCTTCTGCAGCTTTGGCTTCTGCGACCGTCTTAGCGGCGAGTCTTTCGAGGCGTGCAGCTTCTGCAGCTTGTTCGGTGGTGAGTGGGGCTGTTGGGTCGAGAATTGTCGCCTTTTCGGTATCGGTAGCTTCTTCAGAAGAGTTATTTTCTTCAGGGGATCCAGGGGCGGTTTGAAGGGGTGGATTCTTTCTTCTCTCGATAGCTTCTGCTTTCAATTGATATTCAACCTCGTAGATGATCTCAGGCCAAACCCAAATCCAACAGAAAGTTCGCAGATGAGTAACCCAACCACCACGAATGAGCCATGCGAGCATCTCCATATACTTTTCACGATGACTCTTGGAAGGAACGAAGGCTTTGTAAGCGCGTGGGGCATAAGAAATTTGTCCGAGGAAACTTTGTAAGGAGGGAGCAAAAGGAAATGCCTTCTTCCACTGTTGGCTTGCTGGAATTAATTTGTGCATGTCGCAATTAGGAGAAACGATGAACATATCGCGAGCATGGATAGGTGGAATCGCAATTGCTTTGCGCCAATAAATTAAATGTTGTGCGAGAGTGAGGACTTCATCAAGATTAATGTTGTTGGCTTGAGCGACTTGTTGAAAGGATAAAGTAGGTTTAGCCCATTTGATGAACTGAATCAAAGGTGCAGAAAGCTCAGTATCTTCGGATGATATCTCTGCGATGATATCGACTTCATCCTCAAGAAGTAGAAGAGCAAAGTGTTTATCAAGCTGCGTAGGGTCTGGATTACCTTCCTCATCGACAAGAGGATTAGCACTGGAAAGTAATACACCAGGTTTTGCTCGCTCGTTAGGGTTTGGAAAGCTCATCAAGAATGTCGGAATCGGGATATGAAGCGAGAGATCGATTGGAGGTTTGGTGTCGAGACAAACAGTGGTGATAGTATTGTTGACAACCGCATCATAAACATCGCGCATGGCATCTGCCAATGTAGACTTGATCAAGATCTGACTCCAAAGTTGACTCATTGGGCGCTCTATCGAATAAGTCAGAATCTGTGATGAATTTATGTGCAATCAGGACTTACTATCTTCACGAGCTCTTTCCTTCATACCTAGAATGGTCTCAGATTCCTTCCAAACATAATTACTCTGAGCTTGAGCGTGGTTGAGTGCCTTGTTGAAAGTTTTGATAACATGCTCATAAAGTTCATCAATCCTCTCATCTTGTTCGTGCCTTGGTAAACTGACGACGAAAACAACGTTAAACATTGTCATTTCTCCATGATCATCACCATCATCCGAACTACTACCCTTTTTGACCTGACTGCTGCTCGTCGCCTGATCTTTCTCTGCTTCTTCTTCATCCTTGGCCACCTCCTTGCCTTTCTTTGATTTCCTAGGTTTCTTCCAAAATCCATCCTCGCGGATGTGCAATGGATAGGAAACAAAGTAGAGGTTGTCAATCGACAACTCGAATTTCTTCTTATGGTATGCGCGTGGTGGGGTTAGAATACTGGCAAGATCAACTGTAGGAAATTCTCCAAACTGTTCCCAAGGAACAATCTGCTCACCATCTCTACCTTCAATGTGATCGTCCCCTTCGATTTCCACGTGACGCGATTTACTGCTTCCACTATTCACCTTTTTACCGCCCAGGTTAAGTTTTCCAAGCTTCGAAATAACTGGATCCTCTAGATCGGAGATATCATCACTATCATCTCCATCGCTCTGCATATGATCTTCAAGCTCGCTTTGATCCGTCTCGGTACCATATCTGTAATTGCGTGGTGGTGGAGTAAATGATGGTCGAGGTGGATAGTGAAAAACGAAGTGAGGGCCAGTTTGTGATTTTATGACAAGGGCAACGGCAATTAAGCCAGAATCAATGAATGGCTCCGACTTATCCATACTGAAGACTCTTCCTTTGAGGTTATATGGATGTGTTGAAGATTGAGTCTTGGAGGGTCTTGCTTGTTTGAAGCTTCGTTGATTCTTGTGAGCCATCTTTGTGAGAGGACCGTGCAGGTTGATGTTGATGTGATGTTGGTCCGAGCGTCCTATAGGTATCAATTGTTTGTTGTTTTGGAAATCTTGTAAAAAGTACTTATAAATTTTAGAATGATTGTTATTGAAAACAAAAGAAGACTTGAAAGGTTGAAGTTGAAGCTGCCACTGCCACTGCCACTGCTACTGCTACTGCTACTGCTACTGCTACTTTTAAATTTTTCACAGTTGCCTGATCTCGGCAGTCTAACCAATCTTGAAAAAGAATTGCTACAGTCTCTGAGAGTCACTATGAATAACCTTCACTTACAACTTTGTTATTTATATTATATATATGGACATTTATCTATCTTTGAACTTGTATTTATGATTAAAGCAGATCAAACTACTACATAATATGGAGGGTGTTTTGTCTAAAGGGCGCACAATATTGGAACACCAAGCAGGAGAAGTCTTTTAACTTCCGTTATTTTATTTTAATCTTGTCCATCCTGTTCAATTGAAGACCTTCATCTGCTAGATACTTATTATTGTATACACAAGTATACAGTGAGCGGTGAAAGCCTCTAGTTTTGAGATATAAAAAGGTCTATAATTTTAGTACCAGCACCACTGCCCTCCCCAGCTGTGAAATGGATTACTTGTTGAACCTTCCAGTCAAGAAGAATATTGCCAAATGGGTTAACTCTCCTAATATACTAATGATAATCATTCTATAATAAGTAAAGTATCTACTCCATCAATTCTTGGTACATATATTGAATTGGACCAAATCGAAGGTATGATAATCACTACATACCGGACTCCGCTCTCCTCGCCAACCTCTCACACTTTCATCTCAACTCTTAAATAAACACAACCCTACTAATCCATTTACACCTCCTTGTACTCCTCCTTTCCAAAGAACAAATCTTCCCCTCACAGTATCTTGTTATGAGCTCTGCAAATTTGTCTGAATGCTGAATATTTTGTATGCTGGTATCAGTGTTGTAATCTTTTCTTTTCTTTTGGGGGCTTATTCATGTCACTAGACGTTTTGCTAACTTATCCCCCAGTACATGCCTAGTATACATCAGCAAATTTTGAAAACGAGATATAATCGCCCCTGTGATTGATGAACATGACACTTGAATACTGACTGAATAATCAGCTACTAATCTCTCAACAACTTCTTAGCGTACAAGACTTAATTTCCCCCCAGATGAAAACTATCAACCCATTCTCAACATGTATCTCTTCCGAGTCCCAGAAAGAGAAATCACGAGCATTATACGAAAGTTCTAGAACGGGTATTGGTGAAGCGTCTCGTCTATCCTTTGCTTCCATGTGACCCCGAGCTCCGGCAAGAATAATGTGATCTGAACTGGCCAGCAGTCTCACACTTGAATGTGTTGCATTCGCATCCTTGTACTATCAAAAGAGTGATGAGCCGACGTGCCACGAAAGGCATACATCTTATAGCTAAACTGTGCAGCTCGTGGGTTTGCCGATTCCAGAGGAACGCATGGGTGATGTTCAGAGTGACAATGGCTTTCGTATAGATTGCAAAGTCCAATTATACCAGCATAGTTGTAATGCATAATAGAATACCCATGAAGGCGAAATGATCATCCCTTGTTTATGTGAGAATAGATCTCCATGGCATTCCATTCGAATAGGTGAAAGACTTCCATCCCATATTTCCGCTCCGTAACGCCCGCCCAATGTTGTGTTTATACAGATGATATGAAAAAACCACCTCGCTGGTTCCTGGTATTTCATTCGTTGTCCTAGTGTTCCCCAAACATCCCCAACAACCGTCCTCACCACCTCAATTCATTCTTATGTTCCTTCGCATCCCCAGCCCCTTCCTTCCCCTCATCCTTCTCCACCGCCCCCTTCGACTCCGGCCCCTCATCTGGGAACCCTAGATTCTTGAATTCATCCTTCGCCATTAAATTCCTGTAAAATACCCCATCTATTAGTCCTCGATCTCTCAAAATATCCGTAAGAGCGAGCCCAGTCCCAACCCTAACCCAATCACATCAATAAAATCGGGCAACCCACCTATCCATCCGACACGACAAATATGATTTCGCCAACCCCCTACACTCCGGATCATTCATGCCTCGAACCTTCTTCATGCAATTGAGATAACTTTGCATTACTGACTTGCATTCGCCTGTAATCGCATTGTCGCATTAGTATATCGTTCTGCCATTCCTGTATGCCATTAAACAAAGAAAGTAAATCATACCATCATGATCCAGTGGAAAACTTCCTCTCTCAGGTCTATATCCCAACCCAAAAATTAGCCTTTTATTTTTTCAAATGTCTTGAAAAGCTAAGTGTGATGGAATTGGCTTACGGCGAAGGTTTGTTATTAACCATACGCCCACCTGGGCTTCCAAATGTACTCATGTTTGTTGATGTGTATTTCCAAGGTTACGTTTGAATGATCTGATGTTATCGATAAGTTTGGATGAACTCTTGTCGGAACGGACTTTCTATCGTTCCGAGAGAATCTACCCCGGATTTATGACGTAAGCTTAGAAAGCTCAAAAGAGGGGTGATTGATGTTAATGCGAGGTTGAGGAAGCTTTCGACATAAAATAATCCATTGAGTTCTTTCACTACTCTATTTCTAACTAAACAAGTAACTGTTAAAATATATTGCATACAAACCACACAAAATGCCCATGTAAGCTTCCCCCTTTGAAATCAACCCCTCCGCTAAACAACCAAACTAACACCCACCCCAGGAAACTAGAAGGAAGTTGCCAATGCGGCCTCGTAGAATTCTCTCTCGAATCCCAAACTCCCGTTCCGTACCAGATCTGCGCATGTTCCATCTGTCGTAAATGTGGCGGATATGGTGGGAGTGTGAATCTAGGCGGTATCGCCTCCAGCCTCCAAATCGCCAAAGGCAAAGAACATATCAAGTACCTCTTTCTCCCTCTTACCAATTATCTAAGCACAGTCTAATTAAAATCTCAGAAAATACACCGCAACCTCTGATCGTGGAAAACCCACTGCTAAAAAATGCACTTCCGAACGTAATTTCTGTGGTGAATGTGCGTCGATGCTCTGGCTGTGGGATAAAACATGGCCGGAGTTAATTCATCCGTTTGCGAGTGCTATTGATACGGAATTACCGGTTGCGGAGGAAATGGTTTGTGTGAAGGGTGATAGTAAGCCGGAGTATGTGAGGTGGCCCGAGGGAAAGAAGAAGGTTTATGATGGGTATGGAGAGTTTAGTATTGAGGGGTGGCATAAGGAGAAGGGGGTATGGGTTGAGTGAAGGGAGGAAAGGAGGGGCTAGCGATTGGGTAGGAAGAGTGTGGTGTTAGGGATCTTGGGGAGACTTTAAGGATTGTGAGTATGTGCGATATGTGATGGAGACGGTGTTAGGTATAGTTGGGATATTTCGAAGGGTTATGATCATCGTCTATGTTATTCTGGTATAAATTTCCTCTCGCTAAATTCAAATGAAACAGATATTTCCCAAAAAATTCGAAATTTTGGATGATACGTTTCAGAAGGTCAATTGTTCATCACGATAGATTGAAGATCATGCGTCTAATGTGCCAAGTTAGAGATTCCGAATACCAGGGATGTATTCTAATCTTGCGAATAAAGAAATAAAAAGATGATGAAAGGGTTCAGAGCTAGTAATTTAAAATGGAAAATCATTTGATACTGATATATGAGATACCAATCCCTTAATGCTCCCCATCTAACCTATCGCCTACGACCAAAACTACCCATCTCAAACCATCATCAAATTCAATCTCTTCCCAAGCATCTAAACCACAATTTCGCGTTTGAAGAAATAGAACAGAAATCAACCACACATCTATTCTATCGGATCATTGAAGAATATCAAACTTCTCCTTCCTTTGGATGAGCTCAAGAAACTTCCAGAACTCTCGTCGGTCTCAATCCATCTGTTTCAATGTAGCAAACTCTATGTGTGACTTCCATTAGCGCCATTTCACAATTGAAGCAGAATAACCACAAATTCATATGCAAATCAAGATAGCATCTCACCACCACCATATATTTCCCCAGTTCCTTCGGAATATCAAACTTTTGCTATTTATCTACCAATCCTTAAGATATCAAAATCATCAGACTGCGTAAAAAGGTTATTTCCTATCATCGAAAAAGTGGTCTCTGAACAGGGTGCGGTATGCAACAAAACTATTTACATATACAGCATTAGCTTCGTTTGATTTTGCGTGTAGAAACTACAAATTTTGTGTTTGCGAATGAATAACATCATAACGGTTTGATATTTCTTTTCGGTTCTTGAATAATGATAAAGTTTTGCTATTTATCTATTTTTAAAGGAGGATTTAAGAAATTCCGACTGCGTTGGGAGATTATTTGATATTATTGAAAAGAAGGTCATGAAAATAGGGTGAGATGTGCAAACAAACTTTTGTTGGAAACCTTAATGGCTTAGTGGCCAGTGGTGAGAGAAGAAATTCAAAGGATGGGATGGAATGGGATGGGATGAGAGTTTGAAGTGAAGTTGATGTGTATTTACATTCTATATTTGTTTGCTTGAGTAGAGGCTGTCCATCATCCTGTCATCTTGAAAAACAATACCTACCTAGCCTAGCTAGGTATACTCTGATCTTCCACTAAGAAACCCCATCCAAAAAGGCTCAACCTAAGCTTTTAAGGTTCGACGTTGTAGTTTATACAACAAATCTTTTATTCAACTTGATAGCCAGTACCAGAAACCCCAGACATAAAAAGATGAGACGAGAATATGCGGCAGCATCATCGATACATCCTCAAAATTCAACTTGACGAAGGCCAACCTTGGAATACTTCAGTACTGACTTTGATATCCTCATCTGCCATGAGAAACTGGGCAGCCTTTGAACTTCCTCCTTGGGATACAATGAGGTTATCCAGAGAATTCTACTTTTAAGATGTGCAACAAACCTTTTCTGTTCTGAAGCTATTGGCTAGGTAGGAATAAAAGAAGCGAGTGAATACATGAAGTGTAAATCGAGTGAAGTTTGTTGATGACTGCAATGAGAATTCCATCTTGATATTTTGGATGAGCTGCAAATGTGAACTTCAAAGTTGATCTCCTCATGGAAGGGGATTTGGAGAGCAAGATATGAAGCTTTTGGTTTTGGTACAAGAAGGTATTTTTGAAGCTATTCAGAGATGAAAGACTCGCAGATGTGCAACAAAACTTTTGTTCAGCTATATAGCCAATGGAAAGAGCGAGAGCGAGAGTGGAAGTAAATAGCAGCAGTAAAAAGATGGAATGAGTATATGAGATGAGAATATGCGACAGCAACATCAACATATATCCAAACCTCAAAATTCACACTTGATCAAGAAAGACACTGTTCATCACAACCTCACCACACGATCCAAACCATAATCCCCTTCTCAGAATCAAATATGAAGCTATTCACAGATCTGAATATCTATAGACATGCAACAAAACTTTTGGCAAGCTCAATAGCCAATACCTAGGTAGCGATAGTGAGGAATAGAAATGAAAAGATGGGATGAGAGTATAAGATGATATTGGCGCCAGCGATGGTATATCTGAGATTTGCTTTTCTTGGTAGGATTGAGACTACCTTGCAGATCCAAACTATAAGATCCATACACCTGGGCAAACTTTGATTCTCCTCTTTGGGATCAAGAATGAGGTTATTCAGACTTGTAGAGGTGCAACAAAACTTTAAAGATGGACGGAAGATGGAGATGTGGAGATGTGGAGGCGTGGAGGCGTGGAGGCGTGGATAAGATAAGGTGGAATGAGATGGGATGAGATGAGATGAGAAGTGAAGTGAAACCAACCGAACTCACCGCATACTAGGTAATGATAACAACAATGAGCACTCCCGCAATATCAGCCCTACCCGTACCCCCTTCCCTCCCTCAGCCCATCACCCTCAACCAATCTCATTCCTCCCAAGAATCTAAAATCTCTTGTCACACATCTCATCCGAAAAATGGAGCTGTATCAGATTCAGCATGAAATAGTTGGGTCTAGAAAAAGCGCAAAGCTCTGACCCCTTTGCGCTCGTCGAGCTATTGGTTGTTTTTGGGAAGGTTAGATCTAGGGGTATCGGAGAGATTTGATAAGGCTGGGGGTTTTCTGCTAGTTTTCTGCTAGTTTTCTGCTGCGGGAAGAGTGAGGAGGTTGGTGATGGGACTGGTGTGTAGGGCGTTGAGGGGTGAGTACCTAGGTAGAGGGGTTTGATTAATGGGAGGAGATGGTTATGAAGCTGGGAAGTGTGCATGTGCAACCAAAGGGGGTGGGATGGGATGGGGTAGGAATTCTAGAGCCCGTAAGTCCATATAGTACCTAGTGAGAGTGAATAGATCAATGGAAGCTGGAGCTGCCAGCAGCGTACCCCATTTGTCCATCCACACTTCTCTCCAAATTATATGGGAGTCTTGCTTATAAAAGAGAGAGAGAGAGAGATAGAGAGTTCCCAAACCAACCTCATATAAAATACACATCTTTAAAAGAGAGAAATTGACTAATAGACAGCAGATTTTAATATGATAGAAATCTCAGATATAACTTCAATCCTCATCCACAACTCATCATTACTCATACCCAAGAATTGATCAACAAACGAACAAGCGCATAGTATCCAAAATTTCAAATATGCAAACAAACTTCCTCAGCACTCTCTCATTCACTTCTTACTGCCTCACTCACCCGACTCACTATCCCGCCTTCCCATCCCATCATCCCATCATCCCATCCGAACTCCAAACCTCACTCCTCCACCCAACAGCATTCTCCCCCCTCCAAAAGTGAATCTCCCCCATCCACCAAGGTACCCCCCAGCAACAAAACAACCTCGGCATTATCCAAAGTAAACACAAGTAAACAAAGACAATTTTCCACAAAATCCTCAAAATGCCCTCCTCCAATCCTCTTTCAACCCCCCCGAAACTTTGTATTTGAGGTCTCCAAACACGCGCGATTCAGATTCCGTTTTCAGAATAGAAAGATTCTTATGATTGGAAAAGTTAAAGAGGTCGTTAGATGTGCAACAAAACTTTTTGATGGAACCTTGGAAGAGATGGTAAGGGGCTGGCACGTGATGGGAGGGGAGGGATGAGAGGGATGAGATTGGGGGTTGGATGTTTGAGTTTGTGACGGGGTGGAGGTGGTGGGGATCGATGGAGGCCGCTGGTTGTATATTGGTGATGTAGGTAGGATTCCGGTGGTGTGGTTGTTGTAGTAGAGATGTGGTTGGTTAAACTGCTCATTAATTAAACCCATATCCATATCACATGGATCTACAAGATCTCGGTATATTTCAGACTTCTTCCAGTTCTAGAAAATACAGGAACGAACGCGAAACAATATTCATTCGCGCACTGCGATATTTCCCGGCGTCGACGGCAAATTAATCGTGCTTCCTTTCAAGATGCAACACTTGTGCTGGACTCGAGAGTCGATAGGAATATCCGTATTCGACTTTCGGCTAAAGAGGGGGTTGGATGTTATATCACATCGTGAAGCCTGGTCATGGGGATTGAAATGTATCGATGATATTCTGTGCATGGAAACTTTGTGGTCATGGATAGAACTAATATGATCCCATTACACAGAATTATGTAAAGTTTTAGATATGTCCTCTCCGGCCGGGGCAAAGAGCTTCAACTTGTTTATACTAGGTAGATAGATCCATATCAATCTAGGATTCGAAATACCCCCAGAAAACTTCTAAAGGTATGTTTTCTTCACCAGGCATATGCTCCCACCTCTCACTGATCGCCTGGTATAAAGCTGTTCCAAATCTGCAAAACATTAGCAGGGAAAGCTAGATCATATAACTTTAGCAAGTGACCGCTTGCTTCATCTGGTGAGCCTTCTCTTCAAAGTAGTCAACACAATGAAAAAAGCGATGTCTAGAAACATTTTGGCAGTCGAGGGTTATAAGATATCAGCAAGCCGGCTGTGTACGGAATATCATTGATGGGTTAGATTCTGGATCAAGTTTGTGGCCTCAACCAATGAAAGGCACAATTGTAACACAGCCACCAGTGGGTGCCGGTGGTGCAACTGCAACAAAAGAAAGAAAATAAATCGGGGCAGGTCGAGATTTCATAAGACCAAGCATCACTTGACTCACGATTATTCCCCTAGTAGAAACTACTTACCTAGGTAGGTATCACCAACTATCCCAACATGGTTTGATCTTATGATTCGGGCCTTTCCCGAGCCTTACCTAAAGTCTGTTCTAAGTTCTAAGTTCCAACGTTCTAATCCCCAGAGTTAAATAATAGAAGGCGGGCACTGGGCAGGACCGTCGATATACTTTCATTTTTCGTACCGTGCGTGCGTGCGTGTGTTTAAAGTCGGGCAGGTTTCAGCAAGGAATTTCAAACAGTGCACAGTGCACAGTGCACACACAGGTGGAGTTACAAACAGGTACGGTAGCGGTACGGGTTTGATGACATCATATTTCCTTGAGGTTAAGACTCAAGAGTACCTAGGTACTAGGTAGGTAGCATTACTTCGTACAGTAAGATTCAAAAACAGCTCATCGCCACAATAAAGGATACCCCGGAATACGATAGATAGGTACCTAGGTAGCCTTATGAATCCCGAGTAAGCTAGAAGGCAATGAGGCAATAATGTAATGAGGAATCCCTTACTGATCTCTAATATTAGAGACTTATGATTTGTTCTCGTGGTACTAGCTAGGTCTACTCTCCAACCAATCAAATCTTAGCCCTTCAATGTCATCCAGCCAGCCAGCCCAGCCAGCCCCTCAATAAGAGAAACCCTTGACTCCTAGAGCCATGAATACCTACCTAGTACCTGCGGCTCATAGTCATCAGTTCAATATAGTTAAAATACCTTCGCTCTCGCCGAGTTATACTATCTCGGAATACTTAATAAGTGAGATCCATGGATACCTAGGTAGGTATGAATTTCCGTTGTGTTGCTAATAAGTGATTGGGCGACGCTGAGCCCGAAGATACCCAATGACGTTTAAAAGTACCCCGCTAATAAGATGGATGATAAGGTCCCAACTTCTCAAGTATATCCTCGAAAAGGCTTCAAAATTACCTCAAAAAACACAGAAACTACTCGTAATTTAAATTGCCGTGGAGTATTGGGATTCATTGGGTTCCAGGTTGCCTTATATATATTTGATAGAGATTTCTAGAAGATTGAAAAGATTAAATTAGTGGGGTGATTTTATATTGAACTGTACCTAATTACCTACCAACAATTTACAAACAGCCCATTCTCATCATCTCGCATTAGGTAAACTTGGAACTTGGAAATCTTCATCTTCCTCTCCCTCTTCCTCCTTCAGCTTTTACTACAGGCAGCTGAGCCATCCATGAACCAGCCAGGAGTCCAGGACCAGGCAAAAAGCAAATCCTTGGATATCCCCCAAAAGGTTCATGAAAACATCCATACATCCCAAAGTCAAAAAGAGTTCAACCGCGCGTCAAATAGAAGAAGAGAGATTCCTTTAATTGTGGATAGGTAATTTATTATACATAATAACTGGAATCCTATAGAACCGCCCAAAGCAGGTTCATTGATTCCCAACTTTTCCTCAAAAAGATCTCAAGGGTAACGTTGGTATTATTGCTGCGCGAGAAATCTCCAGCCACCTCCTTCGTAAGGAAAAGGTAAATCAAGCGCTGGGCTGCAGGTCATTCATTAACTTGTAACTTGTCCCTTTTACCTTTTAGTAGTCAGTCAGTCAGTAAATTCAAGAATCTCACCGACATTACGAAGTATTCACTTCTGATTCTTCCCCTCACTCGTCACTCGTCATATTACTTTTAGGGTATGACTCTTGTGATTTGATTTGATCTATTCCATCAAAACCTTCAATACCACAACACAACACAAATCAACACAAATCAATAAATTACATCGTTTTATCGGCGCATTCATATATTTCACAAATAGTTCAGAACGACGATATAGAACCAAAATCAAAAGCCTAATTAATTATTAGTGCTGTTCTTTCACAATTCTTTCGAAAGTGGACAGTCAACAAAACATTTTCCTGTCGCAAATCGAGAACCCCGCACATCAATCATGGCTTCTTACGAATATGAGTATGAGACGGTAGAAGAACCACGTCGACATAGATCCCATCGTCATCGTCATGATGATCGCGAACCAAGATATGCTGATGAGGCACGTTATGTCGAAACTAAAGAAACTTATGTTCGCTCAGCCGCTCCTGCTAAATCTCCAGTCGCAGCTTATGCTCCCGAAGCTCCCCTGAGAGAAAGAGAAAGAGAAATTACTCAAACAAGAGAGCTTGTACGTCAACCACGTCGTGAAGATAGTGATTTGTCAGTCGAAGAAGTTAGAAGGGATTTTCCCCCACCAGCGGGCGGTGCCTATGTTGACCAACGAACAACGGTTCGGCAAACCCGTCGCTCTCGATCCGTTGGGCGCGATGGCCGATACGGAGAATACCTTGATGATAGCAGAGGTGATCCACGACGCTCTTTCCAAGAAATTGATCGACGAGGTGAATATTATGAAGATACCAAAATCGAACATAAACGATCGCTTTCACGAAATGAAAAAATTGTTGCTGCCGTTGGGGGAGCTGCTTTAGCGGTTGGTGCAAAGGAATTATGGGATCGAAGATCTGCCGAGGGTAGACCAGTTGAGCGAAACCCATTAGCTTCTGCTATGGCTGGAGCTGCCGGAGCTTTTGCAGCATACGAAGGAACAGAACTTTACGACAAGCATGGAAACAAAGAAAAGAAAGTCAAGAAATATGTTGCTCACAGAAGTCGAAATGGTGAAGTCGAAGAGGCTTATTACTCTGAAGAAGAAGAGATCAAGCCTGAAAAGAAGAAGGGTCGCCGCAAGTCAATTGTTGAGGGCGCTATGGCTCTCGCAGGGTTAGGAGCTGCTGCAAAGGGTGTTGAAAATCATCGAGAGGAACATCATCGAGGCCGCAGAGGTAGTGAAGATAGCTATTATGAGGAGTCCAAATCAAAGAGAAGCAGATCAAAGTCAAGAGCACCAGAAGGAACCGCCAAATATCAACAAGCCGCCAAAGCAGCTCTATTGGCTGGTGCTGCAGAAGCATTCAGAGTTCGAAACGAACCCGGAGCCTGGGGTGGTGAAAAGGGTAAACGTATCCTTACTGCTGCAATCGGAGCTGGTAGTATTGATGCCGCTATTGACAAAGATGCTGGAAAGAACAGCAAGCGTCATATTCTTGAGGCAGTTGTTGGAGGTCTCGTCGGAAATCGTGCCATCAACGGATCACGAAAGGAAGTCGAAGAAGATCCTGTTACGGGACGTTCTCGATCCAGATCTCGAGCACGTTCTTCGTCCCGAGGTGGAGGAGGAGGTGGTGGAACTGGTCTTGCTGCTCTTGCAACCGCAGGTTTGGGAGCCATTGCTGGCAAGAAATTACTCGATCGTTCCAGATCCCGTTCCAGAGCTCGCTCTCAATCTCGTGGACGCAGAGATAGTTACAGTCGCAGTCCTTCACCAGATCGTAACAAGCGTAGCAGAAGCAAGAGTGTTAGTTCAATGGCAAGAAAGGGCTTGGCTGCTCTTGGTATTGGAGCCGGCGCCGGAGTTGCTGCAAATGAACTCAGTCGTGGCCGTGATCGCAGTAGCAGTCGCAATCGTCATCATGATCGTAGTCGCAGCCGCAATCGTGATGATTATGATGACTACGATAATTACGATCGCTCAAGACGCTCTCGTGGTCAAAGAGGGGATGTATACGGCAACCCAGGTTATTCCGAATCTCGTGCAAGTGTTGACAGTCGTGGAGGTGCTAGGGCAAGGGATGGGCAGAAAAACAAAAAGGCTGCTGGAGGAAAGGGTGGATACGATAGCGATGATTCTTTGATTTCTTCGTCAGAGGATGAGAGAAGGGTTAAAAAGATGAAAGGTAAGCAGTTTATTACAGCTGGTTTGGCAACTGTTGCCACCATACATGCAGCACACAATGTCTACGCAAGTATGGAGAAACGTGATGCGCGACACAAGGCTGTTCAGGAAGGAGAGATGACCCCAGAGGAGGCAAGGAAGCTTAGAGCAAAGGCTGCATTGCAAGATGTTGCATCTGTCGGTATTGCAGCACTCGGTATCAAAGGAGCCCTTTCGGAAATCAAGGAAGCAAATGAGATACGACATGAATGTAAAGATTTCCGAGAGAAGAAGGGCGAACGTCATAAGAAACGAATTGAAAGACAAAAGAAACTTTCAGAGAACGGCGGAAGAAGACAAAGAGATGATTCTCGCGACAATTCTTCTCCTTACGACAATCGTTATGATGATCGATATGATGATCGTCGCTACAATTCAGGACCTCATTATTATGATGGAAATCCATATTCTACAGCTTTACCAGCTCCTCCTGTCGGTTATGAAAGATAAATCAAATCTCTCATCGCATATCAACAAATGCGTCCATCACATTCGTTTTTCTGGCTTTCACAAAATACAATGCCTTTGTTCAAGCTTCGTTCCAGAGATCTTATCGCAATTTAGAAACAGCAAATGGTTTACAGAGAGAGTTATAATGGTCGGTGAACCTTTGGGGTCTTTCTTCGGCGCAAGGATGATTTTATGAGTTTACGACCATCACAAAGTTTCTCCATGCCTTGACGTCTCATCTATTTTCATTTGTTCTACAATAACCCATACATTGTTTTTATTTTATGATTTTTGCATTCCCCTTTCGTTTTTCCGTTACTCTTCTTCATTTTACTACTTTACAAGAGATAGATGAAGAAATGTTATCAACGATATTACACCAGAGTCCCACAGTTTTTTTTTTTTCAAAGTTTTACTTATGATGAGATTGGTAACTGATTGGTATATTTTGAATATTAGCTCGCTCTCATCGTCATTAAAGCGCCGGCGAAAAATGCAATGTGTGATCACGTACAAGTACGGCACAAATTACAAAGCCTGAGCCTACGAAATTACGGACACTTGTGGTAACGCGGACGAAGTGGAACGGAGGATGAGTGGATGGGAAGGATGAGCGATGGATCGATTGGGTACATTAGTGCGGGAATTTTTAAGAGGATACTGATACCGATTTGTGCACGATACGATTTACGAACGACTCGGAACGAGGGACAAATGAAAGAAAGGCGAAACGAAACGAGAATACGGCAATCTTATGAATTGATGACTGGCTTTTAGCTTTCTTTTTCGCATCTTTTCACTGGTTATGATGGTTTTTTTAGGCGGTTTATGCAGTTTACGATCCTACGGTTGGTTGGTTGGTTGTGGGTGGAGGATTGGATTTGATGCAGGTGATGGATAGATGACGTTTGGAGGCGGTGAAGAGGGAGGGGTTGGTGGGGGTGGATTGGGATTGAGGGTGGGATGGATGTGAATGGATGGATGGATGGATGGATGGATTTGGTTTATCTACTTTTTTCATTTCGTTTGGTTCTTTTCTTTAGATCGTTATTGGTTTCTTTGCTTTTGGGTATGGTGGTGGTGGTGGATGAGATAGGGTAGGGTAGGATAGGTATTATAGGGTATTGAATGGATGGATGATGTTGAGCTTGCGAATTTTGATGAGATGATGAGATGATGTGAGATGTGAAATGTAAAATGTAAAATGTGAAAATTGCGATGTGAAAATACACATGAGAATGAGAAAGAGAAGGAGAATTAAATGAGTTTACTGATGATGTGCAGACAATGCGAAAGCCAATTTATATACAAATCTACATGCATCTAAGATGTCAGGTACGATATCGTGTTTGCCTCTTGGAACTCTTGGAAGTTTGGAGATGGGAATGATTGATTGTGATTGCTGGATTGGTATAGAGTATCGGTACGTAGGTATCTGCAGTGATGATGGATGGATTGATGGGGTTGATGCAACTTGATGGAGTGGTGGGATTGATCATTGATGCGATGGGGTATCGGAGATGTTCTTATTACTGTACGGAGTTACTTACTAGGTAGGTATGATGTTGTCATTTTTATGGGTTTGGGGGGCTAGAATCTAGATGTGATAGGCGGG
>NGKI01000004.1:1784135-1817581 GCA_002162615.1 Myriosclerotinia duriaeana
AAATAAATAAATAAATAAATAAATAAATAAATAAATAAATAAATAAATAAATAGATGAATGAATAGATGTATAAATAAATGAATAAATAGATAAATAGATAATATATTTTGAAAAATAAGAAGATGGAAAGATAGAAAGATGGGAAGATGGGAAAATAGAAGGATAAGAAGATAGAAAGATAGGAAGATAGAAAGATAGGAAAATAGGAAAATAGGAAGATTAGAATATTTAAAAAAGGAATAGGAAAGGGGAAGGGAGAATTAGTTGTAGAGAAAGGGAGTTGCATTGTAGTACTATTGCGGATTTGAGTTATACACGGTAGGTAGGTGGTGGGTAGGTGGTAGGACCTGGTAGGTAGATGCTAGCCTGGTAGACGGTCTGTTTTATATGAAGAGAGATTATTATAATAGACTCAATCAGCGACTATTGTATGAGTGGTTGTTAGTCGAGGAATTTTGTTAATACGAATTTCATATCAACGAAATACAAAATCATCCTAGGTTGATAATGATTCTTATCTCTAGGGGATAGCTTCCCTCGCTTCCCTTATTATTCTTTTATCCAACACGGAAAAACTCTGCCGGAAACTTTCCTCGGGCTGTTTAATTGTATACATTCACTCACTCATAATACTCACAATATCAACCACCCTACCAGCTCATCCTCCAACTATAAAAGGGAGAGCAAAATCACCGGCGTACTTGATTTGTGCAAGGTGCATGGAAAACAATTGTTTGAATGTTCTTCAAGGGTTGGGTTGCTCTGTTTTGCTTTGTTGGTGTTGGGTCTTGAGGGAAGGGTGGTGAGGTGATTGATTGTACTAGGTAGTTGGGTGTGTAGTGAGGAAAGAATGAGATAGAATGGTATGTTGTTGTTGTCATTATCGTTGCTACGGTTGTTATTATTATTATTACATTACAGTTTCCTATCCATCTCTTCCTCTCTTGGCAAGTTGGGATGTTGGAAGGGGGAGAATCGTTGTCGATGTCGATGTTTATAAATTATACGGTTATAGTTATAATATACGGTTATAGCTATAGTTATATGCTCGTGGCTTATCACTGCCGGATTTATCATACGGCTCGCTGTCATGTATACTTATTCATATCTTGTTATCATGTATCGAGGTTCCGGGTGCATATAATCGATCGATCGATCGGTTGAGATACTCACACGCCAGAGCTCTGCTGCGGGATTAGTGGTGGTCCTGAGAACGCTATTTGAAATTGGCGTCTGAACCCTCACCCTGCGTTCTTCTGATTGTGAGGTGCGTAATACTGTTGGTTTTTGCATAAAGGTGTAAGGGAGTGGTTATATATGTCGAGATGCTGGTATTGTGGAGTAGTAGGGAGAGGAGAAGGGAGGAAGGGAGAATAAATAGAGGCGGAAGTGAATCTGTAAGAAATCCCATCTTTAGTATGCAGGAAAGCAGGTTCTTATTCCTGAGATTATGAGTTTATAGAGTATATTCTTTTTTTTTTTTGCAAGATTAAGATGATTAGGTCGATTTGAAGAATATATTTATTAAGAAGGGACAGCATAAAGACCATCAGACTGGCGCGGAGACACTTTTTTTTTACTAATACTACGATGAGTGAAGTAAGCTTGAGGATTTGATGGTGGGAATGGGAGTTTTTTGGTCGAGGATGGTAAGGATGATTGATGGATGTATTTATAGTCTTTTCACTGTTGTTTGGGTAGTTTATGTTGTCGGATTGTTTATTTATGATAGATATACTATTTATTTATATTTATACTCATATTCATAATCATCCCATCCCATCCCATCCCATCCCATCCCAATCTCCCCTATACGCGCAAATACAAATCCACCCTATAAGCACATCAATCTTTCATTTTTGAAAGCAGAGTGTTATAGTTTGAGAAGATGATTATTTTGTGTCAGAGTTCACTCACGGATGGATCTTGGGGTTGTGGCTGGAGGAGTTTGGAGGGGATGAGGATGATGTGGAGGCGGAGATGGAGATGGAGGTGGATTTGTAGTTTGCTGCTGGGTTATATAGGTGAGGTGTGGTTTGTCTTACTGGCTACAGTTGGTAGTTGGGTGGATGGTTAGGTGGATAGTCAGGAGGCGATGGAGTTATAGGATAAGGTTGTCTTTTTCAATATAAAAAAGAAGTTGGTTGGTCTTTGATCTATCCGAGACTAACTTGAACTTCAATATGAGTGAGTTTGTCAATAGGGGAATTAGGTGCCGGTCCGGTATATGTTATGCAAAGGTGTTTTTCTCTCTCGTCTTTATATGGTTGAAAAGCTACTAAGATATGGGAAGAATGAGGTTGGGAATAATTGATAGTGGATAGTGGAAGAGTGACGCGCTGTCGTTGTGGTTGTGGTTGTTATTGTCGATTTATCTTCTATTCATTCCTGCAGTTTTTCATCCAACCTAACATATTTATCACCGAGCCCATTCATTTCTCCTACCCAATTCATCCTTCTCCTCAACACTTCATCTGCAATTCCTCAGTGCGAAATATCCATACGAAACTCGAATTCGCCATCGAGCACAGTCATTGCCCCTATATAGTCCGCATCTTCTTTCAAAGATATCGCTGAGAAGTTCCTCTTCACAAGCACATCGTCTGTTTTATATCACATCCCGTTTTTCTCTATCTTACACACTTAAAGACTAGGTTTGGAAGTTGTATGTGTAACAGATTCATTCACTTCTTCAATTCACTCTCGTTGCTGTAACGGCTACTCATTTACGAGGGGAGCGGGGGGATGGGAAAACTTCGAATCGAAAAACCAATCCGGTAGCTCGTAGATAGGTAAATAGCTAAGTAAAGAAGGAGAATCCAAGATCTTCGATCTTGATATAAAAGTCGCAGTTCATATCTCCACTCTGTCCCCTTCAAAAAATCTCCCCTGTTACAAGTCGAACTTCAGGTCTCCTGTTTTGCTTGGGGCGGTAGCATAGTTGGGTTTGGATGGCCTACGCGCTGGAATGGGATGGGATGGGTATGTAGCTACTTGTTATAATTTATGTGTGCATTTCTTCATTAGCAAAGTTTGCTGGAATGGCTGATGCGGAGCTTGAGACTTCAATGTTTCGGTGTCGAGTTGTTGTTATATGGTTTTCCGTTGGGGTTGGTTGGGGATCGATGGAGTTTTGATGGTGGTTTAATAGTTCGATTCGAGAGATTGATATTTTCATGGGATGTGTCACTCGCTGTTATCATTTCTGTTTGAATATCTGTTGTCGTGGAAGTAACGTGTTCTTGATATTCGAGGTTTGGATAGTGGATCTCATGGTCATGATCGCGGATTGATGGCAATTCATCCTTGATAATCCCTAGCGGTGTTCATTCTTCAGGCTTGTAGACATTGCAGTGGACATGGACAATACCACTCGTCGAAGTCAGAACCAACTTGGGGATTCTTGGGGATGGAGAGGAGGAAAATTTATGATAGATGGATGTTGGAGGGGGAGAAATGGTGCCAAGGGGTGGATCGGGGCTAGGGCAGGAGATCTGTATTCACTGTTGAGAGGTTTGGAATGGGGGGTTTTGGCAATGTGGTTTGTAGTTCCTATCTCTACATCTTTTCGTGCTAAGAGAGAATTATAAATACAGTGGATGGATATAGTAGTTTCAATCATGTGTGAAATGAGAAAATTGTCCTTTGAATTTGAAGGTAATTGGAGTATTGTATTCAATTCATAATCTCAATACCCGTATCCGAATCACCACTGAATTCCCATTTGCCCCGGATGAATATTCAGTATTGAGCTTCTCACTATTGTCTTCATAACCTACATATCTTCTTACTACCAATCCCATACTTTAATCTTCATTATTCATAAATATCCACTATCAAGCATCCCACTCGCTACTTTTCAGAACTTATAACAAACAGCACGATCTCGATCTCCTTCAACTCCATGAGCTCTCCAATCTTCCATGTCACATATCAGAAGTATTGAAGGAATACATCGCAGTGAACTTTGCAAATTCTGGATAGACTTTCTAGCAGTCACTCGGCGAGTTTGAGTTGAGTACTGTGCTTTGTAGGTCTGAAGTCTTTATATATTGAAAACGTAATCAATCTCAACAGGTTACAGGATTCCGCCATCTTAGAGATTTCCTGCTTGGGGATTGTGGGAACGGGGTTTTGGAAAATGCAATTCACCTGGTACGCTCGTGGGATCCGAATGTTTTCTCAGAAACGTAGTATAAATAGCCTTCCATCTTCTGGATTTTTTGATAGATGAAACAGTCATTATTTTGGAGAAACTTTGCTTGAGGAGATGGAATGACTTTTATTGCACATCTCTTGCTATACTGTGTTAACTTTCCCCCCTTTAAACGGGTAGATTTTTGAGAGTCGAATATCGACACTTCTTTAGTTTTCATGGCTTTTATTGTCATCTAGGTAGGTTGTATCATTGTCGATGATGATTATGACTGTCAATCTCTCCTATTGTCAATACCATCGGTTTTCTATTCACATACTGGGCTCTCATGGAGTTGCTTGAGATCATCCGAGGCGTATGAATGGAGAGGGATGCGAGGGATGCAGAATATGGGTCTGCAAGACTATTTGATGAAATAGGTATGAGGAGAATCCCATAGCCGACACCATGAGTGAATTAATTAGACCAAAACCACCTTTTCCCATAAATTAGCGCGATAAAAGAACTTCATATTTTGAAGAGCATAGTATAAAAGTAGCGATAACTCTATCCTACAAAAGGTGATTCAAGTCATTGTTAGGCCGATTAGTGCCTGACGGCTAAGGCCACTACTTTCTATATAACCTGATCATGGCCTCCTAGCCCTTTGTAGACTAGCCCCTCCATAGACACAATTAAGTCCTTGACCTAGAGCCTCGCATCATTTTCGTCAAATTTGGGGAGCCAGGGCCAGTCCCGTTGACCATGACGAGCACATCGATGTGAACCCGCTTCTAGACTTTATGAAATGGAGTACTTGTTTGAGTTCTTACCTACTGCAGTTTTATGTAAGATATAAAATAGTCACTAGTATTTCTTCTCATTGTCATCATGGAATCAATGTTGCCATTGCAATTTGCAATCGCTACCGTTCTACCCTCGTCGCCGTCAATCTTTAACATCATCCACCACCTTCCAAACCATCCCCATACTAAAAGCAATAGTTCCATCCAACAGCACTCTTTCCATCCATCTTACGATAATCGCACTCCTAAATTCTCAACTTCCTACACCCCAAGATCCGAAGACGAATAATGATTTCACTCTTAGAAAAAGTATTTTAGCTGGAAGTATATCTTGCGGGTTATCATCTCAAACCCAAAAGTTTACATGAGCTTTATATATGTAGCTAGCGCCACTTTCACCAATGAGTATCGGTGTTGAAAGTGTGGGATTAACACTGGAAATTTATGGATACGCGGGTGTGTGGGTTGGAGCTCTTGAAGAGTATGGATATGGATATGCCATGAAATATGGTATGTCACGAGTCTTATACTGTAGACTCTCACTCTCACCCTCGCACTATCCAGATATAAAGTGACCCAACAAGCATCCTTCTCCAAGGTAAACCAGGAAAGACTACCCCCCAGGAAGGCTGGATAGGAAGAGTATGACCCAAGATCTTGAAGAGCAAAAACGAATATGATCGACGCTACTTGTTTATGATACTATACCATGAAATTCAGGCGCACTCGCGGAGATGATATCTGGTCAAGTAACAGATAAAAGACAGCGGCATTGTTTACTCGCCATCATCAATACCTCGTCGTTGTCGTTTTTTTACACGCCTTCATCTCTACCTCTTTGGAAAATCCCAAAATTTCTCATCACAAGACTTTCAACTCTATACCACACTTGCAAGCTATTCCAGTCCTCACTGGCCCTTGAGTCCCAGTCTCATCTCTGGCGCATATTGTATCCTCAAACTATCGAGTCAATACAACCTTTTATACTGAAGCCCTTCTCCATAAAAAAAAAAAAAAAATCCCGTATTAAGTTAACAGTGTAACACTATGGCTATAGCATATTTTAATTGCAAATTAAAAATCGGCAGCTATTATGACATCACTGAAAGATGCGGAGAGGTATATAAACAGCCAGAGAATCCTTTTATTTCTCCAATATCGTACTACAATACCGTGCTCCAATATCGTCCTCATAGCTGTCAATGCCTGCCGAATGTAGATTCACCAACCGTGTTGACGTCCTCCTGCGCGAAAAAGATTCTGTTAACTCAAAGGAAATCAACTCTGGAAGTTAACTCAAAGGAGGCTATTTATTCACCTTCCAAACAAAAGTCATTTTCATTGACAATACTATCTATCCATGCCCATATCCTCGATTATCAACAAAATTTTAAATGGCAATAATTATAGTTTTTTGTTGTCATATTTCAGTCCTCGCTAAAGAAAGGGACATTGACTTTAGAAGAAAGCATAGAATCACAGTCAGGATTTGGATTTTGAAACAACTCATGTTTTGCTTCTTGGAATGTGTACTGCACATTATACCTAGGTAGTATCGAGTAAGATGTTACAGTAATTAATAGCTTTCGGCGATAAGAAGTACATAGGACTGACAAAAGAGTTTATATAGTAATAAACCTGGGAATTTTGAGCGTTGTGGACCGCTTTCATGTTCTCCGAAATTAGCTCAAATAACGCCCACAATACAAATCTAACCTCTGAGCCTTTCCCCGAACTCCTAACCTCCAATGAACCATGATAAAAACGTACATATAAGGGTATCTCCATTCCATCTATCCCATTCCAATGTTCATCTCGTTGATCAATCTTACAGGCCATTCGTTGGACCACCTCGACTTCTCCTCCTACTAATCCTTCCCATTCTTCCAGCACCCCCTTCACTAAAACTCGTGCCTATACCAGAATCACTTCTCCTACCAGCTTGCCAGCTCCCTTCCGCTTCTTCATCCTCATCATCTGCATCCCCACCGAGCGGTAAAATTACAGTTTCTTCTAATACTTTCTCTTCTTCATCCTCTTCCTTTTTGATACCCACCGGTGGATACACTAGTGGCATCTGTCTCCTTACTGTCGGGAAGGTTCTTGGGGTATCTGATAGATCCGGCTCATCATCTGTTGCTTCTTGCTTAACCGCATCTTCAGTCTTTTCAATCTCTTTTCCCTTCGCCACCTTTTCCTCTATTCCCCCCCCAAAACACAACTTTAAGATTGCCCACCCGACAATACACCCTAGCATCTCCGCTCCCCAAAACGCGCTCACTCCTACAATTGCACTCCCGATCCTCCAATTCCACATCCACCACCTCAATCCACTTAATTTGGCCCTCATAACTATTCTGCATCCATAAATTTGCACCTCGGCTGAATCTTTCTCAACCACCACTTCTACTGCGCTCGGCACATTCTTATTTCCTCTCGGGAAACTAACACCTTCTGCCATCTCTACTCTAATTTTCTCATCCTCTCGTTTCCATCCCAGTACATACAGAGGTGCTTTTACCAGCTTCCCTAATCCAGATACTAACTCACTCTCATATGTAAGAATTGTAGGTCTCCGAGACGAGAAAAGCACGTCTTCATTTTTGGTGATTCTCGACAGAGGCAGGAGATGTTCGACGCCTGGTATTGAGCTAGGAGCTTTATAGGTAGGACCCAGAAAATTCATATGGATCATAAAGTTTCCTGCCTTGAGATTCGGAGGAGAACGTGGCATGTGCAGTTCGATATGAATATCGTACTCCTGTCGTGTTACGAGGGAATTGTCGAGAGACACTATGCCGTGGGGATGCTGGCCTGGTCTGTATTGTAAACTTGTTAGCATATCTCATTCTCGTATTATCTTCTCTTCCCTGAGAACCAATACCCCATCTCCAAATCGCACACTTAAAAAGCACTATTTGAATAATATACGTACGCAAATTGCAACCAAACCCTCCTCTCTACCCCCACCGCCGGCACCCAGCTCCAATAAAACCCCGCATAAGCTACCACCGCAAACCCAAACAACACAAGTGACGTCGACAGGAACAATATAGTATTCAGATATGTTTTGCGCGCGGGTTTTGATGTCGCGATTGCTATTGGTCTGCGAATTATGGTGTCCTGTTTGCCGATTCGTGGTTAGCTATATCTCAAAATGAAGAGGAAAGTATGAATGGAAATCGATGCGCGGTGATGGGGATTGAAGTAGATACCATTGCGAATTATAAATTTGTTACAAAATTACATTATGCGTGGTAAGAGGTAGTATCAGAGTATGAAAGTCTTCGAGGCAGATTGTAGAGTGAATGCGCGTTCCGTTGTGAGGTTGGTGGATGATGTTTTACTTGAAAATGCTGGGGTAATGAAATGACGTCGGCTCCCGGTGACCCTTGCTCTGTCCCCAGTTGAGCTTTGTTTGAATTCCGGTGAGCTTTGGTTTCGCCCGGTGAACTATGCGCCCTCTGCCTTGAATAATTTCAAGATTCGACGGTTATCAATTCAGATGGATATTGTGTCGTAAATTCATCCATTCTAATAATAAGAAAACTCATAAGACCAACAAGATTTGGTCGCATGGGCTGTTTAGTACAACCACCAGAGAGCATAATTTGAAATGATTTCGATGTGTGGATAGGTTAATCTTCTACCTTACCTTGTCGCAAGCAAGCAACCTCCCAATCTCCAAACACAACACTGTCCACCCACAATGGCTTCCCAAGCTGAGATGCAAGACCTTCTCCGTCTCCTTACAACCGGTCGCAACAAAATCCCCATACTCACAGCAATGCAGCGCGTCAAAGCTCTACAAACCGCGTCCATAACCCCCTCCATCGCAACCCTCGCCTCCACTCCCCTTGATACCCTTCAATCCGCACTTTCTATTGATGAGAAAGCCGCAAAGTCTCTCGTCACAGCTTGTAAAAATGCAGGGAAAACATTAGGCAAACGGTCTGCGAGCGAGGCTGATGCCACGAGCAAAGGAGGAGCGAAACGCATTAAAACGTTCGAATCGGCGTATTCCTTACCCGTTGAGCAAACAGAAGAGGAATTGGAGAAGAGTTTGTGTTTACCGGAGAGCGTGAGGGATGAAGAGAGGATTGAGAAAACGACGATTTATACGAATAGAGCACCGCTGGTATTGGCTTGGACGTTGCAACTTCTGAAGCATACGATGCCAGGACAATGTTTGAGTGGGAGATTGAGTTTGGCGCAATCATTGGTTAGTGCAAATAGTAAAAGTAAAGCGGAGAGTCTGGGACTGAAGGGGAAGGGGAAGGGGAATGATGAGGATGAAAGGAAGGGATGGCCGAAGGTAAAAATCATGGGGAGAGAGATTGGGGTTCTGAAAAGGGGTGGTTTTGGTAGTGGATCGGAAGGGAGCAAAGTAGAGGATGGACCTGCGAAGAAGGAAGAGGAAAACATTGCCGTGAATAATGATTCGAATAACGAATGGGCCGTTTCCACACCTATAACGTCTAAAGGCTCAACGTTCATTGCCCGCTCAATATCCGTATCTTCATCCAACCAAGCTCGTACCTATCTCCAAACTATCCTCAAAGACCCCTTCATCTCGGATGCAAGCCATAATATTACAGCTTTCCGCGTCCAAGGCGATCACGGAATCATCGAAGATTGTAAGGACGATGGCGAATCAGGCGGTGGCAAACATATACTGGGAGTACTTCAAAACAATAATATAGTCGGAGTCTTACTTGTGGTCTCGCGATGGTACGGAGGTGTGATGTTAGGAACGGACCGCTGGCGAATCATGACACAAGTTTCTAATGATGCATTATCACAACGCTTAAGAGTCACAGGAAATATCGGAAGAGGTGAACAGTTATGGGGATTAGATATTGAAGCGATGAGTTTGTCGAGCAGTGGAAGTAGTATGCCGATTCATAGACCGGAGGGAGCGAGAAGATATATCTTGAACGCTTTTGCTTCGCCTCCCGAGAATGAAGATGAGAAGGGGAAGAGCAAGAAGAAGAAAACCGCAAAAGTGGTAGATGAAGAGAAAGAGGAGAATCTAGGATTGCTAATGGGAGCACTAGATTTACTGTTTGAGAGCTGGGTGGACCATATTGGGAGGGACGAGTTAGATAGGAGGGCTTGGGGATGGTATGTTCAGGTTAGACCGGACGTGGAAAGTGGAGTTGCGGGGTGGGGTGGAAAAGGAGTGGTGAAGTTGAGCGAGATACTGGCTTTAAGGAGGAATTTGTGAAAATGGTTAACTGGTGAGTACACATTTCTCCCGCTTTGATCAATGTTCCGTATGGGAAATCCGGTATCAACGGATGTGCGAAGAAAACTTATTAGCGTCAACGCTTTATTGCTTTGGCTCATGTTACTCCATGACTAGAGACTTGTGCACTCTATTCTTGTGACCCTCACCAATGCCTGCATCACCACGGTACAGAATATTTTCGACTACAATTCGCTAGTTTTGAACAAGTTTGCACTTCTTTCCGATTCTTCGGGTGAACGACACCTCGACGTCAGTTCCGATACCTCTTATCCACTCCCTATGGGTTTTGATTTGGCCATACCTAAACTTTTATCTTGCTATATCCGAAATGGCCTTCGAAAATACCCGTGGCACAATTGATGCTATTTCTTCCCCAACCAGCTCTGCATCCCACTTCATTATTATTTCGATGTAAGTAGCAGCAATGACGCAACAAGCAGGCAAGGGGGCCGCCCCAGTGGCAACCTATCAATTTTGGGCACACTTTGAAAATTTCTTTCCTTTCCTTTTTCTATCGATGTCGAAATGTGGGTTGTGCCATAAATCACCATAATCAAGGGTAAGATTTGGCATCAACGATCTGGTTTCCTACCCCCAACAAATCACGAACCTGAGGTGAACTAGTATTCAAGTGACAGCTTTCCGTTGATTCCTCCATTTACACCGATATCGTACTAGAAATTGGAATAGTGAATTCGATACTGGTAAAATAGACAAAGTAGATACATGAAATATGAAATATGTGACAAAAGATAAATAAAAAGATTTCCGATGCATGCATTATGAGATGAAAATACCCCATTACAACAATCCCCCAAAACCATCACCCAAGAACATGACCCAACAATCCAGTAACCGGATCATACCCTCCAAAAGCAATTCCCACAGTCTGTGCCGTCACCTCTAGTCCCTCGGGCAAAATATCCTCATTCGCCGCCACCAACTTCAAAATCATGCTCCCCAACGTCACCAAATTCGTCTGACTCCCTCCACGTCTCCATCCCTCCTCATACGGCAACCGTTCCTCCTCAAAGAAAACCCTCACCCACTCTACATCCGCCACCCCCTCAACCGGATCCCCCAACACACTCAAATACAACGCCGTCTCTCCATAGCTCAAAAGAAACTGTTGCGCCGCATATGAAAACCGTGCGTCTTCCTTCTCTTCATATGTTACGCGCGCGTACTTGGCGGCTGCGGCGACGGGGATGGAGGTGTGGGATTGGGATGAGTAAAAGGAGAGGACTTGGTTGAAGATGGTTTGGTTGAAGGAATAGTTGTCGTGGGTTGGAGAGACAAAATAGTCGGAGCGGGAAAGAGAGGCGTCGTGTTCGATGGGGAAATTATGTTTGTTTAAATTATCGAGATTGAAAGATGTAGCGAGGGGATTGCCGGGAACTGATAGAAGACCTGCGGCGCCAATGGCAGTGGCGAAATCGGCTCCCACGCTGAGATGAAGGTTAGCTCTATGGGGAAAATGCATTGTACAGTTGGGAGAGAGACAATGAGCAAGGGGTTGATGTAAAGAAGAGGAACCTACTTCAAAGAAGTATCCAATGCGGTAATCAAATCAGGAATTGTAATCCCTTTCCCATCATGCGGGAGAAACCCATGATTGGCAAGAGAGTTCAATGCAGGACATGGGGAACGGACATCATCTAGACCAGGTGGAGTCCAAGTATTAAAGCTTCCTTGAGCATAGGTAAGACAGATTGGCAATGCTGCCGTCAATAGAAATGTATTAACAAACATTATGAAGAAGGCAAACTAACCATGAACAGGAAAGAATAAAAATGGACATGGAGAGAGAAATACAGAAATTCAGAGCGATTTATAACATATATGACCGAAAGTTACATATAGAAAGTACCCCTCACCACCCTCCTAATATCTACCTGAAAATATCGACTCCAGCTACTTATGACCTCGGTCATGGATGTTTATGGATTGTTGATCCCCAAATCTTGCGGATCGCCAATTTCCCGTTGCGGGGCAGCTCTCTAGACTCGTGCTTATTAAGCCACATCTATCCTTCTCATAATCTCATTCCTTAATCATACCACAGACAACTGGATTTCAATAATACGAGAAATACGAGAAGATCTTCGCTGACTCTAGCGAAATTTCTAACCACATCGTCGTTATAACGATCGTCATGAAAAAACAAGTCATTAGATGTCATACGGAGTAGAGAACCATCACAACCGAACAAAAGTATTTCCAGAAAAAGATAGGTAACTCCATTGTATGATACATAAAAGTTTTGCCGTCTTCCCACATAACAGCAAGTAAGCCAAACCATTCCCACGCCATATGTCTGTTTTTCCCCCACGCCACCAGATTTTTTTGCCCACCCTTGATTTTCTGTCATACAGAAGGTAGGCAAGGAAACATTAATCATGTAAGATGCATTAAATAGAAGGTTTTATCGTTCCCAGTTCCCACCATAAGTATAGCAGATCTTGCAAAAATCCCAATTCCTTTCACTCGCTATGCAGTAGACAAACCGGAAAGATCTGTAACATGAACGCCGAATGTGACCTAAGAGGTTATGTAATAATGAGACCGATCTTGGAAATTTCAATCTCTGGTGCGACACATCTATCTGTTTGTGCCGGAACCAAAATATCGAGATCTGATTGATGATGTGCAATCCTATCTTCACATAGAATTTCGCTGCACTATAACAGCAATTCGCTCGGCGACCTAATTGAAATCCTGTTAGCCACTTGAGTGGTCGAGAGAACCATGGGTCTTACCTCTGGTGTCGACTTAATATATGGTAGGTCAAAGAACGTGTACTTCTCGTTCTTGACGAGTTCGATGACTGTCACAAGTACGCCCCAAGGGATAGGTAGGGAGATAAATGCTCTTTCTAACAAAACTCTAAGGATTTGTTGACTGATGTCCGACTCTTCCTGATCATTCAAATCGTTTCCAAATAGTTCCAAAAGCGCTTGCATGAAATAATGCGTATGCGAGTTGGGGAATCGAAGTTGATTGACCATGCTAGTCAGGAGATAGTGTCGAGCTTCTGCATTTAGTTCGTGGACAAGCATCGAGACCAAAGCAGCATCAGTAGAAGTACGAACAAAAGTTGGTCCACCCTTTCTTGCTCTTGTCACCGCGTGCATAGCGATGTGCAAAACGAGAGATTCGAGCAACTGCAAGTCGACGTTGATGGGCACAAATCCTGAACCGGTCGCCACTTCGACTTGCTTGCGTTGTATAGTATGTGTGATGTGGGCTACCGCATCCTCCGAAGGGCCATTTTGTAGAGCTTGTTCAAGGATTTCTAATAGACCAGTTGTTTGTAAGGTTCCCTCAACGTCGTTGACTATCTCTGGTGATATGCGAATCTCGTCAATGCGGTCAATTTTCAACCCTGGCTGTAATGGATCTGGCAACTTGGGCATTGTTGGGTGAGCGTTGAGAATGACATTCAACAATTGTACACAATGACTTGGTAAACAGATACATAGCTTTGATGAGTGTGCAGCTAAGAAGTCGGGATAATCGTGTTGCAATATAACAAGAAATTTGAGAACCCCTTGATAAATATCTCTTGTAGTTAAGGATAAATGCAACGGCTTCAGTAGCTCGCCCGTGTAAGAGAGCAGACATTCTGTAAGTTTCGCAAACGGCAGCCACCCCATGTCATCTGGAAGTCCCATCAACGGCACAAGAAAGAAGCGGTGAGAGATCAATGACATCCAACCGTATACAAAGCCTGGGAAATAAGCTGGCTGGAGTTTGATAAGCTTTTCAGCGAATGTCAAGATGATCTGATGGTTCTCCGTTTCAGTTAGTTCGGTCGAAAACGTGTGCAAATGACAGAGCATTGAAGAGAAAAGCCGTGTAAAGACTTTCTGATTGAAGCCTTCGCCGCGCATGACGTGATGATGATTTAAAACCAACGTTATGACGGACAGCACCGATTCCAGGAATGCGCCTTTGTCCCCTCTAACTTCGCCTTCACGCTCATAGCCCCTAACCAGTAAAGATATAAGCTTTGCTAATGCATCAATAGGAACGTAAGCATCGTTAAGGAAACCATGCATTCGAATCTGGTGTTCGAAACGTTCAACTGATGTATCAATCGAGAGGCGCAGAAATAGGCACAGATCTTCCCTGTCATTGATAAGCTGTCTGTCATACATGTGGGAAATGAAAATCAGAGCTGCCCTTTCCGGGGCAATGGGGTTGCTGAACAAGTGGATCCACTCCTCGAAGACATATTCCATTTGATCTTGACGAAATGCAAGACGATCATCTTGACTGCGACCGACACTCTTTGGGAGGGCAGAAGCTGCGAGCTTCTCCTTCAGCTGTTGGCCAACCTCCAAAGCAGGTTCTTTTGAGATCCATTCGAAGGCGACTTCCAAACTTTTCGCGACATCGGTATACAGTGCGAGTGGTCGATCATTTAAGAAAACCTGTTCCAAAAGAGAGAGGAAAAATTCTAGCGATCCTTCTTTGCGTTCAGCCAAAGCTGTAGAAGTGGCGAAGTCAACGCGTGGCCAATCGATCATTTCAGCCTTGGCCAATGCGATGATTAATGGGACATGGAGAAGTGCTTCTCCAACCTGCTGTCCAATGATCGTGGAAACGCGAACTGCAGAACGATTACCAATTGTAATGATGTTCTCGAGAATGTGTACCAAGCACTCGATCAATAAAGTATTTTCAATACCGCTAAATAGTAGCCCACAGATTTGCTCTGAAATCCAGACGTCGTAAGGTTCTTGTCCTTGGTGGGTCCTGAAGATTAAACTTAATAAAGCGTCCTCGATCTCAAGGACGGGATGTGGTCGAGGGAGATCCATGTAGTGCTGCTCGGGAATATCGACAGTGGTTTGTTGTAGGTCAGCCAATAGCCTTTGCACCTTCTCTGGCAAACCTTGGGGGTTCATAGCCATATTCGGCATTCTTCCATTTGACAATGCAGCTGACTGTTGGCTATAAGGAGCTTGATGATTATTGACGAGTGGCATCGCAGGAGTCTCAGCGGGCGTTTGAAGATTTGGAACAGCGGGGAATTGATCCTGTAAGAGATCATTGGTAATTGATCTTGTTGCATCGGAAGCTGTAGCAACATGAGTGGTACCGGTTAGGGAGCCTGCTACCGAGCCCCTATCGGCTATAGATAGTATTCGTGGCTGACGAGCGAACTCATCATATATGGCCATTTGCTCCTGATTGAGGCCAGACATCGACGGCTGCAACTTATATGGGTTTGGAATTGTCCACGCCCAACGGCTTAGTTGTGGGTCGATATAGGGTTCATCTGGTCGTCTCATGTGGTGAAGGCGGCGGGCTTCCAACTCTGGTTCCAGTATTTCTTCGATTTCAGGGACAGCACGCTCCTCGGCTTTCTTTTCAACTTGGCTGCAGGCCAAGTCCAGGTTAGAATTTACACACATGATTATGGTTCCTTCGGGTAATTGATGTTCGACCGATAATGTCCTGATATAATTTGTCATGCTTGCACGCAATGGCTCTTTGGAAGTCACCAAGGCAAGGCTACCAGCAGTCTTCTTGACCATATTGATAGCCGCAGAGCGAACACGAGCTTCATTCGGCTCGGTTGCGAAGTCCTTGTGTATCATCTGAGCGGTCGAGATGGCAGCAATAGTAACAGAACGTTCTACGACGGGCGAAATGATCTCATGAACTGCTCGAGTAATAGCTGTTTTGAGGATATCATGCAACTGGCGTGTATTAACCATGTCGTTGCTAGGTGGATAAGTAAGAAGGGGTCCGAGATCAGGCATGGTAGCAAGAATTTCTTGTGGAGAAAATCTGCCACTAGCGATTCCACCCCCTAGACCATTCACAGAAAGATTTTCAAACCTATCCAGGCCGTCAGGTACTGCCATTGGCTCGGTAGCCTCCTCGACAGGAGGAATGCGACTCTGGAATTCAGTGGAGGGCTTGATGCTCTTATGATCAAGACTCAACCCTTTACATAGAACTTCGATTTCAAACTTAAGATTCAACTTGAGCTCTGCATTGTGGTACAATTCAATCAAAAGGTGAATGATATCCATGAGCCACGGGTTTGGCGGTTTGAAGACAACCGAGTTTCTACCTTCGAGAAGAACTTTGCAAACGAATGGAATGACAATAATTAGTCGCTGTGTATCGCAAGCCTCGAGTAATAGCTGTTTGAATGCAATGTTCCTGTGTTTGATAGGCTTGTCATTAGCAAGCGTCAAAGAGCCCAACCAACCGCCGAGATTCTTCAAATGCGAGCGCTCTATTGAAGACTGAAGAGTGCTTTCAGCGTTGAGTAGCTTCGAAACACTGATGAAAGTCTCTCTCAGCAACTGGTTCCATAAAACCTTGTCTTCGAAAAGTTTCACTAGACCAAGATATAGGGCGTGGTAATTGGGCTGAAGTCTAGCTCGTTCCTCAACTATATGACCGGCGAACCACTTTCTATTCGCCTCACCAAGGGCGTTCTTTAGCTCGACAAACTTCGATTCCATGTTTAGCTCGGTGATGTTATTTAAGAGGAACAATACTTTGGCTTGCGAATCCTCATCGGGGTCCTTGAAGTCTGCATTAGGATGGAGAGGGTCCACGTTAATAGAGCTGAATGGAGGTGCCACAGGCTCAGCGGCTAGCATTTCATCGATATTGCCATTTGTAATTCCGCCCCCATTCATTAAGTCGCTGTGTCCATTGCGCAGCATATCCTCCTGTTGGTCGTGAATGACATTTTGAGCCTTCTTCCAAGGTTCCGTGCCCTCGAGACCAGCTACTTGCAGCAGTTGATGACAGAACCCGGGCCATTCCGATAAACGGGGGATGAATTGCAACAAAGCTTGCAATCCGAACTTGTACATAGATTCCTCTGGAAGGTGATCTCGGACTGCTTCAAGAATCATGCCCAGACCGATCTCAAGAGGAAGGTCCGCGATGAGCTTATCTTGAATAATGCCGCCAAACAAAACAGCTGTAGTTGCGAGAGCCTCCAGTGGATAGGTAGAATAGAGGCTGTATTCGTCAAAAAGGCCGTGGATCATGCAGGCAAACACATCTTGTTGATGGGGATCTTGAGCCGATTTATAGCCAGCCAAAGCATCAACTATTTGCCGAACTCTGAGCTCTGCACTATACATTTGCTTGTAATGCTGCTCCATCATGTGCTGTGCGTCCTCGCTAAGCATGTTGGTAACTGATCCATTATTATCGATAATTCGGTCTAGCTCGTCGTCCTGGCCATAGTTGATCAGACGAGGGTAGGCAGTGATACAAGTTCGCTGTACACTGATCAATTGTGCGGAAGGCTCTTTTGGTAGAATTTCCTCCAAGACATTCAACATAGCAAATACAGTTTTGACAGGTAACATAATACTGTGCTCTCGTTGGGTACGTTGAAATGCAAGCTCGTGTTGAGCTTTGATACTCAGGAAAGTCAATAGAGCCGTACCAAGTTCTTCCTCTCGTGGCGAATTCGCCGCCTTCCAGTCTTTGAGATCCAGTAAACTACGGGAATGTGCTAGTGCAGCAAGATCGAGCCCGAAGCCATTCAGCATCGAGGCCAACTCATGAAGCCATTCATGTTTTACCGCATGCTCCAACACAAGAGGAAGCTCGAGAGGTGCTTTAACATGTGCGTCCATTAAACGTTGTGCCACCCAGCTCTTGTCTTTCCGCCACAAGCTTGCCAAGACAAAATCATAGTTGCCGTCGACCTTGAATAAAAAGCGTTCGAAAAGATTGTTTATTGTCTCCACTGCTAAATCAGGCCATGGCCGTGGCACACCGAATGCTGAAACCAAGAATATGTCTAAATTCGGCACAACCACTTCTTGGAACAATCGTTTGGCTTCAACCGTTTCCGAGTATGTGGGCTCTCTAAGGGCAACGATAAAGACGGAAGTCAATGTGATCACGGAGACAAGAGGATGTCTTACTGCCCATTCAGCCCGTTCTCGAATCTCTGGCTTGGCATCAACATAGTCTTCCAGTGTGAATGATGGCCTCAGTTTTGGAATGGTGGAGGCGTCAAGTTCGTTCGGGCTCAATGACGCGTATGCACTGATGAAGGAGAGCTGGGTTTCCGTATTCTGCCAGGCACCGCCAAGCAGTTGTGGAACAATGGCAGGGTCTTCAAGCGCAATTGGTCGAAGAGCTTCGTACACTGCCAGGAATTGTTGTGGAGATATTCTTAGATCTGGTGTATCGAAATGTTGCACAACTTGGAGCCAACTGAACCCTGCAGAAACTTCTTTACGAAGACTGGCAATCAATACTTGAGGAGAGAACGTAGGTGTTCGGCTGATGGCAGTATATAGTAAGGCAGCAGCAACTTGTGCTTCGTCGAGGTTGATATCCCCGGCATGTCGTATGTAATTTCTACATGTATCCTCATCCGACGTAAATGCTGCCCCAGTTCTTTTTATGTACGATATCAGCTTGTTACCTTCTGTGATTATCGACATAAGGAAAAGCGCTGCGAGAACTTCTGTGGGTGCGGGAATATCTTGTTCTGGGTGGTCGCGAAAACGGTAGCTGATTGCTCGAAAGAGTAGGTGTTGTGCTTGACGATCGAAGTTCGGTGGATGACCTTGGATAAATCGATCGATTATCGTGGCGAGGAAAGAGGGAGTGAGGTCTTCTTGACCTTGATTCACTTGAGATAGAGTTTCTACGAAGCCTTGATAATTTGCTGATAGGATAGCGTCGGCTATGGAATTGTTAGCATTAGATGGAAAGGAAGGAGTGGTTAGTAAGAAAGAATTTTAGAACCTTTAGTTTTGAGATCTGATCTTGATCCAGTTTTGAAAGCAAGTGCTAGAATTGTCTTCTCGAGCGCGTCTAGCTTAAAATGATCCATAAAGGTTGAAAGATCAAAATCACGGAAGATATCTTCATTTCCCGTCTCTATGGATTCCGCAATCCTCCCAGCTTGGTCGACATCATGGGCTACCTTGTGTACTTCGTTCACTAAAATCTGGTAGTTGCCTGGATTAAGTACGGCTCGATTAATACCGGGAAATATCTGCGGTGCGTTGCCAACCACAAGTCGGCTGAAGTATTTTGAGAATACTTCCATGCCGTGCTCATCAACCAGCTACAGCAGCTTCATGTTAGATGGAATCACAAGGTACAAATGTACAAGGAACTCGGACAGCATACCTTTCTGAGCTGTTCAGCTTGTTGTTCCCACTTTGTACGATCTTTGTCTTCTTTTATTGTACCGAGTAACAGGTAAACCTGAGCGACGACAATTTTATTGACTCCGCTGGCACCTATTGGACTGTTTGTAGATGGACTTGCGCCAGCACTGAATGTACTATGATGCGAGCCGTGAGGTGAATGACTAACTCCTGTCACAATTGTTTGCGCCGGTGAAGGTGTGAAAGTCCCCCCTCTTGAATTCACCATCGAAGATAGTTGTATTTTGGCGCAGACCCACTCCCGCAGAGCTACCTCTCAATCTTGTCAAAGATGAAAGGTGATCTATCTGGGAGGAGTGGACATCGATGAGCGGCGTTTTGAGTATGCGCAACAATGTTTATAAAGTTGGAATTCGAAAGGGAAGGAAATTAGGAAGGTTGTTGTTGAGGAATGAATTTGTGAAGGCGATGTGTTCGTTGTGGGGGGGGAGGCGGGCAGTTCTACATAGAATTGAGGTTTGGAGGTTCAAAGCAGTTCATCGCGATGCTCGGTTAAGTGAGGCTCTTGTAAGGCATCAAAGGTATTATATACTGTATCCATATATTACAAACACAGTCACAGTCAACAAGTCAACTCAATTAAAGTAATAATAAAATAATGATTATTATATTTGATGGTAAAGTCGGCGACAAGAAGTTTTGAGGATATCTAAATATTGTATCAAGTCGAAAGATTGATAATATAACATAACTCCCAAATGCTTTCTGCTATCCTTACAACATGCATACCTAGTACCTACCTAGTATCTATCTATGAAAGAAAGCATTGTTACTACAAAAGAACGAGTATCGTATCAATGGGACCTTTTCGAGCTGCCGAGCATCTCCATGAATTTACTGCGGCTTCAACATAACAACATAACCTTGCCGTCGAATATAATTAAAGGAGGTAGAGAGAAATGCAAATAGGTACCTACCTCGATACTCCGTACTGTTCAATGTTGAGTGAGCAAGTGGGGGAGGGGAGGAGGGTTACAATGTAACCCTAATAAGCAGTAATATAAGTATTGAGGTATTCAATTTATGTTTATGCTACAAACCAGCTCTATCTAGTCTGTCACCGCCGGCAACAATGCAGGAGGATACTTGTATTGCCATGATACCGGTACATAAGTGTTTGTACATCTATCCTCCTAATCACCTGCTTACCGGTCTACCGGTCTACCTGGCAGGTATCTCGGTAGGTACCCATTATCAACACAAAAGCACCACCATTATAAACCTTGGAAGGCAGCAAGTACTAGGTAGGTATTATTCCCGTCCTTTCTAGGTACTTTTCCTCTAATCCTCACTTCTTCGTACTTCCATATCCATGGATTACTTCTTATACGTCTTCCATATATATATCCCGCCGCCGCCGCCGTTCCCAAGCTCTCCGCTGTGCTTATATAATCAATCGTTATCGGCGAAAGTCTGGAGTCTGGTCCGATAACCCCACATCACCATGACAACGAACTTTTCGAGCTGGCTGGGCTGGCTGGGCTGGCTCGAGGCTGGTAAATCAACAAAAGTTCAAGGAACTAGGTATGCGCCGTGCGGTCTGTACCATCTTTTAATAACTCCGCAATTAATCCACCTCTTTGCATACCGATCATCTTCTGGGCTGTCAGACAACCTCAGGAGTTCGTCTTTTTACAATACCTAACTTTTATCAATTTCATTCTCATATCTTCAATACTACTAGTTCTAGTGAATCCTTTGCCCTTCGAAGGGTCGGGTTTGAGAGTTACTAAAAGGTAGATCTCAATTACCTCCTAATAATAAGCAAAATGCCTGGAACAATATCAGATGGACCGTCCGTTACCATGAGTTTCGCGAATAACTTCTGGGGAAAGGATGACGCTGGTGTCGAGCCATTGATACAGCGTATGATTCATGCTAAACAGACTTGTGATGAATTGAAAGCTTTCTATAATGGTATGCTTATATTAGATGGATGTTGGTACGTGACTGATTACTTGCATAGCTCGCGCCGCTCTCGAGGAGGAATATGCTCGCAAATTGCTGGCATTATCACGAAAACCATTGGGATCTCAAGAGTCAGGAACTCTGCGCAAATCATTGGATGTTTTAAAGGGGGAGGTTGAAGCGATGGGGAAGGCACACCAAACAATTGCAGCACAAATGAAAACCGAGTTAGAGGAGCCGCTGGCGGCTTTTGCTGGTGCAATGAAGGAGAGAAGAAAGATTGTTCAGCACGGCACAGAAAAACTACTGAAGATCAAGGTACAACAGACGAATCAGGTCAACAAGGTAAGAAACCACAGATGTCAACCTTAACATTCACTAACTTAATGGTAGACTCGGGATAAATATGAGCAAGAATGTCTCAAGATTAAAGGCTACCTTGCACAAGGTCATATGGTCATGGGTCAGGAAGAACGGAAGAATAAAGCGAAGCTCGAGAAAACCCAAGTGAATTTAGCGACATCAAATACCGAGTACGAAAATGCAGTCAAGATCCTGGAGGAAACAACAGGTCGCTGGAATAGAGACTGGAAATCGGCCGCTGACAAGTTTCAAGATCTTGAGGAGGAGAGACTTGACTTTATGAAGAGTAGTTTGTGGAGTTTTGCAAATATTGCCTCCACGGTTTGTGTAAGTGATGATGCTTCTTGCGAGAAAGTTCGCCTCGCGCTTGAAGAGTGCGAGGTAGAGAAGGATATCATGTCTTTTATAAATGAGTGTGGGACTGGGCAAGAAATCCCGGATCCACCAAAATACATTAATTTCTGTCGTGGTGATGCCGACTCACAATCCGAGGCCTCGGAGGACGACGCGTACTCGGTAGCACAATTTCAACGAACTATAAACCCGGCCTATCGAAGTTCTTCGCCACAGCCATCCACCTACGAATCTCATCATGATCCCCAATCAGCTCTTGCTAAAGAAATGGCTCATGAGGTTGAAACGCCGAAGAGTCGAGAGACAACCGTCACTCCGCAGAAGCATACACCATCGAGGTCAACTCCGGATAGATCACGACATGCCCAAGTCGAGGACTACGAACCAG
Organism: Myriosclerotinia duriaeana; assembly: GCA_002162615.1. Lineage (NCBI taxonomy): Eukaryota > Fungi > Ascomycota > Leotiomycetes > Helotiales > Sclerotiniaceae > Myriosclerotinia > Myriosclerotinia duriaeana. The sequence goes on from NGKI01000004.1 coordinate 1,806,533, forward strand.
AGCCCCCTGTACAAGCTCAACCTCCCCAAGTTGAATATCAGCAACCAACAAGACCTAGAGCTCAATCCCAAGCTAGTTATCAACAGCCGGGCCGAACTCGCGCCCAGTCTCAGATTGATTATCAGCAGCCTGGGAGGCAAAGACAGCAACCTCCACAGGATTATCAACAAGCAGAGAGGCAAAGGCAACAAGCGCAGATCAATCAACAACAAGCAGAAAGGCAACGAAAATCTGTTGATTATCAACAGATTGACAGACAACAACAGACTGAAAGACAGAAGCAGGCACATGCGCAAGCTCAGGCCCACGCCCAGGCCCAGGCTAATTATCGTCAACAAGAACGGCCGAAACAAGCTCAGCTGGAATATCAACCCCAAATTTTGCAGCAGCCTCAAGTGGATTATCAACGTCCTGAAAGCTCCAGATTGCCGAAGATGGACTGGTCAAAGCCAATTCAAATGCCGTACGAACAACAACAAGGTCAATTGGTTCAGAAACAAGGCCAAATTGCCCAAGTGCCTCATAACCCCAACCCCATGGATGGCATGACTATGTTGTGTCGAACGGGGCCTCCTTCAGCACCTTCAGATATGAGCTCCGCCGCCAATAGCCCAGTACGGCCATCTAGTCGGGATTCTCAAAGCGATTATTCCAACCCTACTTCATTCTCAAGCCAAGAACCTCCAAGTGGCAAAACTTCACCTGTTAAGCAAAGCGCCCCGATCATTGAGAAGCCGATCCAAAAGAGGAAGAGTGGAATCTTTCATAGTCCATTTCGACGAAAGAGTACCAAGGGAGGAGAAGAGGTTGTTGTTGCTAAACCAGCTCCAAATCGCAGTACATGGTCCGGTCGAAACACCAGTATTCAGAACACTGCAACTAGAGGACCAAATTCGAAAATGATACAGCCAGCACCACAAACCATGATGTTAACCGATCGACCCAGTAACAGTCCAGAACCTGTTGATCCACGGGCCAACTTTCAATTGAATATCGGGAATAACGTTTTTGATGTCGCGGCACCGGAAAAGAAGAACAACTTTGCTCAAAGTGCTCCTATTGCAAGTCAAGCAGCCGAGGAATCTGATCCCATAGCTCAAGCTTTGGCTGATCTTAAAGTTGTCACTAAGGCATCATCTACTAGAGTATCTGCTGATAAATATCATGGGGTAGCTACTCCCGCCCCTGACGCAGCACCCACTTCTAGACCTATAGGATCTCAGATGGTCAATGGCGCTTTGATGGCCGGTATGCGTGGTACACCTCCACCATCTTATGATCCTGCTCCTGTTGAAAGACTTGGCCTTCCATCACCCGCCTTCACTTCCAAGTCAATGCAGCAAACTCGTCAAAAGTATGTTGACCAAACGACAAACATGTTTAGTGCTCCACAGCCACGGCCAGATTCGCAGCAAGCGGGATATGGCTCACGTCCAGGAACAAGGGGGTCAGATATGCCTCGAGCTACGTCACCAGCACCCAATCGAAGTGTTTCACCTCGACCTGGAACGCAGGCGGAGGTAAGACAAACTCACAGATCTGCCTCTCCTAAATATGCTGGAAGCACACACTCTCGTACCGGCTCAGCTCCTCAGGCAAAACGTGGCTCTGATACTTATTATCAACGCAATTCGCCAAGCATTTCTGCTCGCGGTATCTCGCCAGCCCCATATGCACAGCAGGAAAGACCCAGTAGCAGCCACGTCAAAGCTCCCTACCAGCAACAAGAGAGGCCTAGTAGCAGTCACGTCAAGGCTCCGTTCGCACAACAAGACAGGCCTTCAAGCAGTCATTCCACTGGTATGGCAAACAACAGCATGGCAATACAATTAGCATCGGGTCCTGATGACGGTTATGGCTCTCAAGGACGAAGTGGTAGCAGAGCCAGCGCCGGCTCCAGAGCCATGAGCCATTACGGCGGTGCAAACGATCAACAACTAGCGGCTCGAAGCAGAAGTAAGAGTGTTGCAGATGTTCGCCAATTTAACAGTCAAGGTCGACCCATTCTACATTTTGGTAAGTTCACGACTGTCTTGATAAATCGATTCATACTAAGAATTTACTAGCTCGTGCACTTTATATGTATCAAGCAGCTATTCCTGAAGAACTTAGTTTTGCAAAGGGAGATATCCTTGCTGTTATGACACATCAAGACGACGGATGGTGGGAGGCAGAAGTGGCGGGAAAGAATGGTCGACCCGGTTTGGTACCAAGTAACTATCTTCAAAACTGTTGAGCGTATCTATAGGTCCGAGGAGAATGGGGAAGAAATGGGGATTGGATATGACACGAGGATCTGTGAATATGACAGTTCATGAGATGACGATGATGCGTATGCATTGGATGACAGGTTTTCTTTTCTCTTCTTTTTTCTTTCTAATTTTTATTCCAATTCACACTTCATATGATATCTTTTGACTTCTAGCGGGGGAATGGATAAGGGGATGGGATTTAGGGATTTTACTTTCAACCAGCAAGAGCGTTATGTGGATGGATTTGTAGTTATACCATTTTGAGATGTGAGGTTTAGGTTCTTTGGCTTTTGTTTTTGATATTCACGGAACGGGATAGCAAGAATGAGGATTTGAGAGTACGCACGAACATATAGGGGTAGAAGTTTTAGTAGTGTGCGAGATTTAAATACATAACTTTCTTTTTGTGATTCTTGTCAATGAGCATGTTTCCTGGTGAGGTTCTGCGGTCCCGGTGAGCCCCCGGTGAGTTTTGAGAATTCCCGGGGACCTCGAATGCGCTTCCAAGTGCTCGAGGAGATGATAATTTCTAGGCTTACTCTCATATAAAACTTGCATTTTTCTAATAATACCTAGTCTCTATTGAAGGTTATTCTATATAGGAATTTATTAGTGTTGGACGTAGAAATACTTTAAAAAGGGATGACTGGTGATGCTTTAGGGAGTCACGCATTCTTTATTCGGAGTAACAAGCACTCCCGGTCGAGTAGATGCAATATATTCATAGTAATAGTTTTTGAATTTTGAAAATTCATTATTATTTTAACTTTCGATCGATTTTATTTATAGTGTATATTTCTGTTACTTGATATCGTATATAGTGTAAACATTTCTATTATTTTACGAAGTATAGAGAAAAGTATTGAAAAGATTTTTAATGTATACAACTTTTATACATTCCAACTGTTGGAGCATGGATTGTTACCGGTTTTTAAGCAGCATCATTATATCGGTGGTGAAACTATTCTCTCCTCTCTCCTCTCCACTCACCCTAGACCAAACCTTCGCATTGAACATTTGTTGTTTTGACACATTTCTTATTTAACTTTGGTCGTTGACATTCCAACTGTTCGATATGTTTAGATATATTGCTACTCTGATGCTGTTAATTCTACTTCCGGAAGTCTGGGCAAACTATCAAAAAGATCTTCAGCATAATGATCTTAACCCTTTCACGGAGAAATTTGAGAAATTGGCAAATGAGACTCTAGGGCATTGGCATGTACCTGGAGTCTCAATTGGGGTTGTTGATGGAGAAAATGAGTGGTGAGCTGTACGTCGTTTATTTCGACACTTTATATCGTGGTAGTAATCTATGGAAGTACGACCATTCTCTCTTGATATCTTCTATTGTCTCATACAGATATCAAAAACGCAATCTCACTCACAATAGGGCTATGGAATCTCCCATTCTCCATCCACAAAAATTAATCCCTCAGCTCTCTTCTATAGGGCAGTACGATCAAGGCCCTCGTGGCTAGTCTGGCCTCCCTTCTGGTAGATAATGGGACTTTCAAGTGGAATACACCCATCTCATCGATCATCCGCGATGATTTCGTGTTATCCGAAGATCATGCTACGCGTAATGTAACGATTGAAGATGCATTGTCTCATCGAACTGGTTTGCCAAGGCATGAATGGAGTTATGGAGGTATTTATGAGGGGAGAGAAGGGAGTTTGAAGGATGTTGTAAGGGGTATAACATGGCTGCATTTGACGGAGGAGTTGAGAACAAAGTTTCAATACTGAATATTGTGTATATGGTTATTAGTTATGTGAAAGAGACATTGAAGGGGAAGTGGCTAAGAGATCTTCTGTATGAGCATATATGGCAGCCATTGGAGATGGAATCGACGGTATGACTGTTCTTCCTTCAATATTGCATCAAATTATGTGCTTTTGTAAGATTTTTTTCGCGATAATGCTAATAATTCAAAGTACTTCTCAACACCTGCAGCCCAAGCCAGCCCAGAAGATCTAGCCCAAGGCAACGTCTATTTTGGCTGTGATTACAAAGAAGTACCCTATATGAACCTCGCTCTCACCAGTGGAGCCGGCACGTCATCTCCAACGTTTTAGACTACAGCAAATTGCTTAAAGTCTTAATCAACCGCTCTGCGCCACTGTCAGAAGCTGGACACAAAGCAATCCGAACATCCCGTTCCTTTGATCCTAAAGAGGGCACACCCTTCACCGGACCCGTATCATATGCCTTCGGTTTGAAGACATTAGTATATCATGGATACGAATTCTTCGCTCATACTGGTGGCATGGAAGCCTTCAGTGCATTAGTCATAATTTTTCCAGGTCTCAAATATGGGATCTCATCCTTTGGGAATACCTAGGTACAGCTGTGACAGCAAATTGGGTTGAGGAGCGATTGGTGTGGCAGCTCATAGATGATAAAATAGGGGTGCCTATGAGTGAACGATTTAACTGGACAAAACTGTATATCTCTTCTTCTTTTCCTCGGGCGCAAATTTTAGCTAACAAATTGACAGACGAGAAACCCAGCTGACCTAAGAAACAGCCCTTTACAAAAATGCAACCAGCGCCACTATCCCTCTCTCCCCACTCCATCACTTCCCTTCCCCCTCCCACTCGTAAGATACACCGGTACATATTTCCATCCTGCCTATCGTAATTTCACTCTCGTTCTCAGTCCAGAAACCAACAATCTCTATATCGATAGAACAGAACAAATGTGGAAAATTGCCATAGAATTGAAATATATCTCTGAGGATTATTTCATGGCATATGTAGATTCTACAACTGCTCCAGATTCGGTATTCAAGGAGGTTGTACCGGCGCAGTTTAGAGTTGGGAGCGATGGGGTTGTGGAGGCGTTTGGAATCAGGGCGGAGCCAACGAAGGGAGATGAGAGAATCTGGTTTGAGAGGGGTTGATTTGGGGAAAGTTTAACTTGGTGCTGATTGTTTGTATCCGGGCTCAGAAAAAGGATGTTGCCACAAGGCGTCTCATTCCTCTCTTCGAGATGCAAAGTTCAAGGCTTTTTTGTTATGACCTTTTTAGGTACTCAACAAGCTCATCCAAACCTCGTTTGGCTGATACTATTCTATCCTAAAAGTGCGGATTAGACATGCAACGAAAGTCTAAAAGAAAAGCCCACCAGAACGAATGACGGAGTCCAACTGAGAATATACGTCACAGTTGCCCAATTACCCCTGTACACACGCCCATCTCTCTCCTTCAATACGTCAGCTACCACCCTTGATGCATAAGTATCAATTTCCATCATCTCTGGGTTCGTTTTCCCCTCAGCTACGTCTGCAATATTTGATAAGATGGGTGTGTATAGAGAATTAGGTGGTAGTTTAAACTCTCCTGACTTTATATAGATATCGGCTTTGATAGCACCTGATACTATAGTCAACACTTTCACATCGAAGGGTGCTAGTTCTAATCGGAGGATTTCGCTCATAGTATTGAGTGCCGCTTCAGATGCAGCGAAAATCCCTCCATAAGTCAATTCATCAGCTGGCTGGCCATGAAACAAAGGGCAAAGAAAGATTTACCGAGCCAAGGACTATGAATGAACCCCGCAATCGAGCTCATATTAACCACCATGCCCTTATTTTCAATGAGCTGTGGAGAAAAAGCCTTGATCATTGCCAAAGTGCCCCATATATTAACATCGAATAGTCGTCTGCTTTCTTTTATGTCACAATCGAGTAACGGCATGAAAAATTCCACCCGAGAGCTATTCATCAAAACATCCAAGCCCTTTCCCGAGGTACGCTCTTTCACGAAGTGCACCGCTGCTATGATGGAATCTGATGAGGTGATATCTAGGCTAATAACATGCACATCGGGTATTTGTGTGAGATCAGATGCTTTCTCACTGTTGCGCACGGCGGCAAACACGAGAAATCCTTTCTTTTGGAAGGCGAGCACGAAGGCGCGACCGAATTTACCGGCGCTGGATCCGGTGACAAGAACGGATCTTTGTGTCATTATGCCAGTGTTTAAATGAATAATTGAGAAGACCGAAGAAATCGCCACAGTTGGGATTACTTGAGATTAAGAAATTTCACTCAAGGTGTTGGCTTATTAATATCCGTTGCAAAGATGCGTTACACGTACAGCCATGCACTCAGCACAGCTGCACAGGGGATTACAGCGTTTGACTTACATAGCGCTACTACGTACTATTGTACCTAGTGCTCACTGTGGTCGATTAATCGGCTTACTTGCCAAGCATAGCAATTCATCACTAATGCACAAGAACTGGGCCTGGAGAATCGCATTGCATTCCTTATTAAACCTAGCTTGCCTCTTCTTACACCCCATTCTTTATACAACAAAAGAACAAAAAAAGGTGCTATACAAAAGACCCGAAATCAATCCTGCTGACACTAGCACCAGGAGTCGTCGCATTACCACTAACGCCATTAGTAGTCACATACGCGCTTCCTCGGCGAAGATCAATTGCTCGTATTCCGAATTGGAAGCTGGTGGGAGTCGCGAAATTCGTTTGGAACGCACTTTGTTCTATAGCTTGCACCGCGACCGGTCCGGTGGCAGAAACCGCGTTACGAACGAACGCAATTTCCCCGAGTCGACTTGCAATATACGCATTACCAGCCGCATCAAATGTGAAGTCATCAAGAGCAAGGTCTGTGCTTGATACTAGCGTCACAGCTGATCCCGTAGCATGGCCTGTGTTCAAGTTGATACCTATTTTGTTGAAGGTATTCTTGTACTGGTTGGTGTAATAGAGCTTTTGACCTTGGACCTTTATGCCGTTGATAGCATCTGCGGTTCCTGGAGCTGCCATGGTCGTGTCATTAATTGCCAAGTCCACCACTCCAGTTTTCACATTCAATGACCATACTACCCCGAGCCAGCTATCAGCAATGAGGATGATACCCGCTTGCTTGTTCAGCACTGTCATCCCATTGACAAAGCCGACCTGTGGGACGTCCGCTACCTTGGTCAATTTTCCGGCACCGTTCGCATCGGGTTTCGTCAAATCAACTTTCCAAATCGAATAGCTGAAGAAAGTGAGAACCGGTGGGGAAAAGGTCAAGTTTCCGGTAGCGACATAAAAAATATTTTTTTCCATTTCGACGATGCCGGTATTGCTGAGCGATTGTGGAAACCTCGCCACAAGTACGGGATCGTAAGTATTATCTGGTGAGACGAGATAGACGTCAGGTGAAGTGAGGATAGTGACAAGAATTGCACCGTCGGATTGACGAACTACTTGATTTTCAACTGACACGCCGGATGGAAATTGATGGATGACGGTATAAGGAAAGGAGACTGAGATTGAGGTTGAGCTAGCTGGTAGTGCCGCTGATGGGAGTAGGAAGCCTAGCAGTGCTAGAAAGCAGGGCAATAATTTCAATTGAAGATACATTGTGTACTGGTGATGGTTGGAAGAGATCTATTGTTGTCAACTGAAGTCCTCAAGTTGCAAAAGGAGTCCTGGTTTTATATTCTTTTGATCAAAGTAGACCAAAAGCCAAGATTCACCACAGAAAATTCAATATTTCCTAGATATGGTATTTCATCCCATCTTGATCCACATTGTGATCTTAAAATAGCACAAAAGTTACTCCTACACAACTTCGACTTCAAGCCGGGACATTACTTTCCCAATGAGCTGGATTGTTTCAGGATGAAAAGATATGATTGGTGCATTAAAGCCATGGCTTTAACAACGCAATCGTCTCCAAGAGATACCGCATGACTATTGTGTTTAGTTCCAGTATGTATCTAGGTAAGTGCTTATCCGGGCTTGTCTTTAAAGATTAAGATCTCGAGGATTTCAAGGAATCCGATCCTTTGCTAGGTTCCTCCACGTGGATGCCACGGACGCCATAGTTCTATGTAAAATCTTACCTGCATTAGCCCGACCAATCGCAGCATTGGGAAACTTCCATTTCCAATCGAGAGCGAGAGATGTATCGTGCGTTCTTTCAGCGAGGGAAAGTATGAGAGCAAGAATCGACGAGAGTTAAGAAATCAGGACTTATCTTCAATGTTAATTCACGTCTCGATACTACAAATGAGGAAGTTCGGTCCGTGAAGTTGCAAGGCAGCTGTATACAATACACTTATTGGTACCGCCGATAGGCACCATGGATCTCAGTCCATCTACTATTTGCTCGATTAAACTCACTCACGCGCCATCCGAAGAGCTTTCGGTCTCCGGAAGTCCTGGGCGGAGATACGGTCCCAGTACTCGATCACACATTTTCAAGGATGTAAATCCTTCCTGTGCTACATGGGTTGATTTCACGAAGATTCCGTTACCAGGGTACCACGTTCGATAGAGAAGCTAGTGGAGTTCTCTTGCCTGACTTCTCATCCCATTCCTGGGTAGAGTTCGTGCTTTGTAATAGACAAATGTAATGAATACCTTAGGATAATAGGTGTTTTCGGTATTGAGGTAGAAGTTATTGCTGAGAAAATACGTGTTATTGATAAAATCAGGGTTAGATTTCCGAGTGCGGTCGAATTTATGGTTTAGGAAAGGAACCTGTAGGATCTGAGAGGAATTTTCGAGATACTCTGGGGAGAATGAAGTCGATATGATAGTAGACACTCATGTATGTGACCGCTCACTGTGAGACTGCAAGACTATTAGAAACTTGTGTTCTCAGATCCAAGGCTTATACGATTGAGGATGATGTTGCAGTAGTCTAGATGGTCTTCATCCTGTTTTGGTTTCTGGATTTTCCTGTTTACAGATCGGATGCGGTTTTTGTTTCTGATATTTACGTAGAAAGCTAAGAATATACGCATGCTATTTTGAGCAAGTCATTAAAAGGTACCATCCCGGATGCGAATTTGGCCACTATTGATCATTTGTTAGTATATGGTCTAGGGCATAAGTTTGGCGTTTAAGGATTCTATTGTCTAGAGAGCGCCGCGGATCATGATACCCATGCACGAGGATAGGCAGCTTTCAAAGCTATCTAAAATTCTATTTGAGCTGAAAGATCTGCGATGGACTTCTTGCGTGACGACATGTTTACAGGAGCCAGTTCGATGGTTCGGGAGCAACAAGATGCGCCGGGGCCATTCATGCAGCAGGAGATCAAACTTGACTCAAATCTAGATACGCGTGTATGCTATGGGTGATCTGACCGGCAGCTCCGTAATGCGCGTAAAGACTGAAGCAAAGGCAAGAATACTGGAACGGTGATTTATTAACAATAGATTCTGTTCTTCTTGATATACTCAGCCCGATCACAATATATTAACTTCAGTAGAGGATAGTTTGTTTGGAAGAATGACCAAGTCGTAAATACAGTCTTCTATATTTTGACTTCCCAGTGCATATTTCTCTCATCAACGCAAATCTTGACCCCCGTGCACCAGTAAATTTATAGCTTGTGATACTTTTATTACCTTCAAAGATTCTCTTCCTCGGAAAGGATAGTGTGGAAATACACAGCAGTATCAATCGGTCTAGAATTAGCAAGAATAGAATGTCCCTAAACTATATATGAACATTGAGAAAAAGGAAACACTGCTGTCATCAGACTACTATTGAGATCCAAATTTGCCCAACACTAATGGTAACACCCTAATCAATATATAAATCCCCTCGGCGGGCGTAACTACTGTAGAAATATTAATTTCAACCACTCCATCCATACTCCCATCAATACATTTGAACATTTGAACATTATTCTGAGTGGTTCAAGATTCACATCTTCATATAATCAACACCCTCTCCAACAACAACACCCCAGACATGATTTATCAATCCCATAGGTCGGGATGGATGAAGAAATTGCATTGCATTGCATTGAGATTTACGCATGTAGTGTTTATTGAGAGCGGAGACGATGATTTCCTCTGAGAAAATATCTTAGTCCCGGAAGGCTTGAAAGGGAATGAAGTGAATGAATGAATAGACAGAGCTGAGAGGAAGAACAATGGAAGCGCGCGATCATGCAGAGTCGTTGAGAAAAGAATTGTGTATCATGAAGCTGGATATCGAGCTGAATGGATATCGACGGCATTGACGGTCTTTCAAATTCTGATTCATGCTAATGGAATACAATCGCTCGTTGTGATGCCTTCGAAACTTTGTTGATGAAAGAAGTGTATGTAGATGCTACCCCTTGTTGATACGCTTAGATGATTCATCGATAGAAACTTTGAGAATGACCGCCTGGAAATATTAAAGGGCCAGAGCAGCTGATTTTAGAGCTGGGCTATACTGACGCTTGGTTCATTTCTTTCTGTGAGTGATTCATATTCCGAGTTTATTGTAATCCAAGATAGCTCTCTCTACCTCGCCGTTGTCCGAGGTACAACACCTGCTCATTACAAAAGCGTTCTGTGTCCACCAACCCGCACTTATAGATGGTATTCCTGCCAAACTTTAAAACACGATATCAAACACTGTACTCTATAAGTCAGCACTAATCTGATAGGAGTTGTCTGGTTTGAGTATCTATTCCATGGATATGCGTTGTGATCAAGAAAAAAACTAACCATTGAGCCACACGAATCGGCGCTTGAAGTCACATGAAGCACTTTAAGTACCCGTTGCTCTGGGACCGATATATTGGATTATCTCAAGCAGAGAGGGACTTCAGAATAAACTTGCGCTTTTGTCTAAATGTAGGGTAGCTTAGAGATAAATTCAGAACTGGTTCGGTCAAAAATGAGTCTTGTGGTTTACTACTTTTCGGATCCCGTGCTATGTATCTCGAGCAATCTGCATAGCACATTTCTCTATCTCTCCCTATTTGAATAGCTTCCTGACCTCCACTCCCAGCGCAACCGGCCCGTCCCATCCCAAGTCCAT
>NGKI01000004.1:1818054-1852365 GCA_002162615.1 Myriosclerotinia duriaeana
AGGGGAGGGGAAAGAGGACTTACGATGAAGAGATAGTAGGGGAGGTAGCCTGGACCGGTGGAGGGAAGCCAGGTTGTGGAAGACATCTTGCTAGCAATGGAAACAAATCTAGAGAAGGTGTAGAAGAGAAATTCTTATTGGTGAGATAGTACTCGAGTATTAGAAAAATGATTTTGTTTGTCAGGTATACTGAAGTTGAGGTTTGATCTTTGAGGCGGGGGGATCATCGCAAGTTATATCAGGAAAGAGTGATTATCCAACCAATCGCCAACAGTAAGCATGTTTAACAACTATCGACCAATAAGGAAAAAGTGAGATTGTGAAAGGTAGGTTACGAGTGTAACTGTTTGATTACCCGGCTCATCGCATGCTCTATCATTATTAGCTCCATCCATGGTAGAGTTACACCCGTATAAACTCTACAGAGTCCGTGCATTAGGGCCTCTTCACTGACTGCTTAACAATTGAATTTTACAGCGTATTCTTTCAGGATGGTACAGGCCTGAGCACGGATGTTGGGCGCATGTTATTGCCGAGTTTCAAGGGTACTAGCCTTCAATAATATGTTTCTTCGGTATACCTTCCGGTACCCGTGGACTCGTTGCGTTGGCCATGGAATGTGATTAGCCAAAGGTAAACAGACAAGACAGATCTTCATACGATTATCAAAGCGCTTCCCGTAACAGGTTTTGGAGCAATCAATAGTTCATAGAAAAAGAGGTATTATTATAATTGGAAAACCCGATACTAAAAAGAAGAGATAAAAGACCCATAGACTCAAGTAAGCTCAATGTTGCTTAGTATTCTCGCCCTCATGCTCCAACGCCCATTTGACAGATCTCTGAATACCCTCCTCCTGGTTTACCAATGGGGCATACCCCAACCTCTCCCTTGCCTTCTCAATAGAAAAGACCGTCCCAGTACTCAGATACTTTAGATCAACAGTCCTCAATTCCGGTTCCTTCGTACCAAACGTAAACAACCAGTAGAACCACTCTCCAACCGTAGCCATAGCAAACATAACCCAGAATGGAATAATTTTGACATCCTCCTTGGTAGTCGTATCACCGGCTGCCTTCCAGATACTCCTACCAATATCCCAGAATGGTCGAGGCTCACCATCTGAAATGAAAAAGGCCTCTCCGTCCACCTTAGGCGCTTGGGGATCTTGTTTACCTCTCAGCAAAGCCTTGGCCGCAAGGACATGAGCATGTGCCGCACTTTTCACGTAGACAAACTCGAACAATTTGTCATTGTTCCCGAGCTGAATCTTGTGCTGTCCTGCGCGCATCGTTTTGAGTTGATTATCGATCATCACGTTGTGTCCTTCGCCGTAGAGACCAGGTACCCGTAAGCTAAGCGTTCTAAGCTTTTCACAATTCGCCGACAGCACCATAGTTTCTCCTATGGCCTTATTTTTGAAATAAGCATTTGTCTTATCTTTCTCAGTCCAGACTTGTGAATTTTCTTCGGTGAGTACCCCGCCACCAGGAAGCTTCTTCGCGACTTCTGCGGTGGAAGTATAAACTAGGGCTTCGACAGAAGGAGTCTCGATGGCGATTTTGATGAGACTTGTTGTTCCGACGACAACAACTTCGCGCAAGACCTTTGCCTTGGCACGATGTCCAGGGTAGGCGAGATTGAGGATTACTCGTGGGTTGATAGTGCTGATGAGGGATTGCATGAAGGTGGAATCTATCATGTTGCCTTGATGATAAGTGACGTTAGGCTTTGGCGCTGGGGGTGCCGCGCGAGAGAGTACATGGATGGAGCCAGAGGCTGGATCGTCCAGGAAAGCTTGCACCACATGGGTTCCTATGAATCCAGTTCCTCCAATAACAAGAATAGTTCCTAGGTCTAAATTGGACTCTGGAGTAGACATTGTTGAAGTGGCGCGCTTTGAATTGCGGCTATCGAAATTGAGCGCGTTTAATGAAGTAGTTGAAAGCTCTGGGGCTGAACGGTCAGAATTCCTTCTCGTCCGTTGATTATTGAAAGTCGAGCTATATGGCACTCTGAGAAGAAAAACTCGTTGCTTTTTGGCTACTCCGCTCCGGCTGCTTAAGCCCGTAAGCAGAAAAGACGATATGTAACTGTTGTGTTCAATTCAGAGCTCGGAATCATGCAATGATTGGCATGCTCAATTTCCCATATTCGCTATCTAAGTGTGGTAATTTTGGCATATCCTTGGTTACTTAGTGATTACCTATGCTTGCAAGCTCTTGCATTGCATTGAATTGCATTGCTAATTTGCTAGGCTGAGTATTACTTTTAATTGAGGTAGTATTTTGCTGACTACCTAGGTACTAGGTAGGTATTATTCCGGTCAGATGAAAGAGGAAGGAGTTGGAAGGGTGGAACTTCGAAGGGTGGAAGGCTAGTGACAAATTGGGGTTAAGCGATTCTAAGAGTGCACGGAGCATAAATCGGCCCTAGCACATAGAGGGGTAGTCACATCATAAAGGGGGTCGATAGGCTAGGATTGAACCCCTCGTACCATTTTAACCTTCCAAGGTTGTTAAGTCATAAGCACTAAAGGGATGGATTGTTCAACGTAGCAAATATAAAATTATATGAATCATTTTATAATGTTTAGATATTCGATTTTCAATTTTAGGCGGACTCAAAACTCTAGAAAGGGTAATACTCCCCCCCCCCCAAAAGCAGAGGTCAGATAGATAGTACAACCATAATATAAGTTACGTGTTCTTTGCAAGAGCTTACCGCTTACCCAACTAGGCAATAGTATAAGGTTTTATATAGTAGGTATATCTTCAGTTTTTCGCTGTTGGCGACGATGCATAGGCCAATAGATGATATATTCTAGTAGATTCTATTGGCCCAACCACCCATATATTATGAAGTGCATGTCAGTGGATAAAACCCACCAAATAATCTTCTGCAGCTTAGGGGGGAGAGTATATATTTTACTGGTTTGTTAATAGCTTCATTCCCTTTTCTTATCGATCCATGTCCCGACAATCTATTAATCCTACACTCTCATCCTAACAAAATAAGTCCAACAGTCAGTCTGTTGGTTTCCAAACCTTACATGGTACTATTACTTCAGTATCGAAATGTTTTCCCTTTATGCCTCTTTGAAAGATCTGGGCACCTTTGAAATAATATCTCTCCTTGTCATAATCACTGCAATCTTCAGTGTTTCCATCCGCGAAAAATTCACGATTCGCTACCCCTCCAACCTTCCCCGCATTATTGACGAAGGACGCTCCCGCTTCAGTCTCCGAACACGATTACTATACTATACCGATTGCGAGAGACTGTTTCAAAGAGCATATGAACAAGTAAGGCAATTCACTGCATCCTTCTAAACCCAACAAATTCACTCGGGCTAATCTTCCCAGTACTCTCGCCATGGCCGCTCGGTAAGCAAAATCGCATCCTCCTTTTTACAATCTCTCTTAAAAATTTAAAACACTGTGCAATCCACTCTACCTAGAACGCAATGTTGAAGTCTGATTTATTTCAATCATTCCAAATTAATCATATACTAACCTTGACGTTCTCATCAGTGTCTAATTCCGGGCATGGGATTCCGCGATGAAGTCATTATACCCAACAGCTCTTTGAAATGGCTGGTCTCGCAACCAACTCACAAAGTCAGCATATATGATGCCTTTATGGAAATCCAACATGGGTACTATAATCTTGCCAAAGAGGTCTATATCCAGGATCCCTGGAATGGACAGTTAATCGGGCAGATGAACATGATGCTGGAGCGCCTAGCAATCGAAATGAACGAGGAGATAGCTTCAGCGTTCGATAGTTATTTAGGGACGGATCCGGAGTGGAGGGAGATAAATGTGCTGAAGACTATGAGAAAAGTGATAGCTCGGGCAAGCAGCAGATTTACGGTTGGATTGCCACTTTGTAAGTATCTTTTTCTTCCTGAACTCTTAGACATCGTGTTGATGAAATAATGCAAGGTCGGAATGAGAAATATCTTGATCTTTGCCTAGAGTTTACAGATCAGTTTTTTGAGGTGATTGCGTATGTGGGACTTATGCCCAAATTTCTTCGCCCTATTCTTGGTCAGTATGACATTTACTCGGTTTACGGTTGAAGATCTGAAGCCAGGAGCTTGAACGCATTTTTTCCACTTTGATCCCTTTTTTATGGATGATTTTTGACCGAAGCCCTGAACAGGACGAGTCATAATGCTTTGGCGACTCAGAAACATCCGCGCCATAGAGAAAGAATTCAAGCCCGTCTTTGAAGCGCGACTGAAACAACTCTTCGGCGAACAGGAATCCAAGCCGTCAGAACCCCAGGACCATCTCGAAGTGATGCTCAAATTTGCAAGAACCGAGCGGCCAAACGAACTCAACCTGCGAGATATGACCTGCCGCGTTGCCACATCCAATCTTGCAGCTTTCCACCAAACTAGCAACATGGTTACAAATGCCGTCTTTAACATTGTGGCTTCGGATTCAGAGTTCGATACCATTGCTACCCTTCGTGAGGAAATCTCGCGGCTGACGGAAGGAAAAACTTGGTCAAAGGCATTGTTGGCAAAAATGGTGCATACGGATAGCTTAGGCAAAGAGACACTCAGGCTTCATGCTTTTGGCAATCGAAGCGTCATGAGGCAAGTTATGGTCGATGATTTGAAAACCGAAGATGGGATTCTTCTTCCAAAGGGAGCCATGCTATCTGTTCTAGCACATCCAGCCCAAGTAGATGAATCAGTCTACCCCGATCCATACAAACTCGATCCATTCCGCTTTTCAAGATCCAGGAAAGAGGCACTTGGGGGACAGCAGGACAACAAGCCAGAAGCCGAAGGAAATCCAAGTTTTGTATCGCTGGGACCCCACTTTTTGCCTTTTAGTTATGGACGACATGCTTGTCCGGGAAGGTTTTTGGTGGATTTCGAGTTCAAAATGTTGATGGCGTACTTTTTGTCGCATTATGATGTAGAGCTACCGCAACGTTATAATGGCGTGAGGCCGGAGACGAAATGGTTGGCAGAGGCTGCGATGCCTCCTCCGGAAGGGAGAGTGCGGATAAGGAGGAGAACCCAAGATGCCACGAGCTCTAGTCCTTGAGGGAGCTCGCCACTTACCGTGCGAGATGAGGGTGTATTAGAAACAAACATTGAGGCTTTGGTTGTGTTGAATATCAAGATTAATTAGATACAAGAGGTTAAGAAAGAGGTAATAGATTGTATACATCTTGATTGCCATTTGTATTCAAATTAGATACTTACAAATCGTTCATACCATACGCAAATAAAATCACTGATATATATTGTTTCGTAAGTAGCTCGAGCCCCTCCTCAGGGATAATGCCAAAGTTATTAGATCCACCGTTCAAGGCCACAAAGAGATAGGTGTCCTGGTTGACTGTAACGGTGGTAATAGTTCTATCTGCGAGAACGATCTCGAAAGCAAGAACATTGTCACAAGTGAGTCCCACGAGCACCCCAGTGCAGAACAAGGAGTGCTACCTAAAAGTAATATATCAGTGACTTCACTGTAGTCTGTTTTTCTAATTCTTTTATTTGTCCATAAAAAGGTCTAACACTTAGAGATACACCATAGAACTAAGTTATCACCCAGAGTCAGACCTCCTATATATATGCAAGCCCCTTTCCTTCCTGCTAATCCAACACCGCAAGGGACCAATTTGATATAAAAACGACCCCATCTCTGACCAGGATCGATAGAGACCTAACCGGCTCCCCCAACAACCGTAAGTTAGGTAGTCCAAATCTGAAAGATCGCACGTTAACGCCGCCGGCAATGCCAGCGTTCCCCGGATTTGAAGTATGCCCGCCACTGCGTATCGCGAATTAGCAACTCCCTGCGGCAAAAATCCATCACAGCCGCGCCAACCCAACAAGTTGGGTTGGATACAAGTTGGGTTGGATAGAGATTGGCGAGATAAAATAACTCGGCTCAATGTTAGTTCTTGCAATTCTCAGTATGATGTCAAAGAAGCGCTATATGTCACACTATTTTGGTACTACACAGAGTGGTATTTATTGCGGTGAGAACAGAATACTAATTTATAGGGTTAATATTGGAATTTCAAGTACATTTTATTAATAGTTGTAATTAAAAGTGCGTGTTCGCTGGTGGAAAGAATCATAGTTGCAAGCTGTAAGATTTTAATTTTATATTATTGGTAAAATGCAAGAATTATATTTATTGTTGTTTGACGTTGTCTTCCGATCAAATGACACGATGGGATGCAGAACGATAAGAGGAAAAGGGAAGATTAGCACACCCTACGCCGTATGGGACCACGACCAATTACATCCCGGATTACTTGAGGTCATCAAATGTCATTCTCATGTTACGTGTGATTGAATCGTTAGGGGTAGTTTGAAAAAATAGATGTATCTAGATCCAACAAGAGTAGTTTCCTAGTTCTAAATTAACAATATCTAGATCCAACAAGAGTAGTTTCCTAGTTCTAAATTAACAATATCTAGATCCAACAAGAGTACCTAGGTAGTTCCTAGTTCTCCAGGGCTAATAAATTAACAAACCCATTTCGAGAAACGGGAGCGGGTAAAATCTCAAACATTTATTGTCAAAATCCCACTGTGAGAAAGCCGAGGGAGTGACTTGAGTGAGCCCGACGCCTTTAACTAGCGCTTATACGAGTTGGCCGATGCCATATTAGCGCTTATGCGAGTAGGCTGTACCACTGCAGATCGCCACAAAATGCTGGATATATTTGTGCTACAATCCCACTGATTCTTTTTATCCAGAGGAATATCGGGCTTTTTCTATGTCAGCAAAGCCAATGAATGTAACCTCAGCTCGTAATTTTGTTAAAAGGTGGGTGTGTAAGAAATCTGCGAAAAAAAAAACGTGGTATCATCATGCTAAGATATTTACCGCTGAATGCCGCAGCCCCCAAGCATCACACCAAGTACCACACCGAATTCCCCCACGCCAATGGGCGTTCTCCTCCAAGTCACAGCTTTGTATCATAGCCTGTCATCATTTCAATTTCCATAGAACTTGATCTGCTTTCCTATCCGAAATTCCATAAGTCTTGGCCGTCGTGTTTTTCCTGCTTTCTCTTTTCTGACGCTCATTCAAACATTGAGAACATCATATTCTATAGCTCTCTATCCACTCAAGCAATCCCATCACGATGTCCGGCCTTGAAGGACTAGATCTTTCACAAATCCCAGCAGGCACTCCTCCTCCTGGAGTGATACCCAACTTCGTCAACCCTGAAACCAGGGCCAATGCTGTTACTGCTGTTAGTGTTGTCATGATGACAATTACTGCCATCATGGTCTCTACCCGCCTGTACTCCAACTTTTCTTCCATGCGAAAGTTCTTTATAGACGATTGTAGGAGCTCTACCTCTCAAAATATGCACTCTGCTAATGCTATCAGACTTCTGTGCTATTGCGACTGTCCTGGCTTTCGCTTATACTGGACTTATCCTTTCTGGTAAGAAATTTCGCGATTCTTTTTCCTATGTCATATCTCCACGATAGACAAGATGTTCTTGCTGACTGTAGATGCTAGTCAACAGTTATTTCCGTCATCAATGGGACTTACCTCTTAGCATGGTTAATGGGTGGTATTTTAAGGTGAAACTCTTGAAGATATGCCAAAGAATGATCTAATAGTTCTTAGATACTGTACTGTCAGAACATGCTTCTTGGACCCACAATCCTTTTTGGAAAACTAGCCATTCTTTTTCTGTTTCTCCGCATATTCAAGGTGAATCCTATCACCCGATACTTAATCTATTTCTGCATATTCTTGGCCTTTTCTATCGGCTCGCTCAACATTCCTCTCGGCTCGATTTTCTGTACACCACATCCCGGGAAAACTTGGGATGACATTTCAATTGGAACTAGATGTGCAAAGATGAGCATCTGGGGAGTCATTCAGAGCTGTATTGATATCTTCCTTGATCTCTTAATTTTTGTTTTGCCGATACCCCCGGTGATGCGCTTGAAGATGTCAACAGGAAGGAAGATGTGGATCACCGCTGTTTTTGCAGTAGCTGTCTTGTAAGCCTTGTCTTGTTCTTTGGACTTTGTAACTTGAGATCTTCGCTAAACTTTGGAAAATAGAGGAATAGTTTCAAGCGCACTTGTTATGGTATATCGAGTAAAAGTGTGGAAGTCTATTGATATAGCTTGGGCTCAATCTAATCTTTTCATATTCATGTAAGGCTAACCATCGGCTTGAGATAATGATCCCACTAACTGTCATATAGAATTATCGAGGACTTCGTTGCGATAATAGTCAGTTGTGCGCCGGCTTGTGCTTCTTTCGTGAAGGCCACATTTGCCAACATGTCCTTCAGTTCAATCCGCACCTTTCTTAGCGGCAAAAAATCAACCTCGGCTTCAATATACCCTAATCCATCCAGCAAGGCAAAAAGCTACCCAATTCCAGTGGCACATTCGGGCTCTGACGAGCAGCTCCGAGACAATGGCAACTATGAAATGATAGACGCGAATGAGAGCGCTGGCTGGAAACACGCCCAAAGCCGATATTAAGAGCAGGATGCAGAGTGGAGGAGGATTGCCGGAGCGGCAATAAAGCAATGCTCGGATGTTCAGTGGTTAGCTTAATGTCTATTTTCCATGTATAGGACGACTAAAAGTTTGAGGATAAAATGAATTGATCTTTCTCGGTATGAGACAAAAATACAGAAAATCATGAGCAGAGACGTTTTTGGCACGTGTTTAAATGATCCTGGATGTTTTCACTGGTAGACCTGAGCCTTCTTCGAGCAACTTCTTCGTGATTTGAGTAAGGTCATGGTTGTCATCTAAAGACACAACAAACATTTCTTGTTCAATTCTCTCTCTGGTCCACAGAAGATAGCCAAGTTTTCCACCAGAAGATAGCCAACTCGGCCAAAGTAGATGCAAGTGATGTTGGAAGACTGTTGCAAATCCAATGCATACATCGCTGAGGGGGGGGGAATTGCTACGCTGTCTTACCAACAGCATCCTGGGGGTAGTATTGTTGAAAGGTGCGGTACATGCCACCATGTAACCTTAAACCTTACTGCAACGACAAATATTAATTAAGATTTGGTATAGCTCTAATGCTTATCCACTCGCTCGGACCCATCGTGATATCTGACCAATCACAATTTAGCGTCTAATCGACCACTGACACTGACTGTACTTGCCTGCAGTGACAGTTGCACTTTGTAAGAATACAGTGCTGACAATAGTGTGACATCTAGTGACATCTACACTCGCTATGTAACAACGTCAGGCTGACACCTACAGCGATAACACCTGCATATCGCTGAAACCTGCAGCAGTCTTTTTAGAACCAAGGGCTTTTAGCCGTCAAATTCCACCTCGATATTACCGAATTATAACTTGAGCCTATTTCTTTAAAGCGGGCCACAATCAACTTCATTGATTCAAATGACAAACTGCACTCATACGGCGCAGATTTTCTGACATCTGTTATAACTGCCGCGGTTCGTTTGATGTCAAACTCTTGATAAGCACTACCGGAGCTAGCCACCTGTGATTGATGATTGGTTGGTTGAACAGGGATAAGTCACAAGTGCAACAGAACCTGATAATCGAAGCCAGATATAGCTGGAATATACGACAATGCATTAGCTATATGCATTGTCTCTGGAAACTTGAAAGCCGCACACTACAGCATTAAGCATCCGAAATTCTGCCTAGCATATAGGAGCTTGATTACTATGCACCTGAAACTGGCATACATGTATACCTGCAGCCGCCTCACACTCTAACTGTGAACTCGACGTAAGTGCCGCATACTTTTATAGGCCTTCCAAAAGTTGGTTAGAACCTGCAGCGGTGCTTTGTTGGTGATATTTTGGTGATATGAAGCCAACAACCGGCCCTAGATGCACAAACGGACAGGTGCCATTAGGTCGGTACAGAAAGTCGAAGTACTAACTGGCCCATTAGCTGGTCTAAGCTAAGGTTATCATTCGTGGAATATTACTTCAGCAATATCGCCCAGACGATAACGGACAATGGTCCGCTTCGAGTTGTAACATGGCTTCTTTCGTCGCAAATTTTCTCCATGGCCCGGAATGACACCAGACGGTTAAAGTTTGATTACATGATCCTGATCAATAACATAATCCCGCAAAAGCTGAGCCTCTGTGTAAAATGTGTGTGAAGTTTGAGCACGGCGAACACTACTTGAAGGTAAGGAGGGTACACCCGATTTCATAATGTGTTTCCACAACCTTAAATTTTAATGTTCTTCAAAAACCACTTTAAAATATACCATTTTGCTTTCGAAATCTATATTAAGAATAAATATCTTTATAACTAGACTCTTAATTAATACAGTATATATATCAAATTAAAGCTAGAGTTTAGTTCTATTATCTGATAATTAAATTAGTACCTACAATGCCGCCCCGACTTCACTTTAACGATATACAAGAAATTGAATACACATTAACACATCAAAAAAAGTTTATTACTTCAAGCTATTGTAAAGTAATTGCTATAGTTTATAAAACAATTATAAAAACTATTAAAAGTTACTTATATTATATACACAAAAAAAAACCTATCAAAAAGCTTTCAAGGAGTTTTATTAATGTTGTTATTTTTGAAATAAATGAAACTATAAAAGAGATTTATAATAAATTACTATAGTTATATCAAAACGAAATTGCAGACTTTTTTCGAAAGATATTCGAAATAAATATCTCTAAATCAATTATTTACAAAGCAATTAAATGTATAGATTTTATATAGAAACAATTAGCTATAAAAGCAACTTAAAAAAACATAAAGCTTAAAAACAATTGAATCAATAAAATACAGTTTTTTAAGCAGGAATAGATTGTTTGTATTAATGAATTTAATAGTAATAATTATACTGAAGATTGTAAATATAAATATAATCAACAAAAAACTAAAGCAAAAATTAAAAAGTAATTAGCAAATTGTACAAGAATCTCGGTATTACTGGCATATACTATTAAAAGGTATATTACATTAAAAACTTTTTATAGCATTTGTAATGCTGATATCTTTTGCGATTTTATTATCAATAACGTTTTGCCTTTGTGCAATTTATATTCTAATTCACGATTTATTATTATAATGGATAATGCATCAACTTATTATACTTATGTAGAAAATATTGAAGAGGTAGTTATAAATCGAAATGTTTTGATTCAATATTTTTTATTATACTTTTTTGATTTATACTTTATTAAGTTTAATTTCAGTGATTTGAAAAGCTTTATATATTAGCATTATCGTTTAAACTGGGGTAAATTTTTAAGCTACTAATTATTTTTGGAATGGATTATTAAAAAGAATTGTATAAGTTTAAAAGCAGTTATAAAAGCTAAAATATATTTCTTGAATTATAAAATATATTTATAATATTATTATTTATTATTTAAAGTTTAAAATACATTTAAAATGCTTTACTTATATAATCGTTAATCATTACTGTTTTAAAATTAAATTATAATAAAATACAAATATCCAATCCAACTTTATTGTTTTACATTCCCTATATTTAAACTTATAAAAGCATTATTTGCTTCTGCTTGTTATTAAACTTTGTAATATACTTTAAAAGTATTTATTTGTTTTTTAATATCTATAATAATCCTAATAAAGATTCTTAAAAACAATATAGAATTAACAACCTTTAATTGTTTCAATATAAAAAACTTTTTTTGAACTAATTTTATAATATTTTCTACTACTTTTTTATATACAAAATCTATAGTTTTTCTATTCAATTAAACACTATATTCTTATAGTATTTATAACTTTTTATATATCCAAACAAAAAAAAATATAATAACAAATGCTAAAATAAAAACAAAACTTTGATAAAATAGCAAAAAAGTAGTAGATTGAATACTTTGTAAAAAAAGTAGTAATATAAATTAATAATATTATAAAAGAAATTATAAAAGTTGTTAAGAAATAAGTAAATAGATATTAATAATAAAAGCAAAAGTAAAAGTAAAAGTAAAGGTAAAAAAAGGAATAAACTTTTTAGTTTTTTTATTGCTATATATTTTTATTGTTTGTAAACTTTTGCTAATAACCCATTCTGTTATTCATTTATATAAAAAAAAATCAATTGTAATATTAGCTTTTTTATAAAAGATATACTTTCTTTATTCAAATTGTTTATTAATTGATATCATATAATATTACTTTTTACTAGATATTTAACAATAACAATTATAATTAAAACATTTATACTTTTTACACCTCCAATATTTACTAACTACCTCCTGTAGTTTATTTATTTTAAAATTACTACATTTTTCAATATTTAACTTTTTTAAAACTTACTTTGTAATTGTATTTTGTCTAATATATTCCTTCTTATTTACTTTCTTTATTTTATTACTATTTCCATTATCTTCTACTTTTAAATTTAAATCAAACTTTATTTGGCAAAGATTCTATTATTTGTTTTTATTAAGCTTTTCAATAAAAAAAGTAATTATACATTTTTCAAAAATATAAAAATATACTTCTACCTTAGCTATATTGAAATGCCTTTTGTTGTTATACTCTCGTAAATATAAATCATATAAAACTATCTTCTATTGTACTTCAAACTTAATTAAGAAAGTTAATTAATTGCTTTCTTTTGAACTAATACAAGCAATCCATTTTCTTGCAAATAGCTTGTTTTCCAATACTATATACCTAACATCTACCTATTCATTTACCTTCTCTTGCAAAACTTTTATAAAATCATTATACTCTTTCTAAAAAGAAAAATTGATATTAATAATCTTATACAATACTCTATAAATCTTATCATTAATATACCAATCAAAAGATATTCTAATGTATATTTCATACATAGAATCCTTAATATTAGGATTAAATAAAAACCTAAAAAGTAAAGAAAATCATCTTTGTTTAAAAATTTGTTTAGATATACTAACAATAAAAAAATAAATCTTAATAGCTTCAAATATTAATATTATAAAAAAGAAAATAATAAAAAAAGAAAAACAAAAAAAAAAACAAAAAGGATTATTAACAGCAATAATAGCAACAATAAAAATAGCAAATGCTTTACTACCTTTCAATAAGTTTTTAAAAAGTTTAACTTCTTTTAAAAAAAAATTTTTAAACTTTGAAAATAAAAGTTCAATAATTAAAAACATTTGTTTCTCCGTTTAAAACTTTTTCATAAACTTCTAATTACAAGTAAGCTTTTTTATTAACAAAAAAAAAATTAAAATAGTTTTTTTAACAAAATGTTTTATCTTTCTAATCTTCATTATAATTTTGTATTAAAAATTATCTAAATTAAAACAATATTAATGAAATTATAATAAATATTAATTTAATATTAATAATTAAATTCTTATTTGAAGCAGATTTTATTTAAACATTAAAATTTAAGATTATAGAAACACGTTATAAAATCGGGTGTATTATTGGATGGTTAATTCCACTTTAGTTTCATGCAGCTGGGTGGCACGGCGCGGGGCTTAGTAAGAAGTTAGTTCAGACGAAAAGCCAGGGGTCGTACAGAAATACAATTGATGGAGCTTACTGTTCCTAGCTTCTAAAAGGTGTGATGCACCTTTCTCTGAAGAATAGGACACTACATACCAGAAATGTTCGCAGACACCGCGATGCGAGATGCGAGATTCGAGATAGTCGGAATAAAAAGTTACACCATCCTTTTGTGTAGTGTGGACCCCTGATATTCAAAGAGAGGGGCTCGAGAGGGGCTACCAACATGCTGGGTCGGGAGCAGTTTGGGCAAGCCGATTGGTCGCTGAAGGAATCAAGGAATGATTTACTCTCCCCCACCTCCTCCCTCCTGAATAAAGGTTCAATTTTTAGGCGTAATTCAAGCCCAAAATCTAACTTGCATTCAGGGGGGGAGAGCAGAATAAATTCATTCCTTCAGGGCCAGCCCAGTTATTTCGGGCAAGAATGATCACATGCAGCAACAGGTCAGCACTAAATCGAAGGCGGAATAGAGCGTAATAAATCCTTCAATATGTTGTGCTGTCTTACAAAAGGAGTAATTTGCAACGAGATATCAGGGTCTAGTCGACTCTAAGCAGTCCACATTTGCCTGACCTGCGGAAAGCTAAGTAATCTAATTGGATCGAGATACACGCTTACACCCAAATTTGATTCTAATCTTACCACTCAGTAGTATCATGTAAAATCAATGCACTCTCAACTCAGTTAATGGGACTTGCAATTGATTGCAATGAACTCGTGATGTGAGATCCATCTATATCCAATAACACTTTTCGGCAGACGTTGGAATTGAGCGCCAAAAAAAGTATATAAAATAACATTGACAAAAATGCATTCTCCTGCTTCGCTTCTATTATTCTGCCTTTCTTGGCTTTAACTTAACCATAAGGTCGTCTCCATTCTTTGTGGACATGATGCCGAGCACAGGATTACCTTCCTCCATGATAGGGAATCTTTTCTCTCCCACAACTTCAATATCGAAACGCTGCAAGACCATCGCTATATAGCAAAGTGTAGCTTGCTTTGCAATAAAACGACCCGGGCATATGGTGGTTCCGCCTCCGAAAGGCCTGAGAAGTATTAGTCTAATAGTTATCATTGCAATTCTGTGGATAGCGGAAACTTACCTCCAGCTAGCGTTTCTCAAGATGCCATCATTGTTCATAAATCTCTTGGGATTGAACTCGTGCACATTCCCCCCAAATACTTTCTCGTTAAAGTGCAATTGACGGTTGGGTATCATGACACGATTTCCTTTTCGAAGTATTTTACCTCCGATACGGGTATCTTCGGAGATATAACGGACCGAAGAGGAATATGCAGAAAGTCGAAGAGTTTCGTTCCAGATTCCATTCATAGTTGGACAGTTTTCGTCCAAGTATTTCATATCTGGACGTTTTCCATCAAGAAAGCAACCCTTGGTCTCCTCACGGACAGCCTCGAGCAAATCAGGATTTTGAAGAATGAACGTAAACATCCAGAAACAGGCTCGGCGCGTGTTAGTATTGATTCTGATAAACAGAGGTTCAGTCAGTGGCTATATCTCCGTGCTTAAAGATATATGAGCTTACCCCCAATAGATTGTCATCATCATTATCGCAACTTGACGTGTATCAAACCCCAAATTTCGCATTTCGGACTCCATATTCGGCGTGAACCAAGAAGAATCTCCTCGTTCCTCTTCAGGTAATGAGAAGTAACGTTCCAACCCATCGATCACTTTGGCCTTTGCCTTGAACATTGTTTTGGCTAGGAATGGAGGGTACTGATAAAGGACTTGCCAGGTAAGGTCGTCGAATTTCAAAAAGTCCCATGTCAGGTTGGGCTCGAGTTTACCCAATTCAGGACCGAAATAGGCTTCTTGGCCTCCACAGATCATGACATCGGAGCTCCACAAGTACAATGGAAGAACGACCTCATTGTCAGTGGAGCTTTTCACGTAGAAGTGTGATTGCATGTGCTTCAAGTTCAATTGCTTATCGAAGTATTCAATGAACGTTCCGCGAAGGTTGTCCAACTCTCTACCGGGGAGAAGTTGGTGGTGATGTAGATCACGAGCCAGCTTTGCCAGTGGTTTGTTGCGAGGATTTGGGAAAATGGCCTTCTCTGGATCCGCGGGCTCGTACATCTTGACGACAACATGCTCTGAGGAACCGGAAGTTCGCATCATAGCTTGGACGAACTCCTCGAAAGATAAAGTACTGGTGTTTTTGTACGCTTCCGTGACATCTTTAGGATCCGTGAGTATGTACAGCTTGCTTCCGGCTGCCGTGACACTATAAATTTCTCTGTCACCCCAAAATTTTCTAGGCGTTTGTTAGCTACCATATATTCAAACTATTTTCACAGTTGGATAATGGCTACCTGGCATAGTCTAATAGGTGATTTGAATTCCTAAAGAATGAGATTCCATGTCCTGAGAATCGATTAGCTCTGTTCTAGGGACAATCGAAGGAATAAAGTCAGCTGACCGAGAACTATGTAGAGATTTGTTAGCTTTCTTAAGTCATGAGGGAAATGGTCACTGGGAAGCTCTATGCTTACTCGGAATCCAATAAGGGAGTTCTTTTGGATCATCCGGATAAAATAGTGGCAAGATGGAGAACTTCCAGATTCTCCATGTCAGGAGTAAGGCAAACGAAACCAAAGGTAAGAGTAGATAAGGATGATCTTGTAAAGTCACAGCCAAATCTGACAACGACTTATCCCCAACAAAGTCTGAGAGTGTCATCTTGTATTTAGTCTTCCACGCACAGCATGTGCTTTAGTAGAACAAATGATATAAGATGAGGTACTGGAAAGAAGAGGAACAAGAAGTACGAGAGGAATGGAAAACGCTTTGCTTTAGAGAAAACCTTGAAAGAGAACTAAGTTAAAAGATAGCCGACTGAGATGATCCGGAAACGAGCAAGGCTCTGGTCTCGACTTTTCTGCCTTATTGAATACCATAACACGATAACTAGGCTGTATGCGTCTATCCTCGGGAAAATACAAAATTGGAGTAGATTCCCGGGCCTAAGATGCATGATGCTCTAGGGGTGCACTCGCGTCATGCGGGCACTTATACCTAGTACTATCTACCCGCAGTAATATATCCACTCTAGAACGTTACACCATTTGACAAACGCATCTTCTTGATTTATCTGGTTGGTAATCTTACGATAAGTATCACAAATTTGCCGAGTCAGCACGGATTTGTGACGTGATGCCGTGATGGCGCGGAACGCTTTTGCATATTGCGCTGACATCTTATGGTATATTTTCTCCACTCTCGGACGACTTTCCAAATCGGTGATTTGTAGAACCCGACAGATAGGTTATGAAGCTTCATATTCATGCAAAATATCAGAGAAATCGGAGACTAATCACCCTGTTTGTTAATGGGGCTGTTGATATAATCCTCGCTAAGCTCTGGTCAAACTCAAGCTAAGCTAGAATAAGCATATAAGCTCTCTCACCGGGTTGTTCGCCACCTTGAAGTTATGAAGTAAAATCTTAGAACATCATGTACCTAAAATCTTCCCATTTCTTACCCGATTAGGATGTCTACGAAAGTAAAATACAAATAGTTCTATTGTATCCCACCAATCCTTGTCACCAAAGTCGAATCTGCCTGGCCATTGACCACTCCGCGCTCCTCGATGATATCCTCACCCCCACTAGTATACCTTGAATGCAACACTAATATATGGATTTAAAAATGGCAGAAAAATCTTTGCACATGGCTTGAAAGTCGGGATTATACTGGAATATATTCGAGACTGCGGTTTTCCAAGGGGTTGAGGATTCTGGGTTTGGGGTTAGTAGGAATACGTACGAATATTCGTCAGTGGGTGGCATGACGATATAACCATGGGCTCATATGAGCGTTACATACTCACCGTTGATCAGCGCAAAAAGATATTCCTTCTGTTCATATAGACTTTTGACAATGGCCAAAATAGAAATCGTTGCTGGTTCTTTTGCCGGCTGGGGTAGCAAAATTAAACAAGATCTCAAGATGGAAGAATTGGTTACGATTTTGGGGGTTTCTTTCATTACTTTATGGACACTGGTCGTATTGATACTGGTAAAGTGAAATTTAA
The DNA here is from genome assembly GCA_002162615.1 of Myriosclerotinia duriaeana. Classification (NCBI taxonomy): domain Eukaryota; kingdom Fungi; phylum Ascomycota; class Leotiomycetes; order Helotiales; family Sclerotiniaceae; genus Myriosclerotinia; species Myriosclerotinia duriaeana. The sequence goes on from NGKI01000004.1 coordinate 1,835,623, forward strand.
TTCAATTATCTCACCTTGAGCTACTTCCAAATACTAAAGATAATATAGTTGGTACGGAAGATCATAGGATGTCAATTCATCAGAGGGTTGAGCTATATCTACGATGGACCAAACATCATCCAGAAAGCATACAACCAGGTGAACATCTTTCATCCCGCCCCTCCGCCAAGCTCTAACACATTCGTAAGGCGTCGGGAAGCAGATTTGTTGTTGCAACTCCAAACAATAATCATATCCTTGTATCGTCACCACAGCTCATCGAGGAAGTTTTCAACCATTCACACCCGCAGCTCTCATTACATGCGGTGGCCAAAGAGGTATGACAAAGATGTTGACGTACCTTTCTTTGATCGATATGCTCATGTTGCGCCAGATGCTGCATCCCAAGTACACAATGCGAGGATTCGAATGGCAAGAGAAGAGGGGTGTGGAGGGCACGGGATTTGTAAGGGCGCTGAGAAGCTTACTTACTGCCCACCTACCTGATATGCTTCCACGTTTAAAGCATATCATTGAGCAAGGATTGCAATCGGAGTTTGAGTTATATAAAACACCCGAAGGTATGAAGTTTTAGCCCATTGAAGAGAAATGAGACCTCTCTGACAAGATATAGGCTCCTCACACATGCCCATCTCGAAAACTGTTCAGAATTTGATCTCCACGGCGAACTGTTTCGTCTTTTTCGGAGAGGGAATTTGTGAATACCACCTACCCTCAATCATTGAGAACGAATATTGATTAACAGTTCATCGTAGCCCAAGATCCTAAGTTTGTCAATGCTGCACTCACGTTCCCACGAGATGTTATGATAGCAGCCGAGTTTTTGCGCATGGTCCCTGAAGTATGCGCCCCGTAAGTAGACAATAGCAGAAAAAACGTATGATGTTTGCCTAACTTCTCCAGATTGGTGGCTAGACTAGCTACCGGTAACCACAAAGCATCTCGCTACATGTTTAAAGTTTTAGCGCCTATTGTTCAGCGTCGCATGCACTTACGCTCTACGGGGCAGGAAAAGCAAAAAGATGCTCCTGTAATAGAGAACTACCTCGAAATATGTCATAAGCTAACACCTGTCTAGGTTGATTGTATGCAGTGGCTTATTGACACTTCTCCTAGAAATAACTCGTGGACAGTGGAGCGTATGGTGGGTGAGATAATGGCCGTCTGGTTTGGTTCCGTCCATCAACTAGCCATAGTATGTTTCGCTGCTTAATTCTCATTCCTTAGAAGCTTACAACCATACAGGCCTCCACATTTGCCATAGAGGATCTTTGTCTCTTCCCTGAGTACGTAGGGCCGTTAAGGGAAGAGGCGAGCCAAGCTACAATCTCAGCGAACGGCCTTCCCTTGCTAGACAGTTTCCTCAAAGAGTCGGCACGCTGCAGTAGCGTTGATGCAAGTACGAACTCTCTACATCCATTGTGCAGTTCAAGATTGACAGACTCGTAGTAACTTGCAGGCGCAAAACTTTAACTCCATTTACATTCTCAGATGGATTCACAGTTCCGGTTGGAGACTGGCTCTGTATCCCCCAGAAAGCAATGCTGCACGATCCCAGGTTCTACCCTGACCCCGAAACCTTTAAGGGGTTTCGTTTTGTGACAGAGAAGAGCGATAGTGATGTCACTTCGAATCATGAAAACAAAGGCCACTTTACCGACGCTTCAGTGGACTGGCCAATGTGGGGACTTGGAAAGATTGCCTGGTCAGTGAACATCATAATCCATTTGTATGGGAAGCCAACTAATGTACGTCGTTCACAGCCCAGGAAGGTTTTATGCAGCTTGCGTAATGAAACTTATCATGGTCGAGATCTTGAAAACATACGACTGTGCGTTACTTGACAAAACCAGAGCAAGAGCAGCAAGCTGGCGTTCGTCCATTATTCCTTATGGAAATACAATTATTGTGTTTAGAAGACGATAGAAAGATTCTGTGGAGACAGCCTAGAGATGAAGATTTTCGGTATATTGCTGGTATTGGATGTTGGGGGACTCAAGTTCTGTAATGGGTGAAACATGCCACGGTCTTTAGAGTACACTGATACATATATGGCGCAAAAGATGATATTAAAATGCAATTTTTCTCTATATATAGTTGTAACAACTACAGCGATAAAGCGTACACCGCAAATAAAGACTCAAATTATATTGACTGTGACTGAGTTTGAATCAAGATATGACGAAGCGTGAATTTCTACATACCCACGCATGAAGTGAGCTCCGCTAGAACATCACAAACCATTTCGTTTAGAAACACAACTTCAACCACAACACCCCAGTTCTTCGGGCATCGTCACTTGCTCATCAATATAAACCACCATCTTCGCTAGACCATTTTGCCTTCAAAGCAACAAAAATTCTTCCGCCATTACTAAACGGCAAGCTCTGCTGCTCGGGGGGAGAATATATATTGGACAAATATCAATACAGTACTCGAGTAGATACTCAATCAGGAAATAGAGGGGCCTTAACATTGAAATATAGATCTCCAACTATATTTATCAGAATACAAGAGAGTCATCGGTATGAGCTATTGCTTCGAACAATATATATATATATATATACCCTATTCCAGCGATATCACCAGCCCAACGTCAGCCCAGCCCGATCAACAACCAGCTATTAAAATTCAAGCCCTAACAAGTGTAGCCACAAGCATTTTGGAAAAGAAATCTGGACACCAACCAATATTTGAACCCTATCTGTTTCTGCAGAAAAGGAAAAGGCAAGCACAACTCTGTGCGCAGCCACCAATCATTAGATACGAGCGAGTGTTCACAACCACTCTAACCCCCACCACCCATTCGCATCTCGATATAACATCCATCTCCCTAGTGAAAAAATCGCGCTCGGAATTTCCATCAACACCTACCTACCTCCCACCTCCTACCTCCCACCTCTCACCTCATCATCCCCAAACAACTCCTTTCAAGCCTCTTCTGTAAAACTGAATGCCTGTAAAGAAGTCTAATAGTATAGCACAGCTCCTACCTCCCATCTGCCCTTTCCACCCCAATCTTCCGTCTCACATCTTATATCTTACATCTTACCTCCTACCTCCTACCTCCAAAACCCAAACCTAGACACCACATACCACAACTCCCATTCCCCTCTCCCCTCTCCCCTCAAAACCCCCATATTTCCAATACAAAATAAGGTAGAAGAGACATACATACATACTAGATAATCCCACAACAGAAGAGATTAATACATCATACCTAAACCCCCAACCCCCAATCCCACACCCCAAAAATCTCCCCAGCCAAATCCTCACTCACCCCTTCACCCCTTCCCCAAAATCCCAACCCCCAAATCCAAAAACCCCCCAAACAACCAATTTAAAAAAAACCATCCCATCCACCAAGAACCCCCCAATCCACCAGTTCACCCGCATGAACATATAATTAAATAAGAGATGTATATTAGTATCTCATAACAAATCACGCGGAGATGCAACTCTGCACATATGAGCATATACTCTAAGCATAGAGCACTTACCATGTTTCCATATCCTATGCAATTCGTTATTGCATATATACCGCGTACCCCTTACCCCTTACCCCTCTAGTATCTAGTATCTAGTATCTAGTATCTAGTATCTAGTATCTAGTATCTAGTATCTAGTATCTAGTATCTAGTATCTAGTATCTAGTATCTAGTATCTAGTATCTAGTATCTAGTATCTAGTATCTAGTATCTAGTATCTAGTATCTAGTATCTAGTATCTAGTATCTAGTAGCCCCCCCTCTTTTACCCATTTCCATCTTCATTTCTCAAACACACGTCACAAGTCACAGCTCACACCTCAACCAACGATAAAATTTGTTCATTGATGTTGTACTGATTCTGATTCTGATTCTGATTCTGATTCTGATCTGTCTGTCTGTATGCAAGCTATCCTACTATCCGAAAAATAGAAGTCGTCAACCCTGCGCCTCTGTCCTTCATGAAGCAGTCCAGTCCAGCCAGTTGTTACCAACGTAATATCACCAATCCACCCACAGCACAGCATTGGCCAAGAACCAATTTCATAGTGCAGGCACACGGGGTATGAAGACATCTTTACAAGACGTGCTGTGCATATGCAAAACAACCAATCGACCCATCGAAATAAGTATCCCATATGAAGGCACACGCAGGTGAACCGATATCAAATCATACTGTTGATAAGATGTGATATGAATATGATAAGCAAGCCTTCCTTCACAACCCAAATAACGCTCACTGCGTGTTATGCATTGTCTGTTTTCCAATCCATTTGATAGATTGAGAGGGTAGATGAGACACTTATGAGTATGTAGACCATTGTCTCATGATCTCTGATTTCTATATCAAAATCCCTTGTGTTCCTTCCTTCCTATGTGGCCCTAGCAATCATAATTCTTCCTCGTCAACATCCTTCATCGCTGGTTCGGGAAGAGGGGTTTGAGCCGCTTCAGCTGCTGCTACAACATCGAGATTGGTTGAGAATCCTGCTAGTCGTTTTCCTAGGGAATCGTCACCGTGAAGGCTGGCTCTATGTTTCTTCATAGGACTGCCCACAAAGTTGTCATCTGCAAGACCCTTTCCGAATATATTGTTTGGCAAAGTCAGATTATTGTTGTCTCCGTCAGTAGCAGGGGTAGCATTGCCAGGTGTGTTGCTGGCCGAGTTAGGCGATCTGGCCGAGTTGACATTCAAATTTCCAGCAGAATGTTGGCGTTTTAACTGAATCAATGTTAGACTACTTGGTCATGAACAAAATAAGATGATCATACCTTGATTCGTCCGAGTCCATCTGCTAATTCTCCTTGAAATTTTGCATCTTCTGTACTCAAAGTCTTCTGTGGATCATCCTTATCATCCACTTCTTCCATCTTTACTCCTTTGTTATCGTCCTCGTCTTCGTCATCACTATCTTCCATCATACCAATACTGCCATTGCTCTTATTTCTAGATTTGTTTCGCTTTGTGGAGGAGGTATCGCTATCTCTAAAGGCAGAGAATCCAACAGTTCCGGTAGGCTTCAATGGTGCCAGATTTCCAAAGTCTAACTGTCTCGATCGTCGTTTTGTAGCACTGCTGGTTATCTTTTCCTGCTTTGAATTCGGTAGAATGCCCATCTTTTGCAATTGGCCTGTAGTAAGATGTTAGAGATTGGGATTGTAATAAGTAGCAGAATGAAACTTACGTTGACCCCGATAGAAGAATGTAAAGACCGCAAAGGGCTTGTCAGGTCCATCTATGCCTGTGACAGTTTGTGTACTAATAGATTTTGGATCCAGGGTCTTTGGCTTTGCAAAACTTGTGGTGTGATCAATATCCCCACCATCTCCCCCTTCTCCATTGCCCTTCTCTCCTTCCTCATCATCATCATGTGCATCAAATTGTGGAGAGTATTCGCCCTTTTTGATTTCTCCAGATGCGAGGACTCGAAACATGGCAACCTTGATTTGTCCTGCAGCTTCTGGTAGGGCGTCATCATCGTCGTCCGAGTCAGAGCTGAAACTTTCATCATCTGACACTTTCTCAACTGGTGATTGCTCATCTGCTCCATATCGTAGGACCCCTCGGGCACTTCGTGCATTTGCCTTATGTCTTGCTAGCTGGTTTGGTGTCATCATATCTGTGAGTTCATCATCACTATCAGTCGACTTTCTGCGCCTACGGCGCTTCTCGAACTTTTGTCGACGCTTTTCGATTCTTGCAGCTGCATCTTGTCCATCAAGATCAAGTCCGTTTAACCATCGCTCTAGGCCAACCTCACGAAACAAGAATTCTCGCTCAGCCAAACCCCCCCCTTCAGAGTCTGGAACCTGCACCCATCGAGAATTTACCCATGTCTCTTCACTTGGACGTAAAAGTGTGGCCACCTCTTCCTTTGCTCTGCCATCAAAGTAGATATACGCAGCAATTGTTTCATTGTCTGACTTGGTGATTGGTATGTAGGGACCGACTTGACCAGTGAGAGTTGGTTTCTCTCCAAGGCTAGGCAGACCGGCAACCGTTTGAGGCTGGGGATAAGGGTTCGAGGGAGTGGGTTTAGGTGTGCTATAAGGAATCGGAAGACCTGGAGTTAAGAGGGTAATGGAGATAGCAAATTTGGCGGGTTCAGGCTTATTGGTAGTCGAATCGCGGGGAATCTTGGGTTGAGGGACGGGGATGAAGGTATTAATACGACTGAATCTTGATTGTCGATTTATGCCATACTCAGGAAGTGGTGACCCCTCAGCATGGACACTGACAGCAATACCTTTGAAGCAAGGCATTTTTTTCCCTCACCGATATATTGTAGCAGGCAAAGCTGCACAGCCTGATATGTAAAAGGATTGTAAATATTTTGAGTTGATACGTGGGGGGTGGGTGGGATGGGTTAAAGTTGAAGAGGCCGAGCTTTGGGAGCTCCGATTGTAAAAGAGGCTGAAGTACGGGAACCTTGAAGCGTTCAATAATGGTTAGGTAGGTAGGTAGTAGACTAGTAGTAGGTAGGAGGTACTTCGTACTCCTCTTATTATTAGCGTACCTGACCTGACCTGACCTGACCTGACCTGACCTGACCTCTTCTGATTGATGGAAGGTAGGTAGGTACCGGTAGAAAGAAGAGCCTTGCGCGTTTGAATAATGAATGGTAAATGAAATTGACTTTTTGACTTTTTGACTTTTTGGCTTTTTGGCTCTTTGGCTCTTTGACTCTTGGAGTCTTGGACTCTTTGAAAAGTCTACTCTACCAAACGGATGGAAGGTATTTATTAATAAGAGTTGTAAGATTGAGGTTGATACTTTTCTGAGTCGTATCTGAGTCGTACGGGTTATGTAAATTTTGATGTACCACGAGACAGAGATTCTGGGCAATGCCAGAAAAACAATGAATTCCTTATAAGGTTATATTAGGTTGAGAAGTTTCGCTAGGTAGGTAGGCTTGACGAACAACCAACTGCATCGGAGACCGACCCATGGACCCATACAGAGAGGAGAGCGCTCACCTGGGCAAGTCAAAATGTACCAGGTAGGTAGAAAAGTCACAATTTGTCGTCACGGTAGAATTGATGTGTTGTGTGTGATGGATCATGGAAGAGGAATGGAATGAAAAGGAAAAGGAAGAGGAAGAGGATGAAGATGAAGATGAACAAATCACACCGCTATATCATTTTGGAGGTAAGAAAGAAAAAAAATAAAGTCTTCAAGCGGGAAATCAATTTTCAGAGGCGCTGCTCGTGGTGGTAATGAAGGTCATGGTGATTCATTCATTCATTCATTCATTCACTTACTCATTCAATTGAAACTCGTGAACACATATTCGATCGAAGGGTCCCGAGGCTCTTTTAAGATAAAGTTTGGAATAACCATTTGATATGTACAGCATGGAAAATGTCCGGAAGAATCTATGAAACTTCCAAACACAAATAGAATTCCCTTCATATCCCATTGATTCAATGTTCCAAATGAATCGAACATCATTATTCTCCGCCAACCTCGGTCTGCCATGTTATCCTTTTGGATATGCTGCTATGTTTGGTATTGAGATTCCTAGATGACTTTGAGGATTGTTAGCTAAATCTTGGTCAAGATTTCCGATATGAATATTTAAAAAGCATTTGGTAGATAGAGTCAGACTGTTGAGCTTGATATATTGATTGAATCGACATGGTTATTCAGAAGGCCGTTCTTAATGGAAGGTTTTGTCATCATACAAAAAATGCTATGAAATGTGCGTATGCTGCAAAGGAAAAAGATGAGATTATTACATACCATTAATAAGTTGATGTTCAGAAAATGTAATAAGTAGTAAGAGAAGGATTAGATAGAACTAGTAGGAAACCAACTAGATGGGTTTCGAAGACAAAGCCATGGATATATATGGTCGAGTGAGTGAGTGAGTGAGTGTTGACAAAGTTTTTCTTTTGATATTCCCAATCCTTAATAATAATATTGCAGGTTGATTGAATGGATTTAAAGGAATCGAAAGGATAAATTTTTCGAGCTATTTGCCGATGAAGCTAGTCTATATAAGGTAAAGCGTATTACAGCCCAATGATGATTTCGTGGGTTGGACATTATTATTGTTGAAGGAAGTGTCTGGTATCAAAATCACCCGTAGAAACCCCTCTATAATTTCCCCTCCAAGACAGGCAAACCAACACCACAAAATATCCTTCTTCATAGTTATCGCAAGAAAAGTCACACAAACTTAGAGCAAGATGGCCAGTAAGTAATGATTTTAAATTTTAGATGTCTTGAGGCTATATTCCTCCATGTAATTTCATTTCTTCCTGTCGTCATTCATTTATCTACGTAGCTATGATTCAAAGCTAACTTATTTTTCTATAGACTTCCAAGATGTCGCAAGTAAGTGATAGTAAATTCCATCGCAAATACGAACTGGCAGATATCATCGAACTGTCCTGAGTGTCCTGAGCGTCCTGTGCGACAAGGTGTGGCTATTCACAACTTCTAGCATCATGCTAATCAGTCCATCCGCTACCAGAGCAATTCACCGAATACTACTACAACCAGTTCGATGCGGACAGAACGCAGTTGGCTCCTCTCTACGTCAGTATTTACACTGCCTCGAAAGAACTTCTCACTGATAACTTCTTAGCGTGAAAGCTCTATGTTGACATTCGAGTCTGCCTCTGTACTTGGCGCTGGCGCTATCGTCGAGAAACTCGGAGTAAGTTCCACATACATATCATTCTAGATGAATACTAAAACATGCCGGCACAGTCTCTTCCTTTCGAGAAGGTAAAGCACCAGGTTTCAACACTCGATGCGCAACCATCCGGAGAGCACGGAGGGATTTTGATTCTGATCACTGGAGCCTTGTTGGTAAGTCGGAATTCTCATATTAGGCCCCGAGCGGATACAAGTTATTGTGGTGGTGTGATTCATTTCAGAGACTGACGAAGAATTTCCCAGGTCGATGAGGAGCAGAGACCCATGAACTACAGTCAGGCTTTCCAACTTATGCCAGATGGAGCTGGAAGCTATTTCATTTTCAACGATGTCTTCAAGTTGGTTTTCGGATAAGTTTGTGGCAAAGAACGTTGGGTAAATAGGAGTCGGTGGTCGACGGGGGGAGAAGTTGGTCCATTTTGCAAAACTTTATACCGGCTTTCTATTGAGCATGAAGGGGACGTAGCGAAGAAATCAATATAAAACGACATAAAAACGGCATGAGTCGATGATCCTCGCATTTCCCCTCCATTTGTACATTTGCCGATCAGATATGTGGAGAGATAAAATCGTAGAAACCCCCCATCTCCCCGCGGTGTTGCACAAGTTGAAGTTCAATATTACCTGGTAGGTATGGATAAGATGGAAAATATCTATGATAACTTGAGGACCATATATGAATTCGCCATGGCTTCGTAATCTTTCTCTAGGAATCTCTCCAAAGTTTAACGTTTCCAAGGTTCTTTTTGTTCTTTTACAACTAAATAATATCTCTCAGCCTCATTCACAGCCTTTGTGTTCTTTATGGGACTAGCGTCATACGCAGCTTCTTGAACTCTGGAACTCTCAGAACACGAAACAACTTTATTAATAATTGTAGGTTTTAATTATTTTTCAATTTCGAGACCCATACAACTCTTCAAACCTGTTCCCCATCAAAGCTCAAGCGAAATAACTTCGTATCATCTCACGAGTGTACTGTATTTCGAAACGATTTATGTGTTCGCAAAGAAACAGGAACAAATATTGAAGCATATAACTTGCAAACTACCTACCTAGGAGCTCTCTCCACATCAACTTAACCTTTTGCCAATATATCGACCCATTCAAAGATTCATCAACTCACCCCCAAATAAAGCAATCATGACTATCGCAGAGGAGTTCGCAACGCGCAATTTCAGTACGTATTACTTTTCTGGGGCTCGTATGACTTTGGCTAATTGCGATTCTAGGTATTTATGGTCAATGGTAAGAAAATGCGACTTTCCCGAGCTCTCCATCTATCCCACTCACGCCATTACATCATGGAGCATTATCGAAGATGCATGTCAAATGTGCCTCTGCAAACAAATGCTTCTCCTTCGAATATGGTGAAAGTTGGAATGGACATCTGATGATCGCGGAACAAAACTTTGGAGATCATGTCTGACAAAAGAATACAGGACCGGAGTAGTATGCATACTTCTATGCTTTGCCCTAGGAATTGCGAACCTCTTCCACATAAGCTTGCTCATCATCTTCAGTGCGCTATGCCTGTGAGTCTTGGTTTCATTCTCTACTCCGTCTCAATATTAACAATGTCAATCTAGTGTGAGCTCTTTCCTCATCATCTTCATCGAGATCCCATTACTCCTCCGAATTTGCCCCACATCTTCGACATTCGATACCTTCATGCGCCGATTCACAACTAATTACATGCGCGCCGCTATCTACTTGGGAATGGCTATTGTACAATGGCTCAGTATCATCATTGCTGCATCAAGTCTCATCGCCGCCGCGGTTCTCCTTACCATCGCAGCTGGTTTCTACGCCTTGGCTGGCCTTAAAGGACAAGGATTTGTGGGAAGCAAAACACTTGGAGGACAAGGTGTTGCGCAAATGATCCTATAAATTCTCAAAATCGACAAAGAGCGAGGATGGAATAAAAGGTGCAAAGGGAAGGGAGAGCGCGTAGCTTGGTTCATGAAGATGAAAGATGGAGCGCAACTCTCAAGTTGATCATGAATTAGAAAATGGGAGAGCATGTGGGATTGGTGCAAGGCGTCAGGGATATGGCACCTCATGAATTTTGGCTGTCTATGTGTGTTTTCATGGTTGATTTCTTCGCCCATAAAAACCTGGAGTTTATTGTGGCTTCAACTTTACTCCTCTTGCGGGTGTATTTTTATACCTTCCATTTCCTTTTAAAACAAAGCCATTTCAGTGTATCTGGATGGCACCCTGTTCGTATATGTTGTTTTTCGCATGGAGTTAATAGGAGGTAATTAGGCACGGAAGTCAATGCAAAATGATTCATGAGGCTTTTTGTTTGTGCTATGTGATGTTTGCATGTCACGGTGAAGTGATTTGAGCATGTGAGAGCAAGTGAATTATGATTTCGCAGTGGCGCGGCAACATTGAATGATTGTGTCACAAATACGAACCTTGGAAGTGGTATATCATGGGCAGGTCACGGGTTGCTGGAAGGATTTTGATCATGCGCTGGTGATGCTTGTGGTCTGGTCAGTTCGATGGTGTGTATGTTTTGTTCATTGCTCCATGAGGACTTGAAAGTTGAAAAGATGGACATGGAAAAGGGGGATTGATTGATTTGGGGCACGAACTTGGTCAAGTCCTCGGCTTGTCTCAAGGTACCTACCTAGGTAGGTATGAAGTCTCCCGGTGGTGACTCGTGAGCCAAATAATAATAATCCTGACGCGGTTATTGCTGGTAAAACCTGGAACCTGTAAAACCCCTCATATCGTCGGACAATCATTCTTCCTAGTTTTGCACCATTCAACCAATCGCGATTCGCAATGAGAGACATGACCCATCCTGGATAGGCCATGAAGCTATCTAGATGGCCGGGTGGGTTTGTAAAGCTGATGAGTACAAGTCAAAACCTTAGCTGTCGATTGGCTGTAGGTAGGTAGTGGCGGCGGTTTGGGAAAGGTACGGGTCGGAGATGTATGTATGTATGGGATTGGCTATGTAAGGTTACCTAGGTATGGTATGAATGTTTATGTGCTTTTAAGAAATAGGTGGGGTGGTGGTGGGTGGTGGGTGGATGGTGGGATAATAATAAATGTGAAGCGTTCGGTACCTACTTTGCGATTATCTTATAAATGTAGATAGAAATGTTGAAAAATAGTATGTAAGACTCAAAGGATAGATGCTCATTGAATAGTCTACCAGTGAAACATGATCGATCCAACTCTTGAACCTAAGTTAGAGTTTCATTTATCATCATATTGGTCCATTTTGGAGTTATGATTTTGACTTAACCAAGTTACAACTTACAACTTACCACAACCCCACCTATGATATCCTTTTGCATGAAGCAAGCAACGGTGAAGAAGTAAAAGTGGTTGGAGAGTACGAAGTACAGTGAAGTGTTTAAGACTGCTCTGTCTGTACATTGACAGTACCTGAGTACCGGCACTTTGGAGGCGATAAATTATAATCTATTACAGTAAACTTGGAACTTGATACTGTATTTGATGCTATTCAGAACTTTAAGTTCTTCTCTAATCCTCATCCAACTGGAAAATTTGAATGAACTTTTGCAATAATAACACTTTTCTTACTTCATCAATGACGAATTGCTGCTTGGGGTAACATTTCCCCAAGAATCCTTGCTTACCTACCTACCTACTAGGTAGTAATTAGCGTTTAAGCCGATCAATATCAAAGAACGCAAATACTATTAGTAGTAAACCAACTCTTCATGCCGACTTGTAAATCCCCTCAATTTTTCAAGATATCAGTCAGCTTCAATGATTGAACTTTAAAGTATTCTTATTCTCAAATTAATTTTACCTGGGTAAGTTTCCTAGTCGTTTCCTATCGAGTCGTTTATTCGCAGATGATGCAGAGAGCATTAGGTATAGTCTTCAAGTCTACTACTGTCTCATATAATGAGTTTTGGTCTCACGGCGACGAGTTCGAGTTTCAATTGGCAACACATCATTGTGCTGCACAATATGCCACTCGAATTTCTGCATACTCCACAAGAAGGAGCCCTTTACTTTGAATCTACAACGTATCAAAATCAACGATTTGGCTGACGGATTGGCATTGGCTATTTATTTACCTTGTTGGCTGTTAAGCCAGCCAGCATTCACTATCTGTAATGGCATATGACAGGCACTAATATAAAGCCAGAAATCTAGGTTGTTATATTCCCATATATTCCCACCATCTTCAACACTGCAACAAATATGTCGACGGCGATCCCACAAGTACCTCCCAGACCTAATAGGTCCCAGGAGCAAGGAAACACCTCTTCTGGTGCTCCCTCTCTTGGTAGCAATATACCACAGATCCCCCCAAGACCTGCCAACAGGCGTGCTGATCGATCCGTTTCCCCTGCTCGAGAAAGCTTCGCACGATCTCCTCTCAACGATATGCCTCCTTCACATAATCATGGAAAGTCCTCTTTGTACGCCATGAACAGTGCCAATAGCTCAACATCGGAGCTCGAGGTTCCACGTCGTCCATCGAGTGTAGCTCTTCCTTCCATCGGACAAGAGGGCAGTGAATATGCGGAGGTTTTTGGAGTGTCGGAGGATCTCAGCTCATCGCCAACACAGACAAGGAATGTGGCGAACGATTTGAAGCTTCATGCTCCCAAACCGTCTCATCCCGAGTCTAGTGCTAAGCTCAGGGTATCTGCGGTCACTCGCACCGATTCTAGCCAAGCTGCCGCATATGGTATAGGCAAAGCCGGGGATGATAAAGACGCTGGTTCTCGTTCCCTGAAGAATAAATCAAGCTTTGCCAGCAATTCTTCAGCCATCGAGCGTCCACCTTCGAGTACCGGTCATGAAGATGAGCATGGCATTCCTGAAATCGGCCAGCGTGTACCTATGTATCCAAACGCAGGAGATGTTCAAGCTCCATCTCCATCACCATACTCAACTCCTTATACTCCTGGTATCGGCTTCCATAACGATGGATCAAAGCGTCACCATGAGCGTAGAATAAGTGGTCGTGCAGGAGAAATTCCACCGGGAAGTTATGGTCTCCACGGACATGGAATTATTCCTCACGATCGCTTTGAGAAGGCTTATTATGAGAAACATCCTGAGGTAAGTTTTACGAGTGAATTCAGTTTGATTGCCTGAAATCTTGTTTTGCAAGCGGAGCAAATATCGCACAAATCAAATATATTACATTACTTAATGATAGAGTATCAGCAAATGATACGTACTATTACAAGTTACATTCTAATAATATTCTACAGCTTTACAAGAAAGAAACTGCTTCTTATCACGGACCTCTCGGCGAAGGCAGAGCGGACTGGGCTATGAGCAGTGACGACTTGAATAAGATTGTTAGAGATACTGCTAGCAGAGGTGCTGGTCTTGGTAAGGTGTACGAACGTGCTATTCATGTTTGATTCTAATCATGACTAGGCACATCTCCAGCAGTAATGAGTACTCCTACCGAGCAGATTGGATTTCAAGCTTCTGAAGAATATGCGTCTCGCATGTCTTCTCCTCGCCCACAATCCAGTGGTCACCAGTCCGCTGGATACAACGTCGCGCACTCTAATGAGTCCCAAACACATGTCGACTCGCCTTTGAAAAAGGAAAGCTTTCCCCTTGACGGTTCGCAGAAAGCCGAATTTGAGGGTGCATTATCGAAAAGTCTCGGTGACAAATCGGAACGTGGGTATGGAAGTGAAGCGGAAGCAGAAGATACTATCCACGTTGATGACCCGAGCCGACGCTCTAGTAGAATAATCGATCCGACGGATATATCAAGACCCTATTCAGCAGCTGGCGGAGAAGAAGATGAGCTTCGTGAAGAACATGGATATAGTGCTCCGATTCTTGCTTCTGACGAAGTATCAAAGGAGTCGTTGGGATACGAGCTGCAGCCTGCTATTTCTCCATCATTTGAACGTAGAAACTTCTATGACGATGTAACATATAGCAGCGTACCCGGAAGCAAGCAGGCTAGTCGACCTGGAAGCATTCATACACCAGCAGTGCGAGCAACCGAGTCGGCTCCAATGGAAGAGGTACATGAGTATGAGCCATTGTTCCCCGAAGATGAGAAGTCTGGCGCTGTGGAAAAGCCTGATACTGCAGCCGATCGTTTGAAGCGTCCCGAGATCCAAAATCGTAAATTTCCAAGTCAAGACGTTTGGGAAGATACGCCCAATAGCTTGCAATACACTGCGACAGTTTCAACACCTCAACTTCCCGAACCCGATGAAGGTAATGAAGACGCTCATAGAAAGACAAAGGAGACTCCGGAGCAGGCGTTTGCCAGACGACAGGAGGAACTGGCTGCGAAGGAATATTCAAGTACAGACAGTTTCTTAAATCCCCAGAAGAAAGCCTGGTCTCATAAATCACATCTCGCAACAGAAACGCGACCAAATCTGCAACAGCGCTTCCCAAGTAGAGATGTTTGGGAAGATACTCCAGACAGTCTTCAATTGCAGACAACTGTATCAAGAGCTCAAAGTCCAGAGGCAGACGCCGTAGTGAGCCCACCAGACGAGAGACCCACTACTGGTGCTGTTGTATTTCATCAGGAGAAGGCAGCGGCTGGCTTTGGACTTGCGCAAGATGAGGGCCGAGCTACGACTGGTATTCCAATGGCCAAACCAAGCATTCCTGCTCGCCCTGCACAGAAGTCGAAGCAAACACCAACTGGAGATGATCCAGCCCCTCCTCTACCATTGAAGTCCAAGCCACAAATACCTGCTCGTCCAGCAAAACCTATTGCACGTGAATCATCGGAGAACATTCCGTTGACTACAGTTCCATCTAATTCATCCGCCAAGTCGATAGGCTCCGATAACGGTTCTTCTGCCGCTGTCAAGGCAAAGCCACCCGTTCCTTCAAGACCGGTTGGTAGTAAAATTGCTGCTCTGCAGGGTGGTTTCTTGGCAGATCTTAACTCGCGCTTAAAGCTCGGGCCACAAGCTCCAAAGAAGGAAGAGCCTAAGCCAGAGGAAAAGGTTGAAGAAAAAGAAAAGGTACCTCTATCAGATGCGAGAAAAGGCAGAGCTAGAGGTCCTGCTCGTAGAGCACCTGCTAAAACTTCTGTTCCTGTTTCATCAACTACTCACGAATCCTCTGTTGTAACCTTGGCTACTTCGACACCCTCTACATTGTGGTATATTGATGCGGATGAGGTTTTGCACGTAGATTCGACGACAGATTCTAAGACAGACCCCAAGACAGATTCCAAGGCGGAAGAAGTCACCCCACTCGCTACAAAAGCAGCCGAATCCTCAACTCCAACTCTTGCAACAAACATTGCGGGAGAGAGTCTCCATGATGCTACGGAAATTGCAGACGGCGCCGAAAAGAGTGCATCTTCTCCATCTGCAGAAAAAGATATCCACTCAGAACAACGAGAGGAAACTCAAAAGGAAGCGGTTATTGCTGATGCTCACAGTGATGATGTTGAGCCGAAAAAATCAAGCGATGCCCCTCCGGTCGTTAGCGATAGTATTGTGGAGAACACGACTGAATCTGAAGCTGTGGTTGAGAATTAGTGTGTTGTAGGTTGTGAAATGAGGATTTAGAGCAAACTGGTAAACTAGTAAACTAAGTGATTTGGTTATCGGCGAGCGAGCTAGCTATGAATTAAGCAAAGTTTTTTATGGTATGATAGTACTATTGAAAAGGGGTTTTTGATTTTAGCTATTTTTGTTATCTTGGGATTTTGTGATTGTTTGACTGCCTCTACTCTCGTGTGGTAGCTAGGGATTTTGGATGAAAAGTGAGTACCGCAGTGAAGTTGATAGAAAAGATTCCCGAGGTCGTCTGAATGACCTGCGGCTATGGCACTTGGATAAGGTGGTGGGTGGTCTGCAAGAGGATAAGCCGTGGTCTGCTGTGAGGGACTGTGATGTTAAGTGATGTGATGTGATGTGATTTGATGTAATTTGACGTGGTGGTGATTATGGTGGAGAAGAATTTGATTGGTTTCTTTTGGCTTGCTGTGATGGAGGTGGTTGGGTGGCTGGCTGGTTGGTGGGAGGTTTGGTTCGATGTTGAATGTTGAATGTTTAAGTGATTGGAGCGGAGAGGAGAGTTGTATGGAATTTTATTGGTGGTGGTTGTGGGTGGATGGTTGTGG
>NGKI01000004.1:1852931-1874321 GCA_002162615.1 Myriosclerotinia duriaeana
GGGGTTTAGGGTTTTATTGGAAGTGCTTTTGTTTTTTTGGTGGTTGGTTGGATTGGTTGGATTGGTTGGATTGGAAGTCGAAAGGGAAGGGATTTTATCTATATGATTTTTGGGTGTGTTGGCTATGGATGTATAAGTGGATTAGTAGGCTGGTGTTATGGGGAGGGGAGGGGAGGGGAAAATAATATGAAATTTTGGGGGATTTCGGGTGGGGAGTGAATTTTTGATGAAATATTGAGGTTTGGGGATTGGAGAATGGAGAATGGGTTGTGTGGTGTGGGTATGGGCGTGATGGGTATGGGTGTGATGGATGTGTGATGGATGATGGATGTGGATTATTTGGGTGTATGCCAATGGTATGTTGATGGATTGGGATTTGGGGGGGAAGGTTGATGTTTGGAGATTGTAGAACTTTAGGGGGGTGGAGGGGAGGGGGGCGAGGAAAGTTGAACTGGGGATGATGTTAATTAATTAAACTGGGAGGAGAAAAGGGGGTTTGGAGGTGGAAGTATGGGGTATGGTATTTATTGTTTGGTCGGATGGGTAAATGGGCTGGTGTGATATGGAGGAGAGAGGGACTGTAGGGGCGGGGGGATATTATAGATCGTGGGAGCTTAAGATGGGAGGTGTTCGGGCGAAGGGGGGATGCAACAAAAGGTAAGGGTTTTGAAGCTAAATCACGTGGCATTATGAGGGATTTGGTCGATATATAGTAGAGAGAATGGGATGGGCTCAATTCTTCATAATGAGGGGATTGTGGTTCATATAGGATCCTCTCTGATTTAGATGTGTAACAAATGCATTTGAGAAATCACGGGGTAGGATGAAGTGAAAGTGAAAGCTGGGTGTTCAAAATGGTCCCGGGGAGGAAGGGGGGTTGTGTTTTATGTAGTATTCTATCTGAGTTAGGTGTGCAAGACTAAAGGTTCCCTCGCATTAACGTTGAATTGAACATGGAAGCGTTGCATGAGATGAGAGGTTGTAGCTGACGGGGAGTTCGAGATCTCGGGTTTGATGTTTGCAGACTTTAAGTATTTGAGTGAGGGTTTTAATTCTCGTTATAATTATAGTGTATATGGATGTATGTCTGAAGTCAGAGAATTTCGATACTGCTTATAAGTTGCTATATATCTTAGTGTTCTACTTAGTATACGGTAGTACAACAGTAGCTTGTATTAAGGTTTTAATATAACAGTTCGTACGTATTAGAAAATATTATACTACTTCTAATATTATTAAAATATTTATTAATATTAAATACTATTAAGAATATACTAAAATATTAGAATCTGATTTGAAATGCCCAAAATAAACATAGAATTCTATAAATTCTATATATATATATTATAAAATCTTATATTCTAAACCTAATCTAATATACTAAACCGTTTTTGAGTATACCAAATCAGATTCTAGTATTCTAATATATTTTCAGTAGTATTCAATATCAATCCTATATTACATATCCCTAATAATATTAGAATTCAATACTATATACATATATAAGTTTCAAGAATTCAATAAATATCATTATACAGATCAGTATAAAGAATACGGGAAATACTAAGTAGAACACTGATATATCTTCTGGAAGATTGGTTTCAAACTTTTAGCAGATTTCTAAAAGGGGAATTTATATATATCCTATATTATAATTACTCAGTGATTTTTGGCTAAACTTGATTATAAATTGTTAGATATGCAACAGATGGGAGATTTCCTCCGGGCTATATCATGTGGTATGATGTGATTTCAAGAATCGATATTAGATTCTGGCTACGATATCGGAGTATGATTTCGGGTATGATGTCGGGGGCCTAGAATGACTGGTTGGTTAATAGTCATATCGCTGGTTTTGGCCAAGGAATCCGCCGATTTGTAATGGGGCAAGGGGGGGAGAGCGGGTTGAATCAGGTAGGGATATGGGACGACGGGTTTGGCATAGTTTCTGCGGATATTTATGTTGGGGGATTTGTAGACAGTATAGTCATAGGTGTGTGTAACCTCAACATCATACATTTAGTAATAATTGGCTCTTCCAAGTTCTATTCCATCCATAACCCCCCAAATGAGAATTTTCCAGCGCTGAAATAGCCTTACAGTGACTAGTTTACTCGATAATCCCCCGGCGATACGGGGGTCTTGTCCAAGCCTGAAGTGATCAGAATCTTGAAGTCTATTGACAGGATGTTGAATTGCTGTAAAATGGTGTTGATTAACATTGCGCTGACAATGTTAGAGCTATCGGGTAATATGTTCCTAAGGAGATTTTGCTATATCAACTTGGTATTTTTAGGATTGATATACAGTAATAAGTCTCATTATGTTACCTTGTGGAGTTATGATAAATTGACTTAATTTACTACGAATACCTAAGTGGGAATCCCTCACCAGCCACATCAACCTACTACCAGAGTCGGCCAGAAGTGCACCCACCTACTCGATGGTAAAATTCAGTTGATCAAACTATTCCATCAAACTTTCAATCTAGGGCTCCTATGATACTCAAGATATATACACCGTGGTCGTAAGCCATATTCAAATATCAGATACCATGAGATGTGGTGGAGATATCATATGAAACTCTAAATCAGTCCATGATTCAAGTTGGCCTTTTGCTTTATGGAGGTAAAATAACAGGATTATTCTATTCGCTCTGCCCATCCTACTTTTAGAG
Source organism: Myriosclerotinia duriaeana (assembly GCA_002162615.1). Lineage (NCBI taxonomy): Eukaryota > Fungi > Ascomycota > Leotiomycetes > Helotiales > Sclerotiniaceae > Myriosclerotinia > Myriosclerotinia duriaeana. The sequence goes on from NGKI01000004.1 coordinate 1,855,609, forward strand.
CAAGATTTTCCTGCTTTTAGAGCAGGATCCCAGCTGCTTTTGATAAGCGAATTTTGAATTGAGAATGAGATTGTACTAAAAATGAAATGGAATTTAATATTTGAGCCGAAATGCTCTTTTTTTGTTTTATATATTTTCTAGCTCTCATTTTGAACTTTTCCAAGTTTTCCAGTTCTTTGGGTCGGCTTAAATATATATGATTGCAGGAAGGAGTGGAATAGGGGAGAAAGCGAGTAGAAAAAGCAAAGAAACTTACCTAGCATATCACCAGTTGAAGAGTTGATGTGGAAGTGAAAGTGAAAGAAAAGAAAGCTCCTCGATTTCTCAGGAAGAGGCTAATTACCAAGTTTTTTTTTAGTATATTGCTACTCCAATATCCATAAATCTCAAAATTTAATCTCACTACTCGTTATAGTATACTTAAGTGCCTAGAGCAGGATGATCCTATTATTTCACCTCCGTAAGGATTGGATAAGTTGGGTTATTGTAACATGATTCAGTTGAGTAACAAAGGCATACCCGACCATTACAAAATACATTATTCCAATAGTAACCTACAAAGAGATTAATTTGGCGCTAGACTAATACTTTATAGTCGCATGAGTATTCAGTAGTGGCGATAGACAGTTTGAAGTTCTCTAGGTGCGATATTATCAAGTTGCTGTGATCGAAATATTTTGCTAAAGTGTTCGGAATACTGGTAGTCCATAGGCGAACTTTCAATCACCGTAAAATACCGACCGACACTGGTGGTAAGGTTTTAATCAAGAACGGAGTCCCAGAATCTGGGTCTCGCTCCTTGACTCTTATGGTAGAATCAAGGTGTGCTATTTTAGATTCTGGGGCTATTCCGGTTTGACATTCGGCAAATGTAAGCTTGCAAATAAGCTTTGCGGAGATCTTTTCAACCCCATCTCATCAACCCGCGTATTCCTTGATCCTCTTTATCTTCCTTAGAGAGCAAAATGATTGTTTAATCCAATACGTTGAATGAGCATCGAACTTAAACATATATCAATACGCCTCTTTTAAGTTCACAAACAAATACGGAGTGTTTTGCGCATTTGAGAGAACAACAGAAATGTTGAATTATATGGTAATAGAAAAGTGTATTTTGAGGCCGATGTAAGATCTTACTAGCTGTTATTGTACTAGATCCTGATAAACTTTATTTAGCGAGCTAGTCTATTAGTTCGCTAGTTAGCCCCTTTTTATCTTGACTGCCGAAAGTACTATTAACGTTCATCTCCACTTTTCATCGAGGATCTTCTGGGTAAGGTGATGTGGCTGGAAGAATTTTGCTTTACGGACCGAGTGGTCGATCGATCAGCTAGCTAGCTGAAAGCGCTGAGTGAAAGCTATCAAGCTAAATTAGCGAAAACATTTTTTTGGCTGACAGCGAATTGATTAGCTGGGAGGGGTCTGAAATTTGGAAATTTGAAATCTTGGGGTAGTTTTGAGGGTATTTTGAAGATATTTCAAAGGTTTTGATAGGAATACATCAAAATTAGTAAAATTAGTAATCAAAATAGAAAATAGTACATCTTCATTTTTCATTGCTAAATAACAGTTATCCATTAGTCAATTGGTAGATCATCAGCTAATAGAAACATTCGGCGGTGACGATTATATATTATCAGCCAGTCAGATAGGAATTGAAAGTTAGCTGGTTAACAGCTCATCAGCTAATATATTAGTCAGCGGCGACAATTATGTACTATCAGCCAGCCAGCTGGGAATTGAAAGTTAGCTGATAGCTTGCTGACTCGCTGATGAGCCACTCTGCTTACGTACGATGGCGGCCATCGTATGCATCGTATTTTTTTCTTGGATGTATCTTGGTGATATGTAAATGCTGTTGTTGAATGTCGTTTTTGATTTTGAGTATGGTCATTGAAGACGGAGCCACTATGCCTGTTGGAAGGAACTTATGAGTTTTAAGACTTATAAGTGACTTTTGGGAAATTTAGCAGATACTGACGATGATCACCTGAGGGAAGTTAGATTCGTATAGAGTTTGGGTTTGCTAAAATAGCTGGGCTGTGCTAGTCACTTTTTCTAGACCGCTGCTTTTGAATGACATAGCCACGCCAGTTGTTTCCCTTCAGAATATAAAAAGGAGGAAATCCCAATCTTGAATTTTTTTTTTCGCTTATAGACATTGTTACTTTTTTATACTCCCATCAATTTCAAGAAGAGCATTGAGGTATATTATAGCCCCCGGTCCACAAACAATTTGACAACGGACAACTGATACACATTCCCAGATTAACCATGAAAGGCTTTATTTGCCTTGTTAAGGGGCTTTTAGTGACATGTTCACTGATCTCAGTGATACACTGCACTGAATCCGCAGATTATGGCGAGGAGGTCAATCCGGCTTCTCAATTCAAAACCCCAACGATTCCAGATGGAACCATGCCACCACTGCCAGATTTTGGAGTGCTTGCAGAGAATCCGTTGAGTAAGTGGGATGACGAGGATTTTACGCTCACCACCCATGTTCCGATACAAGGAAACTTTCTGGCGAGGAAGCACTTGTCAAATGGGTATGTTTTCCTGACACCCTTGTAGCTTTCTTTGAAATAGTACGTCATGTATCAAGACTTACGGTAATAACATCGTCATAGATACTTCGGCCTTGCTGTAGCCTCACTTGGTCCTTTCTTTGACAGGGACTTCAACCAAACACATCGTGATGGTAAACAACCGACGGATACCTGGCCTGAATTCAATGTTCGTCAAACTTTTGCTGGCATTATTGGTTTGTTCGACCGACAGCCCAATACAACGGAAACAAATTATCCGGAGCTTAACGATCTAGGTGATGAGAGTGTTATCTCTGGTATATCTCACTTCACTGACATATATGTCACCGTTGGTGAGCAAGTGCTGAACGCCACTGTGGACCTTGCTACTGTTAGTGATTTTACAAGCTCATTGAACTTGAAAAATGCAACTGCTCATTGGAGCTACACATGGACTCCAAGTTTAAATGACAGTGCAAGCTTTGAGATTGAGTATATGATGTTTATCAGTGCAGCAAGAGTCAATGTCGCTGCTATTCAGCTCAAGGTAACACCATTAAACGGGACAGCGGAAAACGTCACTATAACAGATTGTCTGGATGGTAGAAGTGCTGTCAGGTCATTCTTGGGAGACAAAGGCGCAAATGATACATCTTCTATATATGTTTTGAGTCACCCAGATGGTCTTCCCGATGTCTCGGCATGGACAGTCTCCACGTCAAATTTTTCAAGCGATAACTCTGACAGTATATCATCAAGAGCTATTGTGTATCCTAATGAGAATACCATGACTATTGGACAAGCATGGAATCATGAGCTCAAACCTGGACAGCCATTAGTTTTCCATAAATTCGTTGGTGTTGCCTCAACGGACAAATTCCCCGACGCACAATTGACAGCGACTCAAGCATCCAGAAATGCGACAAGAGATGGATGGAATGTACTTCTTGCTGAGCACACCACAGCCTGGAGCCAGCTTATGGAATTAGATAAGATAGTCGATTATAGAGACCCCGCCACAGGCCGTCTACCAGTTAACGATCCTATCGCCGAGATTGATCAGATCAACGCTGTTGTCAGTAGATACATGCTTCTCCAGAATCTCCTGAGAGAAAACGGCGGTAATCTCAATGACAATGGTGTTAGTGTAGGAGGAATCACTGCAGACTCATACGCTGGTATGACTTTCTGGGACATGGATACCTGGATGTTTCTCGGTGTTGCTACATCTGATCCCGACTATGCTCTTCAAATGATCAAATACCGTGTGAAGATGTACCCTCAAGCCAAAGCCAATGCACAGGAAGACTATGTCCAGGAAAAGTACAAATTAGATAACGAGTCGGTTTTGTATTCTTGGACGGCAGGTAGATATGGTAATGCGACTGGAACAGGCCCCGCATTGGATTATGAGTATCATATCAATACCGATGTTGCAAAGATGATGTTAGACTATAGAAGGACTACTCGCGACGAGCCATACTTCAGACAAGAGTTGTGGCCAGTAGTCAAGAGCGTAGGACATACGATTGAGGGGGTACTTCAGAAGGACGATGAGGGAAAATGGAATATCTGGAATATGACTGATCCTGATGAGTGGACTAACCACGTCAAAAACGGCGCCTTCACTCAAGCATCGTTCTTTCAGATCATGACCGATATCATCTCCATCAAAAGAGAATACAACGAGACAGTTCCGTCCACCTGGCTCGACATCGCCGAGAACATTACCATCCCCGTTTCTTCCTCTGGTATCACCCTCGAATACGACAAGATGCCTAACAACATAAATGTCAAGCAAGCCGACGTAACTCTCCTCCTCCACCCCCTCTCTCTTCCCGAGTCATCTAAACCCATAAACTATACACTCGAGAGAAAACAAGCCGACCTTCAATACTACACGCAAAAGCAATCGCTCCATGGTCCCGCCATGACATTTGCCATCAACACCATCGCCACGCTAAGGTATGCGCGTTCCGGTTGCTCGGCCTCTACCTACAATAACATGGCCGTATACTCCAATCTCCGCAGTCCATGGTTTTTAATGAGTGAGCAAGCAAATGACGATATCAATGCCAACGGAGGATACCCTCCCGCATTTCCATTTTTGACCGGTCATGGCGGCACAATGCAAATCCCCCTTTTCGGATATCTCGGTCTGGATTCTTCAAAGGACATTCTCACCATCCAACCGACCCTTCCTTCACCCAAAAAACACCTTACGATCCATGAGTTCAAGTGGGCGGGGTGTGTGTTCAGTGCTAGTCTGAATACCACTCATACTAACATCACCTTGACTGGAGTCCAGCCATCCTCCTCTATCCCTGCAGATACGACCACAGTTCTTATGACTCACAACCTCGTTGCATCTCGTCATGCACAAAAGAATCACACACTTGTCCTCAACCAGACCCTCACATTAGAGAACGACATGTATTGGCAAGAACTCACCACGCCCAACAATCTCCTTCAATGTCTTCCCATCCTCGAATCAGGGCCCACAGAATTAAATCGTTGGCCGGAGAGCATCAATGATGGGGATGTGGGAACGAGTTGGCAACCCAGCACTACTAACAAGACTTCTCTTACTATTGATACCAGCCTTGTTAGAGGTGAAAGAGTCAAGGTCATCAATGTGGCATGGGGACAACGAATTCCCACTAGTGCGGTCATTATGATCCCCAACTCCAACTTTACCACCAATACCTCTTCAGAAGGACATATAATCCCCCTCCCAATTCCTGCTCTCGAAATCAAGAATCTTGATTCGCGACCAGATGGCGTATCTTCGAAGGAATCTCCGGAGGGTGATGACGAGGAGAATTCCGAGGAGGATGTGAAACTTGAGGAAGGTTACAAGACTACGTATACACTACCCGAAGATTTAGAAGTGTTTATGGGAGATACAGTTACACTGCAAATAGAGGGATGTCTGGGCACTAGTTGTGGAATTAATGGTGATGTTGCAGGCGCTACGGTGGAAGAGTTGGAGATGATTGACGATATGCCGCTTAGATTGAGGATGTAGAATTTAGATTCGTGGAAGCCATAAATGTGTAGCGGGTTGGAAATTTAAAAGGATCAAAAGGTTAAAGGATCGAAAGGATAAAGGATCAGGGATGAAAAAAATAAGGATAAAGGATCTATGGGATATACTCGGTAGAAAAAAAAGGCGTTTACTTTGGAGTTAATTTGCGGTGAGGAGTTTGTGGTAGAGAGTTTAGAGTAGGATTTCATACACTATTTAGAGGGTCTCTAAAGGGTTGTTGTATATATCTAATATTTAATGTATATTAAAAATCTACACGAGATAATCAATCTGTGAGCCTGTATTTCAATTTATACCTCATATCATTCTCCCATTTCCAAGACATCTCTTTTATTTCCGCTAATACACCTGCTATAAATTTTAGCTGCTGATATATATTACTTGCAGGGTCCATGTTTGCATCGGTGTATAACCGCATGGTGTGAAACGGAGGGCACACAAGTCTTGCATTTATTTTACCCCCTCTTTTGAATGCAGCCATAGAAACGTAGGCACATAGAAACGTAGGCACAATTTGCTGGATGTTTTTGATTGGATGTCAATCATGCGTGACATTACACAAAACAATGCTCATCCCAATCGACATGAATTAGATGATAATTTTGTCATTTCCTCAATAAAGAGCTGACGATGACTTTTCATTTCAAACGAGAGTCCATCAGATTGCCATACTTCACTCCTCAAAGAAGAGTTTCAAGAATATGCTAGCGCATTGATCGCTAGAGTCTACTATATCGCCTTCCAGGTTAGTTTTACACATAGCGACCAGGCAGGCGCAAGCTATTTTGCAGAGAGAGGATACGGGGCGAGAGCTATGTGTGGATGGGGGGACAGCCCAGAAACCCAGAGGCTTAAAAGTTCAATGGGAAATCCGTCTGAGCACGAGAGCTCCGGAAAACAAACAAGTAGGAGACTGGAAGGGAGATAGTGCCCAAGGGATTACCAATTGTTGAGTTTGAGAAGTGGTTGTGGAGAGATGGATGAATACCTAGGTAGTATTTGATGTATTGCACTGTTTTATTATATATTCTTCGAGACTGTTCGGATCTGTCGTTCGCAATTGCGCATGTAGGAAAGGGGAAGAATCCCAGTAGCTAAAACTTATCACGTGTTATTTGTGCAGGTCGGGAATTTCATTCTCTGCCCATCTCCATCGTGGAAGCCGTTCTTGTGAGAAGAGAGGCAAAGTGGTTCTTAGCCGAAAGCGTAGCTAGTAACTTTGATGGATATGAGCGCTGGCTCGAAAGTTCAAAGGATCCGGAAATGCCACTGGAGCGTGTCGACAACGAGGAAAGAAATACATTGATACTGACCACTAAAAAGGGCCACGGCATGTTGGTACACCGTCTAGCACAGCGTGGTGCTCAATATTTGTCATAGATAATCAGCTTTAGTTGAAATGCCCAAGACAGCACTCCAGGACGTAAGCGAAATTGAACCATCATATGCCACTGTTGTTATCAATATCTCGGTAAAATTACCCGAAGCCTTTGAGAAGATTGATAAATAAAAAGCTGGCCATCAAGTTATTAAAGAAAACGAGGATGGATTTACGCACTTGATCGTTTGACGGACGTTCTTTCCCGAAACACCTCGATATATATGTATAGTTGTACTTGTATTCTTTTATTGATGTACTGGGAAGTGTCTTTGCACCCTCTGTTGATGTATGCTTCGTGATAAATTCATCACGAATGTTTCAACATTGATACAGCAAACTAGTATCCGCAAATGATGGAGTTGAAGTTATATATTTGAGTAAGAAAGAGCGGGACGAGAGGGTAACCTTGATGGTATATTCAAATGACAACCAGACAACGAAAAACTCCAATTTCACAACTAGAGATCAATTTGTGCTTGTCCGATGGTTCATTGGTATTTTATACGACTGCAAAAAGCATTCATTGATTCATCATTCGTTATTCCCTCTTATTCCAATCCTAGTCCCAATGCCAATGCCAATGCCAATTCCAATTCCAATTCCAATTTCAATGATGACCATAAAATACTCCTTCATCCTTCCTTCCCTGGATATAATATGCCAATACTTAAGTATTTCCAAACTGCGCCAAAGTAATCCGGAAACCAATTTACAAAACCGACAGATGAATGACCAACATTCATTCAACGATTGAAATCCACAAAACTCCTAGTCCAATTCAATATCTAATTCAGCACCACCCAAACTCTCTCTTCCTGCCTCTCTAATCCCCTTTTCCGTCACGAAGCGAGTTTTCTTCTTGGTTCCACCAATCGTGTTGGCTCGCTTACGCTTATTAATAGGACTCAATCGAACAGATGGCTTAGTACCAATCAAGCCGAGCTTCTTAGCATCGGGTGGAGATTGCTCTCTATCCCAGTCGTTTTTGATATCTTGTGGGTTGGGCTGTACCGGATTTCGTCTCTTCATGTAATCGGCACCTAGACCTCCACCCATCATCCCTAACTTCCTGCCAAGTTCTCTCTCTTTCTCTTGAGCTAGGAGTTGTCTCGTCATTCGGTCTTCCTTTGTGCTTCCTCTATGGAAAGCATCCGGATCAAAATCGACGTCGTCCAGTAAGTTTATGGCACTTCTTTTGCCGATGTAGATCTGACTATGACTTTCTCTGTCATATTTCGTCTTTGCTTCCTTAAGTTCTTCTCGACGTTGCTTATAGCGCGTCATATCTTGAGAATTATATTTTCGTTCTGTCCCGCCTCCGCCGTAATTGCGCTTGGGGCCGAAACTCATAGTATTAACTTCCATGCGGTTTGCATGGGTCTTCGTAAGAGATAGATTGACGTGATAGTCGCAGAATTCGGTGTGTCGTTTGTTGACCCAGGTATCACAAGTTTTACCGTCTCTTTTGACGCTTTTGCAATATCCCAGGTCTCTATTTGTGCCAATTTCGAGTATAGTGTCGTCACTCGAGTTGAGTGTAAGACTGAATTTGCCTGTGTCAGTTTTCCCTCGAGCGGGAGGCATAAATCCAGGGTTGAGGAGCGCGATGACAGTTCCAGGTGTAAGTTTCCAGAACCTGTCAAAGGCTGTTCTGAAGAGGAAAAGTTCAATTTCCCATTTCAGGTCGGTAAGAGTAAGGACCATGAATTTGCCGCCATTCTTAGCTTGATCCTGGTGCGCGCGTGGTGCAGATTTTGCGGCAATAGTTGCGAACACAACTACATCTTCTTCGATTTCGGGGCCGGTAAAGTCAGGAGCTTTGACTGTCCTGAGTAAATCAGGTATGACGAAAGTCTTTTTTCCTTGAAGGGTTCGGGTGAGTACTTGGTGAGGAATAATTCGTTTGGAAAGGTGAGAGGATGAATATGGTTCGAATTGTGAAGCTTCGCCATCAGAAATGTCGGATGGGGCTTTATTGTGATTGTTATTTGATCGCGCTCTTTTCGAATTATCGAAAGAACTTTGTGTATCTGTACTTTTGTCTTGTGAATCAGGTCTCTTTTCACGTGAGTTTGGTCTGGTCAAGAATTTTGTTTCAGTGCCGTTCCTCATTGCCGAACGTAGAGTATCAAACGAACTTTGAGAACTCTGAGAGCTCGGCTTGGTGGATGTTTCATTGCCACTTTTCAATGCCGAACGTTTCGAGGCATCAAATGAATTTTGGGAATCGTGTGAGCCTCTTCTCAGGCCGGTGTATATTTCAGTGGTGTTCTTCAATTCTGAACGTCTCGAACTATCAAAGGAACCTTGAATCCCTTGCGAAACCGGCTTGGTGGATGTTTCATTGCCATTTTTCGTTGTTGAATATAAATTGGAGGTAGTCTTATGTCGTCTTAATTCTCCATTGGGTTTGTTGAAGGAATTCAAGACCTCCTCTCGACTGAATTCTTTGGTGGGAGCAGGATGGTTCGGTAATTCAACCGCGTTATTTTTGAACGATTCCATCTGCTTTTGGTCTATATCAAATGCTGAGCTGCGATTTTTCTTGATGCGAGCAGCTCTCTCCTGTCGCTCTGTATCCACAACCCTGGCTGCAGCCATTCTTTCGCTGAAAGACTTAGGCCTCTCCTCCTGGCTGGAAGTTTGCGATGAAGTTGCGCGATTTCCAGCTTGTGAATTGCTTCTTTGTAAAAATGGCCCGGTTCTCCTTGAATTGTTGAATTCTGATTCTAAATTCTTCCTTAGGCCCGGTGCTCTCTTCAGAGAGATATCGGTTCCTTTCAGACCCTTATCTATACCAAGTAATACCCTTCCTGGTGATCGTGGAAGTTCAGCAGGCTGAACTCGGCGCGTTGGTGATGCTGGGACGTTGACCTCAGCGCGCGAGTTTGGGCGTTGTAACTGCCTATCTCTCAATCCTGCCAATCTCGAGGGTGCTCTATTTGTCGCCGCAGAATTTGCTCTCAAAAGACCCGATATAGGCCTACGATTCTCGATCTTCTCGATCTTCTCGCTCTCCGAATCCGAACTCTGTTTGTTCTTCTTCTGCAACTTCTTTAATCGAAGTCGCGCTTGAATTTCTTGCAGCTTTAACTGCAAAGTTTCTTCGTCATCTTCATCGTCGCCCCCCATTTCTTCCATATACATATCGGCTTTCATTCGATCTTTGCCGGTAGCGTGTGGTAGTTGTGACGCAGTAGGTCGTTTCGTAGGAGATGCAGTAGGAGAAAATCCTGTTGCGAATCGTCGCAATCTATCGCGACCGCTGGGCGTACTTAACAAAGCTTCTCGGGGAGATCTTGGTGGCCATTGAGCCTCTTCAGCACCGCCTTTTCTATTGTTAACCATAATTTTGTACATTGCAAGAAGCGCACATACCTTGAGACATAATGAGCACAATAATGATGTGCAAGCAATAGAACAAACAGGCAATGAAGCGGTTTAAACTAATTTGGTATCGTGATACCAATTCTCGTGAAATGTTCTTGTTTGTCATGAATACCATTCATATAAATGCAAAGCTTGGGATAATGGTTGATTCTTATTGATTTGTTCCAAGTTGATATTGAGAAACTCGAATCGGTAGGATAGTTGTAAAAATTGATTGCGTACACTGTACAGTAATGTAATTAACAGAATCGAATTATGATATTGCTTGTACATGAAGAACGTTGACGATGATGAGAGGGTGAGGGTGAGGGTGGGTTATTGAACGATAATGGTAAGATTTCCATTGGAATCCATCTAAACACAAATTATTATGCGATCAATATTCGATTTCAGTATACCTAGGTAGGTAGCTTGTTCACTGGTGCAATAGACTATCGCCTCATTGTGAAATTATAACCTTAATATAAGTTTGACTCGTTCACACGATACCTAGGTAGGTAGTTGAAGTTTAACTTCTTCCTGAAGTCGTCTTGTTCGTTCGACCCAATTTCAGAAACTTTGAAGCAAAACCCCGGATTTCAAGATACTAATAAGCCAATCAGCCAATCAGCCAATCAGCCTTGTAATTTAGTGCAGTCGCTTATTGGTTGCTATGTATGACTAAGCCAAAGACGCGTTTTATGCAACGCGATAGACGCGACTTGCTAATTAAAGTGCTCCTCGAGCCTTATAGATTTTTTGGATTCTTTCACAACCACAATCAATATACACAATTGACTTTCTACTTCTCATTCCACCATTCTGCGATTATTCTACAATTATTTGGATATGGTGGTAAAAACTAGAGGAAGACCAGCAACCAAAGCTGCAGCAGTGGAAACAGAGCCAGCGAAAGCCGCCGGTCCAAAAGTCAAATTATTGCCAGATGATGCCAATCCCCCGAGAGTTTTCATATTACCAAAAGATATCAGCACAGAGGCTCGAATCATCACAGTCGAAAACCCTAGATATGCAAAGGACAGTCGATATCTTGTATGCCCCAACCGAGGATTTAATGAATTTACTCGAATAGCTGCTCCAAAAACTACACCCAGAAGTTGGTTACTGGTACCGGAAGATGAGTCGACAATTCCCCTGAGTGAGGACCTACCTAAAGATGAATCAAACGATGAAGAAGCAACTTCTGCCAAAGGTTATGTCACGAAAGGAGCAGATCTGTTCATTGCGACCCCAATTGACCCTCTATTCATTATACTCCCTGCTCTTGCACCCTTACCTACAACCAAAGTCTCAGACCCTCCGAAGAAATTATTCCTATCTGGCGATGATTATATCGACAAGTTAATATCCGTATCACCACACCTCGGATCTTTCCTAAGAACTGGCCCATTACGAACGAGTCTGGAAAGAAGAATGGCTGCAGTATGCGATACGGTAGATGCTGGGGACGAAATAATGTTCAGAATAAATGAGGAAAAGCTATCCAAGCAACTTTTACAGAAGGCGGAGAAGATGGTTAAGCATGGGTTGCCTGCTAGCATGGAGGAGAAGCTCATCAGAAAAGCACTAGATGTACCAGTTCTGAGTATAAAGCGCGGAGAGGAATCCACCCAAGAAGGGTTAAAAGAGGAAGAGAGTACACCAGCAGAATCAGGAACTTCGACACCGCGAACCGACTCACAGGATACGCAAAATACAGATTCATCTGCAAATACTGCGGCGAGTTCATTTCTAGAAGCTTCAACAGCAGCAACATCAATATCGGGCGATTTGGCTGGTGCCGCTGAAGAAGGAGAAATAAGCATATCATCGATCGATGCACCCGAAGGTGTCGCAGATTTACTGCGCATCCGTACAGCATTCTTCTTCATCTGCTCGAATTACATAGCTCCTCACCTCAGCGACATTCTGAAGCAGTCTTTGAAATCTTCGACATCACCTGTTGACTTCAGTCCCTTGGACAGCCATCTTGCATATTTAACAAAATTGAGGCAAGATGCCTTGGCGGCAAGATCTATGGGGGATTACTCGAGAAAACGAGCAATCGCTGGGGATGATGAAGAGATAGAGACACGCGCAGAAAAGAAGCGCAAACAAGATGAAGAGGACAAGAGAAAGAAGGCTGGTGAGAGCAGAGGTGTCAAGAACTTAAAGAAGGTCAATACCACTGGTATGAAAAAGATGAGTGATTTCTTCCAGAAGAAATGATTGTACTTATTCTTTGAAAAAAGTGGGCGTCAGGGTAAAGTTTAGGGTTGGGTTTGGGTGGAGTTGGGTAATGGCCGATCCTAGTTGGCACATTTGAGATACCATCATGTAGAATACTGAAGCGAATGATTTGAATGATTCATCGTACCCCTCGTGCTCTCCCTCGTGGAATACCTCGTCCAATACCTGACCCTCCCCTGCTTGTACCTGTGGTACCTGTCGAGCTTCCACGACCATATCCCGATGAACTAACACTTCCAGACTTTGACAAGCCTCCCCTTGCTCTACCCCTCCCTCCTCTGGTGCCACGTGCTGTTGTGCCAGCTTGTCTTTGCCTTTCCTCATCCTCGGCCCTTTGCCTCGCGGCTTCTCTTCTTCGCTCTTCCTCTGCGGCTCGACGTTCGGCAGCTTGAGCTTTCAGTACTTGCTCATTCTCCATATCCGCAATATCCTGACTTGCACCCCGCCAATTTGGATTCAAGATCAACCTTTGATTGTGTTCTGTTTGCGATAGTATCCGAATCCATGTATTAAGCAGCGTTGAAGCTGATGTGACTGTCTGTGAAACTGTCTAATAATTTTTAGCTATAGTCCCAAGTCTATCGATACAGATACTCCTTACATCCATATTCCCCTTTGCAAGATCCAGGCTGCCTAATACTCCCTCTATAAGTTCATTGATGTTGCGTACTCCTTCTAACTCCTTCTGTAAAGCTGCTTCCCTTGACGCTTCAGCATCATATTTTGATCCTCCACTTCGTTGCGCCGGCGCACTACTCTCTGCATTTTTATTGTCGGAGGTCTTTAGATTTGATTTTGAGGGTTTGGAGGGTTTGGAGGGAGATGCGAAAAGGTCCTCATTATCTGAGTCTGAAATGTCTAGCTTGCCAATATCTGGGGTAGCCATGATGATCCAAGGGATAACGTCAGAACCAAGGTCAGTGGGTCAAGGAGGAAGAATGCAACTTAAAGTCTTTCTAGAACCTCAAGGTTTTCTTTGAAACAACCCAAATAAGAACTTTTGACGCGTAAAGTCACGTAAATTCACGTCCAAATAGTCTAGGGTGGGCTGTCTTTCGCCTGTCACTATCAATTTATCAGATATTGTCCGAGCGTCTGGCACTACAATGAAGTCTCTAACTCTTAATAATAATAAAAGTCTTAACAAAATCAACATGGCTGGGAATCTTTCTTCCGACCGACCTCCTGGTTTTTTGACATGACAACAGACAAGTTACAACACAAATATTTACAACCCCTTCCCAGGTTCCATCTTATTCTTGTCTAAAATATCCTTTATGCAATTATCGCATTTATACAAAAAAAATTGTTTGATTGCTTTGCTTAGCATTTCAGCGTCATTATATCTTGATACTACAAGATTTTGACATTTGCTGACATTTGCTGTACAACATCAACAGCATCAACAGCTAATAACTATACTATTGATTGGCATTGTCTTGTCGCTTTCTCCACTATACTGTGGTTCATAACTATACAGTCAACTGGAAATTCAATTTACCTTTTATAAAGAAGTCCTTCCTGTAACTTAACAAGATAAGATTCCGATTCGATTCAGGACATCCATCTATCTGACCTATTGGGAGCAAATTTTCACAAACATTCGACTTCGACCCGAACTACCTCATCACCTCACCGACACTGAAGTTTCTCACCTTCAAGATTATCTTTCGCGAAAATGGCTACCTCTACTTTGAGACCAAGTACTCCTCCACCTTCCACCTCCATCAAAATTCCATCAACACCGCGATTTGGCTACGATGATGATTACGAACCTTATTCGCCCAGAAAATCAAGTCGAGTAGCGTCAAGAGCAATTCGCAACGCGGTAACTCCACCACCTCCATCTATCAAACATAATATCCGCAACAATCTTTCTACCCCGCAATCAACACCTCGAGCCGCCAGAAAAGTCGTGTTTTCTGGCACGCCACAACATATTCACTCGTCGCTACCTAAATCACCTCAAACTGCGATAAAAAGACGCGTACCTAGATCGGCACCCGCAATCGCCAGCAGACAAGTATCTGGCGCATTGGATCTCGACAGCACAACATCAGCGGCTACAGCTCTCGGTCTAACTCCTAAACACAAGAAAAGAGAACAGAAGATGGACAACCATCAACGACCTGGTGCTATGGTGCGCGGCGACGGCATGCTACCAACACCTTCTAAAACCCCACGTCACCCTAAGCAAACGGAAGAATTGAAACAAGGAATCAGCGCAGTCTCCCGAACGCTTTTCACCTCTATCCATGGCGATAACTCCGCAGAAGCGATGCCAAAACCTAAGAAGAATCGCAAGAAGTATGACAACTTCGGCTTTGGTAGCTCATCTGCAGATGAACCAATTGCTATCTTTACTGATTCTGAGGACCGCATTCCAGAGGTCGACAGCCATTCTGATAATCCTTTCTTTGGCAGTAGCCCCCCTCAAAATACTAGAGGTAGAAGCAGAAAGCCCAAGTTGATTCGTGTTCCAGGAGAGGAGGATCAAACCTTAGATCAGCTTATGGGTCGCGAGGATGGACATGTTGCCAACTTGTAAGTCTTATTTTTTTCTCGATATGAAATTCTCTTTACTAATTTCTACTGCTACAGTCGTGGTAAACTCATCTTCAAGAAGAACTCGAACGCATCTGCAAGCCACAGCCCAACTCGAGGTGCAGGTCGTGCTGAAGTCATGGGTCTCGATGAAAGCTTTGCAGGCGAATTTAATGGACCAGTCACACGTTCTTGCAGACGTCAATTATTCACCAACAATCGACAAGCTCCCGCCATTCCACAAGTCCAAGTCACCGAAGACGAAGAGGAAGCTTTAACTGATATCGAGGAAAAGAATCTTGACACCGAGGCAACAGACAGTGATGCTGAGCTACGCACTCCATCCCACAGCCAAGGACTCATGACGCCAGACGCGCCAAGATTTGGACCAAGTTCTTCACCCATTATCAAGAGAGCTACACGCGCCACAAAGAGATATGATGTTGTTGATTCGCCAGTAACTCCTCCACGTCGTGGCCGCTCCCAAGCTACTAGCCCATTCAGATCCTCTGGAAGTGGAAGTGATAACAATTTCGAGCGCGCAACGAGGAAGCGGGATGGAGAATCTATTTCGAGACCTACTGAGGATGTGAAGAGAGTACGTAACTAAGCTTCTTGTTATGACTTCTTATTTGTTCTGGGGTCATTGGGAACCAAATTTGATTGCATATTGGTGAACGCATTGGGCGGACTGGGTGGGAGTTATTCTCAAGAGGTTTTCGAGCCATCTGCTCATGAACCTTCTTTTACTGCAGGGACTGGCAGTCTCTATTTCTTTTAATCACTTACTTGATACATTTTACGTTTTTAACGGATATCACTGCATGATTTGATGGGCTCTTCGAGACCATTGCACATAGCAGAATTTTGGACTGCTTCCCGCACCTTTTTTGTAAAATACCAGGCAATGGCGTTTTCAGTTTTCAGGCATAGCGAGGATAGGTCTACTATTGTACCTTATGAAGATAAAATGATCAAGAATATTAATAAACTGTTATTGTCATGATTTGATGTGATGTGAATGTTATGTATGCCATCCATGTGAATGTACTACTCTGGTGTGTGAATGTAGATGATGCCATTCCGTAGTCTCGAACGTAATTACCTAGTACCTAGGTAGTATAAAAGAGAACGGCATCTTACATCCATCCCTGTCTACTGTACTCTTAATATTACTAGAGTAATCCCCCGCACATCCCACCAGAATCTTAATCTTAAATCTACCAGACACAGACAGCTCTTCAGATACGCTACCTTTTTATAAACAGCACATTCAAGATGCATATTCTCGTAAGTGAACGATTATAATGATATCGAAAATGGGTATCTGAGTTAACAATTCACAAAGGTAGTAAATGACGATGGTCCTCCATCAAACAAATCCTCCCCTTACGTCCACTCCCTCGTCCAAACTCTCCAAGCCGCTGGTCACACCGTCTCCGTTGTTCTCCCCCATACTCAACGCTCATGGATAGGCAAAGCGCATATGGTAGGACAAACCGTCAAGCCTACTTATTTTCGCCCGGGAACTCTTCACGAAGATAACGGTACCACACATGCTCGTCCTTCCAACGACAATACAGAAGAATGGGTTTTAGTAGATGGCACACCGGCATCGTGCGTACAAATTGGACTATATCATTATTTTAAAGATAGGGGACCAGTGGATCTAGTGGTTAGTGGACCAAATTATGGGAGAAATAGCACGGCTGTTTTCAGTCTGAGTAGTGGGACAATTGGGGGTGCCATGGAGGCAGCGGTTTGTAAGAGGAAGGCTATTGCATTGAGTTATGCATTCTTTACGAGGAACCATGACCCGGAGATTATTGGAGGTGCTAGTAGGATTGGCGTGAAGCTTATTGAGTACTTGTACAACAATTGGGGTGAGGATGTGGATTTATATACGGTCAATGTTCCGTTGGTGGAGGGGGTGGAGGACAGGAAGATTTTGTGGACAAACCTGTTGCAGAATTACTGGGGAGAAGGCAGTTGTTTCGAGGAGGTAGAAGGGAAGGATGAGGATGCTGATGAGGAAGAGGAGAAGATTAGAGAGAAGGAAGGACAGCAAGATGACGGGGAGGATAAGAAGGTTGTTGGGCATACACACAAACATTTCAAGTGGGCGCCAAGATTCACGGATGTTTACAAGAGTGTAGAGGAAGCTGGGCCAGGTAATGATGGCTGGGCTGTGAAGGAGGGTTACACAAGGTACGTTTATACTTCAGATGAATGACTCCTCCAGAGACTAACATCGATATAGTGTCACACCATTAAAGGCAAATTTCATGCATGCTACTGCGGCGACACAGGGAGAGTTGAAGCTGTGAGTTATTGAATGCATAGCAATAGAGCATTAGATATTGTTAGACCAATACAAGTTCCTTCCTACCCATTTTAGTCTCATAAATCTCATAGAGCACCTCTGACCAATCCTTTCGCCAGACCATCTTCAAATCCAATACCATCAATTTCGAATCTCTCTGTTGAGGAACAAATGAAGTCAACGCCGCCTCACTTTTATGCTTATATTGACTATGAGGATTCTTACGTCCAACCACTAATTCTTTCGGCTCTAAAGCAATTCCCTCAATCCTCATATACACTTATCTCTTCGCCATCCGATCTCCCAACCCCGGATTCACAGTACCTCCATATTTCATCATACGAAACCATTCCCTTCGACGAAATAACATCAAAACCCACGACCTCACTTACAAATGCCTATGTTATCCGCAAAGCTCTCATTCGTAAGCATTATTTGAGTGAAACATCACATATATGGTGTGTTAAGAACCCAGAATCTATTCTCAAAACGAACATTAAACGAGCGGAGCATTTTGAGGTTGATTATGCCGAGTTCTTGGATGATGCCGTGGTAGAATGTTGGGATTTGAAGGAGAGTTTTGCGAGAAACGAAAAGGCTGATGAGGAAGGTGGCAAAGCAGAAGACAGAGAATGGTGGATTTTGAAACCGGGGATGAGTGATCGGGGTCAGGGTATTAGGTTGTTTTCATCTTATGAGGAACTACTTGCTATCTTCGAGGGATGGGAAGAAGATGCACCAGATTCCGATGAGGAAGAAGATGAAGAAACTCGAAAAGACGAAGACGACGATGAAAAAGATTACATCCAAACATCTCATCTCCGCCACTTCCTCGCACAGCCATATATCCACCCACCGCTTCTCCTCGCCCCAGAGTCTGATACTATTGCGCCTAAAAACACCAAATTCCATATCAGAACCTACGTCCTAGCCTCCGGCGCCCTAGACATCTACGTCTACAAGCCCATGCTCGCCCTCTTCGCCAGCTCCCCCTACATTCCCCCTTGGGACTCCTCCTCCTCCCCATCCGGAGAAATCGACCTCAACCCCCATCTCACAAACACCTGCATCCAAACCTCGAGCTCAAAGCAGAACGCCGTCCACCTCCTCTCTTCCCTGCCTTTCCCCGCCCCCCTCCACCAAAAAATCCAAGATCAAATCGCCACACTCACACGCGAGATCTTCGTGGCCGCGGCGAAGGAAATGGGAATTCATTTCCAACCGCTGCCAAATGCGTTTGAGGCGTTTGGATTGGATTTTTTGGTGGAT
>NGKI01000004.1:1883376-1903222 GCA_002162615.1 Myriosclerotinia duriaeana
CCCAGCACCACACTTTCATTTCCCCCCTTCACTTCTAAACAACAAGCCCGATACATCCTCATCCAAGACTCCATGCAAAGCTCAATCTAATCACAATATCATAACATCATAACATCATAACTATCATATTGACGATATAAAAAGAAACAAATATCGCCCATACAATTATTACAATAAGAACCCAACCTGCACGATGAGCCCCCCTATTTCTGCGCCATGTACCTGCGCCATATAAATCATCCTCTATTCTCTATCCCAATCCCCAATCCCCAATCCCCAATCCCCAATCCCCAATCACAAAAACCCTCCAAGCAAAATTCCAAATTTCCCAGTCAATCTGCCTCGCGAGTACCATACTATAGCGTAATACATCATCAAGTGACATCAACACAACTGCACATATAAATCGAACATTAAAGTTGCCCTGCATACCTTGCGTGCATACAAACCTTACTATTACGATGATGATAACGGATGTATGTATGTATATATGTATGCATGTGTGCGAGCCTTTCTATAACTGTGAAACTCAAAATAGAAGCATTAATGAGGCTCCAGCTCCAGCTTACGAGATCCCCATCACAGATGCAGCTGCAGAGGAAGAAATCAGGATTACGCGGATAATACCCAGAAGACCTATAATTAATGCAGGGACTGCGCGACTGCGCCTTCTCAATCAAATCACTGCAGCTCTATAGCTCTATAGCTCTATAGCTCGCAGCTCGCAGCTCGCAGCCCTGGGGTCTGGGGTCTCATGTTGCATCATGGGGGAAAAAAAAAGAATGCCTGTTACTGTGCCAGACAAATATCGGGCATGAAGTATTAAGTCGATGACAAAAGAGATGTGTACCGAGCCATCGAAAATCACAGATTCTGAAATTTTGGGGGTTTCGTGCATATCATTGCAATTACACACATGAGATCACCACGAGGCTGTGAAGTTCGCTTGCGTGCATACTGATGGCGAAACAGAACAAAGGTTTAAATATTGGGTTGTACCCACTGAGGTAATACCATAGTGATATAGGTAATGATATCATTATCGCAAAAGGAAGTAGTTGAACCAATCGAATCTACTAGAATCTACTATTCAATCATAGTTGGAGCCATATCATCATTATAAGACGTAGGTACTCATAGTTTAACCTTCATTTAAAGGGGTTCCCCCGTAAATTACCACATGCGCTCATTAGAACCATGTACTTACACGAGGTGGGTCTTGACGTGTATTAAACACCACACCGTATCGCAAATTTACAATCCTCGTGTTGTGATTTGAAGAAGAAAATTTGGTACATATTGCCAATTGGGTTTTGATAACTTCACATCACGTCGAACCAATTTCAGATACGAATATACCAGATGTGTGGCTGAGAATTTTGATGCCTGCCAAGGAAGAACACTTGCTCTTCTACTCAAAGACGTAGTCTTATACTTTTCATTATGGCCTACACTTGGAACCCCATGAATAGCGAAATGTGAGGTCGACAACTTGATAATGTCGTTACTGGAGAATATTCGTCATGATATCGAAAGTAAGGCGAATGAATGGATAGCCTATCTCAAATACAATCATTCGATTGCCCGGGTCATTTGCCAAGTAGCCAAGTGCCGGCGCAACAATCCGTATTCGAATTCGCCAGTGAACAAATCTCCAGACGTGAGAAACGTGATAAGAATGAATAAGGGGATGGATGATGGATCATGGCAGCGTGGCTTAGAGCATTCGTCTCAATAGCCGCGGGGTGGAGTGGATTCAGTCCACAATATTCATCTCCGGCGCTGGACAATAATTGGGATACCAACGGCTTACCAATGTATGACAGATGCAAAATTTTGATCACACTGTGATCAAAACCCAACACAGCCTTCCCATCTCGGCTGAAAGCCCGAAAGATAATTTGAGGGTTGTTGAGAGATTTTTCGATATCGGAGGACTTCTCCGAATCATGTTGCACGACCAATAAGCTTAAATGTCGTACCAAGCGACTGCGCCCCCTTTATTCCGTCCCTTGCCACCTTGCAGCAGCGCATGAATGTTTGAATTTGGTAGGTACAGTCCCGTTCTAAAGTCCGAATGGGCAGGGAAAAGAAGGGATGAGATATCAGAGCTTTTCGCCTCCTGCAGAGCCCCTCAATGCGCCTATCGGTGTGTTGCAGCATCTCATGTATATGATGTACCGGAGCACCGGAGGTAGATAAGTATTGTAGGAGGTTGTTTTGATTTCTTAGCCGAAATGTGAAACAAGAACCGATAAATCATTGCGCTTTTGGTTATCCTGGAAAACTGTATTTTCTGGAAGTTCTCCGGGTGCTGCTGGATAGATTGAAGATTCGCAACTTGATATTCTTTTTGTCTAAAGGCGGTAAATTGGAATATTTCGGAAACTCTTGATATCAGTACCAAGCATTACCAAGAGGGGGCATTGCTCTGGGCAAAAAAGATTGATGGGTCAAAGAAATTATGATGACGAGGAATGGGGAATATCTAAGCGAATGAAGTGCTCTGAATGAAAAGCAAACGAAATCAAATGAAGGAGGCGGCGCCAGAATCGACCAGATGAAGCGTAGATAGAATACCTTGTGCGATAAGGGCTTTATTGATCAGGCAATGATGATGATGCTGAGTGAGTGAAGCAGCGAGTAAGAGGTGAATACAGTATGTTTTCTTTCTGGTGATGTATCAGAGTTTGAGGAAACTTCAAACGAAACGGATAGGCACAGTGATCCAATGATGAAATCAGGGCAGCATCAGCCTTCTCTTGAAGGTGTGGTTATCCTTGGCTGTGACTCTGTGAGATTGGTTTATCAAACAATTATTTGTTAGGATAATAATGGTAAACATCTCTGGTTTTGACAGGTATTTACAGGTATTGACAGGTATAATACGGACCAATATAGTTGACGATTCAAGGTTATTGCTTGAAAATTAACAATATCTAGAAGATTTTGACGTGGAGAAGGTTTGTTTTGGTCAAACTCTCTTTTCTCTGCCGTGCTGTAGAGGGTGATGCCGTTACTATATCACTATAGTAATATATATATATATATATGTATACTTTCTTTCGCTTCGAATGATGTAAATAGGGCAAATTGTACTCTAATGTCAAGGCGACATAACTTGCATTTGCATTTGCAGATGCAGATGCGATAGGATGGGATGAATGCGGGCATACTGTGTGTGTTACAGTGACACAGTGAGTAACAGATTAGCACTCAGAGCAGAGTACGAAATGTAGATACGAATTGCCGGATGTTCATCTCCTCAAGGAGTATTTAGTAGAAATGATATGGATTGGCTGTATGATGATATGCCAAGTCTCTTTGACCTCTTGAATAATGACAAGTTGACAACCATATCAACCGATATCGTCTTCCCTCTTCCCCATCTTCTCTCCTCTCCACTCCAGCTGGAGAGTATTGATTATTGTATTGATTTGTCTTGCTTGCATGAAGTCATAAGATTCCATCATCTCCCGATAAATTTGATGGTAATCTTACCTCTGTAGAGAAAGATTAACGATTAACTATTGACTTTTTGACCTGTCTGTTAAACTTGTTAAAGGAGATTCTTATGTCCTTTACCTTTCAAGCTTTTAAAGTGGAGAGCCTCTGAATTATACTAATCCTAATTAAGTAATCTGAAAGATCCATGGAATCTCTGGATGCTACAGTACAGGTGGCTAGAACAATAGATAGATCTAAAAGCTTCTTTCATGGTTCAAGATTGTTAATATTATTATTACCTATAAAAGATAAGATCAAAGGGTTCCAAGGTTACTAATCTGAAGACTAATCTGAAGATGGATGAATGCAGGGCAATATCTATATGTGGGTCCTCAAAGTTGGTGTCCATCGCTTCGTCCCGTTATTTATTATTATTACAGTTGCATTCACAGTATCAAATGCCGTCAATTGTTTTGTTTGATGTTTGTTTTATAAAACTGTTGTAAACTACGGTAAATCAACCTTATATACTAGGTATATAACTCTTATAATTTGTAAATTATGTAAATTATAAGATATATTATATAAAATTCAATATAAATTTCTTTTTCTCTTAAAAACAAATCAAATCAAAAATCTCTATCGGACCGCCTTTTGATTTCAAGTGGTGAAGTGAAAGCAGAAAGGATCCGTAGCGTATCATTTGTTCTATTGACGCTCTGGTGTAAAAAAACTTTATTTCGTTGCACTGCCTCAATATGCTTGGCAACCCTGTCGAGATTCAAGAGACCTCCTCTTTTTGCTACTTTCTACCATATCCATGGTCTTACTAGGTACCTATCATACTTTTACTATTACTCCTTGGTCATTATTTGGAAGAAGAAAGATTCAATCGAAAAAGGAAAAAGGAAAAAGGAAAACGGGAAAGAGAAAGTACTCAGAACCTTCAATATCAACTTCTCATTCTCATTCAATAATCTCCGAAAGACTTCAACACCAAAGAGAGTCTTGTCGCATCAAGTTTGCTTGCGAATGGAGTAGCAAACCTTTTAAACTTTCCACCTTTGAATTGCGCCTACCTCCTCAAGGAAATTCCAAGCCATTGACCGCAAGTGTCTTGTGGGTTGTTTGATGTACAAGTTTTTGGTGAGCTATCATATCATCTTCTGCTGTTGTCCATATCCACAATTTCATAAGCCTCCAACTACTCTTCCCCTTCTTTCCTGTGATTCATCTTGGATATTCGTGTCAAAATTACTCATTAATCAAAATTTTGGATTAATCATTGAGAAAGTCTGGCCAAACTGAGACTTAACTTTACTCGCAACTTTATCTTGGAAGACCTTGGCTTATATATCCTTTGACCTTCTAGATTCTAGCTTTGCTCTACCTCTGACACAGCCCCTCTTCGATGCCTACGACAACCAAGAGTTTCATTCCATCAAACAACTACCAAGGCCCTGCGCCTCGGGCTGTGTTTTGACAGAAGAAAGGGAGAGCTTTACATCGAATCATATCAATATGGCGGATTCAGGTCGAACTTCACCAGATCCAACCTCGGGGGCGAAGAGGCAGAGAGCGTAAGTCTAAATTCCTCATCACTATACATACCAACAATCCCATATCAAAAATGGCTAATGTTTCACCGCGTGAGCAGTCCTACGATAACAATCGATACTTCTGCTGTTCGTAACATCAGTCCACCTCAAGCTATGGATAACGACGCAGTTGCTTTGAGGGCATTGTCCAATCCTCATTCGCCTTCACACGGCGAGCCTATTAGCCCTGGAACATACGACGGAACGGGATCACAACCTCGAGGCTACCATTCAAGTCAAGCAAGTCGCTCATCGATACCAGAATTAAGAGCCACCAACTCTTTCGAAAGCCGAGAAAGTAGGCCAACCTCACCACATAATGTTTCATCGCCAACCTCAAGAGGAACTCCGGGATTTCTGGCGGTCCCTGGTCTTCGATCGCGACAAAACTCCATCGAATCTGACGATGGAAATCATTCAAGTACGAATTACAGTGGAGAAACCTGCGCTGGAAGTTCAACCGTAGGACAGATAGATAGGCAGAGGGAATTGAGTGGAAATAATGATATAATGAATGATAAAGACGCTCTGAAGCCGGATCTAGGGACCGAGGAGGACTTCCAAGTTGAAAATAACAGTTTCGCATTTTCCCAGGGTCAACTTAATAAATTGGTCAACGGCAAAAGCTTGGCGGCCTTTTATGCCCTCGGAGGTCTTGCGGGATTGGAGAAGGGATTACGGACGGATCGAAGAAGCGGTCTGAGTGTGGATGAGCAGTCATTGGATGGAACGATATCCTTCGAGGAAGCAACAGCCGCCGCATCCCGACGATTACCGGATCTTGGCGAAAATTCGAAATCCTCAAAAACCCCTACAACCAAGATATCTTTGGTATCATCGACCGGGTCAGGACATGAGCAGTCTCACGTTCAAGCACAGGGTGCCTATTCTGAACGGAAACGCATCTTCAAGGACAATCGATTACCCGAGAAGAAAGGCAAAAGCATATTCCAATTGATGTGGATTACTTACAATGACAAGGTCTTGATACTGCTTTCCATAGCAGCAGCGATATCTTTGAGTATTGGGCTATATCAGACATTCGGAACGAAACATAATGCGGAAAATCCTCCTATTGAGTGGGTCGAAGGTGTGGCAATTATAGTAGCCATCGTGGTTGTGGTGATTGTAGGATCTCTCAACGATTATCAAAAGGAACGCCAATTCGTCAAACTCAACAAGAAGAAGGAAGATCGAAATGTCAATGTCATTAGGTCCGGGAAAACTGTGGAAATCTCTGTCTTCGATGTTTTGGTTGGTGATGTGATGCATCTTGAACCTGGAGATATGATTCCCGTGGACGGTATTTTTATCGACGGTCACAACGTTGTCTGCAACGAATCTCAAACTACTGGAGAATCTGATTTGATACGAAAACGACCAGCCGACGATGTCTACAATGCAATTCGAAATCACGACAGCTTGAGGAAATTGGATCCTTTCATTCTTTCAGGAGCCCAGGTTAGCGAAGGAGTTGGAACATTCTTGGTAACTGCTACCGGTGTAAATTCCATGTATGGAAAGACATTGGTCGCTCTACGAGAAGACCCCGAGTCTACACCTCTCCAAACGAAATTGAACACACTTGCCGAGTATATCGCAAAACTTGGTGGAGCTGCAGGTTTACTTCTCTTCATCGTTCTGTTTATCGAGTTTCTGGTCCGTTTACCCCACAATCACAACACCCCAACCGAGAAGGGCCAAGAATTTATCAACATCTTCATCGTCACGGTTACAATTATTGTGGTCGCTGTTCCCGAAGGTTTACCACTAGCCGTAACACTGGCCTTGGCTTTTGCTACAACTCGCATGTTGAAGGATAACAATTTAGTCAGGCATCTCAAAGCTTGTGAGGTCATGGGAAATGCAACGACCATTTGCTCCGATAAAACTGGTACTTTGACCCAAAACAAGATGATGGTGGTCGCCGGAACTTTAGGAACTAGCTCTCGATTTGGTGGCACGGTAGAATCATCTGGGAAAGACAAATTGGACAAAGGCAAGCAGCCACAGCGAGAGGTAGATAACATGTCTCCTGGAGAGGTGGTATCTACTCTAGATTCCAGTGTCAAGGAATTGCTCAAGCAATCGGTCGTTCTAAACTCCACGGCTTTCGAGGGCGAGGTTGATGGTCAAAGCAGCTTCATTGGCTCCAAAACAGAAACTGCCCTCTTACTCTTTGTAAGAGAGCATCTCGGACTTAGTTCACTCGATCAGGAACGTTCTAATGCCACGATCACTCAACTTATCCCCTTCGACTCGGGCCGAAAGTGCATGGGAGTGGTCGTACAACTGGACAATGGCAAATATAGACTCTATGTGAAGGGAGCATCCGAGATCCTCCTCGAAAAGTGCTCAGATATCATCCGCGACCCAACCAAAGATGCCAGCAGTGTTCATATGACGGATGACAATCGCCAGACTCTGAACTCGCTCATCGACAACTACGCCTCACGATCTCTTCGTACAATCGCACTCGTCTACAGAGATTTTGAGAGATGGCCTGCCAAGGGCGCTCGGATCATTGAAGGAGAGAAGAACCAAGTTGTTTTCGATGATATTTTCAAGCAGATGGTACTCTTGGGTGTTGTAGGAATTCAGGATCCACTTCGTGATGGTGTTCCCGAAGCTGTTCGTATTTGTCAAAACGCGGGTGTCATTGTTCGCATGGTTACTGGAGATAATGCGGTCACTGCTACTGCTATTGCCACCGAGTGTGGCATCTATACTCCTGGTGGCGTTATCCTGGAAGGCCCAACATTCCGAAATATGACTCAAACTCAGAAGGAGCAAATTATTCCACGTCTGCAAGTTCTTGCACGATCTAGCCCAAAAGACAAAGAGGATTTGGTCAAGACTCTCAAGAAGCTTGGCGAAACCGTTGCAGTTACTGGTGATGGTACCAACGATGCGCCCGCTTTGAAGAAGGCCGATGTTGGATTTTCTATGGGTATTGCTGGTACTGAGGTTGCAAAGGAAGCTTCTGCAATTATTCTCATGGACGATAACTTCACCTCGATTGTAAAGGCTATGATGTGGGGACGTGCCGTCAATGATGCAGTGAAAAAGTTCTTGCAATTTCAAGTCACTGTCAACATTACTGCCGTTCTCTTAACATTCATTTCAGCTGTTGCTAGTTCTGACGAAACCTCTGTTCTTACTGCTGTGCAATTGCTATGGGTCAACCTTATCATGGATACTATGGCAGCTCTTGCATTGGCTACCGACCCACCGACTGAGAGCATCCTTGATCGAAAACCTGATCCAAAGTCTGCACCACTTATTACTATGACAATGTGGAAGATGATCATCGGTGAATCAATCTATCAGCTGGTGATCACTTTGCTCCTGTTCTTCGGCTCGGAAAGCATTCTTTCATACCAATCCCAACGCGAAATCGACCAAATCCCAACTCTTGTCTTCAACACGTTTGTGTGGATGCAAATCTTCAATCAATGGAAGTAAGTATTCTGAAAATCCCAAACTTTGAACCTGAACTAACTCGATTTAGCAACCGTCGTCTTGATAACAAGTTCAACATTTTTGAAGGTGTCTCTCGCAATTGGTTCTTCATTGCAATCAACGTTGTCATGGTTGGTGGGCAAGTCATGATCATTTTCGTTGGTGGCAAAGCTTTCAGCGTTGTTCATCTCAATGGAGCTCAATGGGCATACTCCATCATTCTTGGTTTCCTCTCTATCCCGGTCGGAGCTTGCATACGTCTCATCCCCGATGAGCTACTCATCTCATTGGTCCCTAACTATTTGATGAACCGCAATAAGACACCAGAAGTTACCATCTCGGACGAGGAAGAGCATTTCAGATTCCCTAAACCATTGGCAGATGTCAAGGAAGAATTGACTTTCCTCAAGAAATTCAGGGGTGGTCGATTGAACAACTTGAAATTCGCCATGCAACAGACTCGCGATCAATTTTTACCACGTTCCAGAAGTGGCTCTCGCTCTAGAGACAACTCCATACCACCAACCACACCTTCCGATGATCCCAATCGCGAGGATGCCTTTGGCACAAACAGTCCATTCCCAACACCGGATACTCACAAACGCGGACGAAGCACTAGATCTCGATCAAATTCAGCATTGGGTGCCACAACTGTCATGGCAGGTATCATCGCCGGTAGTGTTGCTGGATGGTCACCTATTGAAAGAAGCTATGGCGATAATGAGTCAATGAGATTTTCGCGTTCCAAAGGAAGATCGGAATTAGAGGCTTCCGACGAAGTACAAATCCACCCTAATACCAAACCTGATGATCCAATCATCACGGAAAACCCAGGACAACTCGATGGCCCCCCATCGCAAATTCCCGAAATCTCCCCCCTTCCTGCGTCCGAAATCCCTACCCTGAAGATGCCAACACCAACCCGGAAATCTTCAAATGATGAATAATATACAGTTCACTCATCCATTTCCGTCTCAATCGATCACTAGAGCACTCCCCTCTATGTAGATATGTATTTTTAGCATTAGCGCTCGCGCATGCCTTTTGAAACATGGGATTTATATTTGGTTTCCCTTGAGAAACTCATTGCGTTGCTCTTGTCACGACTTTGGACTTGAATATACACATTTGCAGAATATATTTGCGGGCGTTTTTTTCGTAAGAGGAAATTAAAGATACAAATCATTGGCGTTTTTCTCTCTTTTTTTTCTTCCTTTTTTGGGAGGGCTTCTTCGTTTTGAGCGAGAGAGGTGTCTGTCTGCTCATCTGCTTTTTTAATACCACTATAAATTTTTGGGTGAAGGGAGGGGGGGAGAGGGGGAGAGGGGAAGGTGATGCTTTTTGTGTGTTTTTTCTTCTTTTGTTGATGTGGTGAGGGGAGAGGGGAGAGAGGGGGTGTAGATTTTGGAGGTGGAGGTGGAGGTGGAAGTGGAAGTGGTGGAAAGGGACCAAGGGAAATGAAAATTATTTGGTAGATAATTATGAATATGGATGGATGGATATTGATAGTGAGCGAGTGAGCGAGTGAGCGATTGCGAGGAATGATTTGATGCATGGATAGAGATGGAGATGGGGGGATGGATGGAGGGAGGGATGGATGGATGCCTTGTGAATGATTGAAGATTACAAGAAACATGGACTTTAGCTATACCTTGCCAAGTTATCGGGTTAGTGGCGACACAACAATGAGAATGAGAATGAGAATGGAAATGGAAATGGAAATGATAATATTAAAATGATGAAACAAATTATAGTCTACATGATCTTGATTATGTGCATGGCTATGTATGCGATGTTGTAACTGTCAATAGCAAATCCAATAGAAATCCTATGCCTATCCATTTATCCCTCCATCCATCCATCCATCCATCCATGAAAGAGAAACAAAAGTACGCCATGTGCCATAAACCCCATGTAAAACCCCATGCGCTTCCTTCCATATGATTCCGAAAGAATGAAAGAAAAAAAGTTCATTACCCAGTACCCGGTACCCATTCTTACATCGCATCATAATGTATTAACTTGATATTGACTCCGGAGTTTAAAGGAAATTCTATGTGCGCCCAGCTCCTAGTTTCGCTTGATATGGTATGATTTTCTATAGGTATTCGAGATGGGAAGTCGTGGGTGGTTGGTTCTATGTTCGCGGTTGATGATTTGTGAACGTGGATGTGGATGTGTATGTGAAAGTGAATGGAAGAGGGCTTTCGTAAAGATCGTCGCAAATTAATATCGAAAAGGAAGTCCTCATTTGCTATTGGCGGCAATCTTAATGTTTTGGGGAGTTTAAGCGTCTAGACCGTATTGGTGTAATCTTTTCAGATGCGCGGTCGTGTGCACATTTCTCTTCCGTTTCTTCTGGTCATTTTGCATGTCGATACGGTATTTGAGGTCGGGTAGTATAGATGCAATGTAGTAAGATCGATTTGCTTGTTCGTGGCCAGGTGGCCTTTCTCATTGAGTCTCGAGGGTATCTTCGCTCAAACGCTTGAATGTATGACGATGTGGATAGCCGGGGACCGTGGCTATTTCAATCTTTTGATCTTTTGGAATCATTTCATGTTCAAGATTCCATCCCAGAGCCTTGCACAATTCCGAGACGACAACATCACATTCGCCGAGGAGATCGATATCGAACTCGACATGGCTTACGGGATCCCGGTTGATTTGAATTTGAGGTACGTTGCTGGGAAGATATGGTACTACCTCGCTGACCGGCGCTACTTTTAAGGATGTGCCGATAGTGATGACAAGGTCAACTTCATCCTTATCTTTTTTGCTCAGTCTATCGGAGAAGTTATCGGGTAGACTTTCACCGAAGAAGGTAATATCCGGCTTCATGATACCAGGTTCAGGAATATTGTCGTCTTCGTTATCATCGCTATTGCTGAATCGATGACGCTTCTTATCACCGGCGTTCGAAGATCTCTTACGTTTGAGATTGTCGGTTGGTCGAACAGGGGCAAGGGCACATTGTTTGCATCGTGGGATAGCGCCAGCTTTGATCTCGTCGAAAATTTCTTTTCCGTCCACCTTGATGCTGCATTTTTGACATGTGGCGGTTGCGAACGATCCATGACACTGAATCAATTTTTCCGGGCGAATTCCCGCAGCGCTCTCAATATTGTCAATATTTTGAGTGTAATTGGTGAGTAATTTGTCCTTGTTCTGTAAAAGCCAAATGAATTTATGGGTTGGAGTATATCGCGCAATTGATGGCAGAATATCCTTGGCAACACTAAAAAAGATAGTTGGATCTTGTTTGAACACGTCAATGTTGAATACATCCATGGGCTCGGAAACGGCAAGACCCTGATCTTTCAGCTTTGCGTACAATCCATCTGAAGATCTGAAATCAGGTATGCCGAGAGAAGTGGATATACCAGCGCCAGTGAGGACAATGATCTTCTTGCTTTTTTCAATGAGTGCTACGGCATCTTCGACACTGTTATACTGTGGGAGCTTCCAACGCTTCTGCAACTCGCGGCGTAAAGCAAAACTCAGAAATGGATAGTATGCTTCGTCTGGTTCGCCCTCAAGCCAATCTGGACAGCGGATCAAAAATGCAGTCAAGAGCTTCTTAGCGGTAATAGTGCCCGATTCAACAGTGACTTGACAAAATTCTCGAGGCCCAAGTGTTCGAAGTTGGCGACGATAATTCTCTCCTTCCTCACGGGTACATCGCTCGCCATCGGGTTCTGAAATATCTATTTTTAGCACATTTGACCATCAGGAGGCAGGTGCCAGGTGAAGTTAAACTTACGATCATTATATAAATCCTTATCATTTAAGTCTTCAATAAGATATTCAAGTATATCATCATCCTCATCGTCGTCGTCATCGTCATCATCGAATTCACCTTCTGAGCTCATTTCATTCGGTGTCAAAGCTGCTGCTGCTACGTTGACCTCTGGTTGTCCTACATTTTGGTGGTGAGACATGATGCCACGTGAAGAATCACGAGAGATCTCATGTATGATGACTGGTAAGGGTTTATCTTCAATTTCTGATTCTGATACTTCATCATCATCATCATCATCATCGGAAACCAAATTGATAATTCTCGAACGCGATGATGGCTTAGGAACAGAGCCTACATCATTCAATGTAGCGGAACTCATATTGAGTTGATTGATGATGGGTGGAGAGTGGAGAGTGGAGATTGTCGATTGTCGATTATCGATATTTTGTGGATGATTGGTCTGTCTGTGTTGTAGACAAAAATGATGAAAAATGTCAAGGTTGGTTGTGTAGGAGAAAAGAAAAAAAATGAAAAAATTACGGTAGCCGATAAGAGGATTAAGTTAAGTATTTTAGCGAAATAATTAGTCATCAATCTTAATGATTGGTTTTGGTGATTTGAAGATTAAGTGACAAATTGATTGGTTGATTGGTTGATAAAAGTTGAAAAAAGAGGTCAAAACGGACTGGAATAGGTATATATAAGTATATATAAGTATATATAACTATATATATCTATATCAGGTATCAATTAATGGTAAACCCAACCTTAGTAACCCATTTCAAGTTAAAACCAACAAATGTTTTATTATTGTTCAATGCCCAGGTGCCGTTCAATGCCGCCCAAAAATGAAGATCAAACATAAAAGTCTCCATATTAGTTTTTCCCATTCCCAATCTCAGTGGAGACAGGAAGGGTAGGTGGAGTTTTGACCTTCTAATTATATATATAAATTCTCCTGTCCTGTCACCGTTTGTTTTTATCAATTCCATTGCTCCATTATTGCATCTCTCCGCCAAGGTGGACTGGACTATTTTTATACTTAGAAATTCTCCTATCATCCGTTTTTATCATTTAACCAACTCCTCTCTTGTTGTATCCGGCAAGACAATGCCTTTGTATAGTAGTCTCCTTTGTGTCATAGTTACGTTACGTTATGATCAGCCACAATGACTTCCGCAAGAGACAATGAAGATCATCAACCAACATCCCCTCCAACATCTCCTCCTCCTCATATAATTTTTACATCACCAGCTTTTGCCCCGAGATTTGGTCGGAGAGACTCAATTACAGCAGATGATGGATCACGTATCCATCGAAGGCTTCAAAAGCCCATGCATACCCATGCGAATAGTAATGATAGACATATTCGTGTACAAGAGCCGGAAGGTAGTCGATCAAAATCACCAGCTGCCAGTATTTATATGGGATCATATACTCCACGACGATCAAGATCCCTCGCTGGTTCGAGACCTGGTTCTATCAAAAGTCCTCCAACATCAACGCCGGCTTCTCCTAGAAGCAGTTTCAGTTTCAGTCATAACCACATGACTCATTTATCAGATCTTCTACAAGATTATGATTTAGATCTTGAAACTTATGGTGTTGAGGAATTGAGAGATGGATTCTTTGATGCTGCATTCTTCAAGCCACCCAGAATAAGTCACGAAGATCTTATGAGGGATGCGGAATTCACATTACCAGCAGCCTTTAAGAAGAAGCATCCATTGTCTTTGAAACATTTCTTCCCAAGACAATGGCGTGGCATCAAGGAAATTTCTAGACAATTGGTGACCACACGAGCTGGCATTAAGCTTGTCAAATCATGCCTCCCTTTCTTCATCTCCTACGTCTTATGCTTAGTTCCCGCTATCAGAAATTGGCTTGGTCGTTATAATTATATCATGGTCATATCTGCGATCATCAACCATTCCGGACGAAGTATTGGAGCTCAGATTGATGGTACCATATTAACAATCTTTGGATCCGCAGTAGGACTTGGATGGGGTGCCTTTGCGTTGTGGTTATCAGATTCAACAGCTGCTGCCAGAAGAGGGTATGGAGGAATTCTGGCAGCTTTCCTCGTTGTCTTCATGGGCATCATAGCGGCACTTCGTTCTTATTACATCAGATTATACCAGTTGGTGTTATGTGCTGGCATGGCGTTTCTTTATACCTGCCTTGCCGAGACCTCTGAGACTATTGCTTGGAGGATTCTTTTCGAATATGCCATACCATGGTTGCTTGGCCAGGCCATTGCTCTTCTGGTGTGTTGTACTGTAAGTATATTAACTTTGATACATTCATCTGGCATAACTTCTTCGTGACACTGCTACTACCTCCTTCTCTTGTCGATTTTTACCCATATTGGAGCCTAGGAGAGAACCGGATTGTCCGGAACCGATCAACAGTTTACTTGTCCTTTTAGACTTTGCTAACACAACTTAGGTGATTCCTGATGCCGGCGCAAGATCACTGGCTGTGAGCTTACACAATGCCTTCGAAACTATGCAAAAGGGACTCCAACTCCCACAGCCAGATCGGGTCACTGTACATAGACAACTGGCATTTACCTTTGTCAATCTTTCACAAGCGTACAGAGATTTGGTTCTTGATATATCTATCACTCGCTTCAAACCCTCGGATGTTTTGGCATTGAGGAATCTCATGCAAGCAGTGATAAGATCTCTATTGTCTCTCCGAATGGAATCACACTTATTCGATGATAACGATAAAGAGGAAGATTCAGATATACCTTTATCACCAGCCGTGTCAGTACTCAGCATTCGACGATTTCAATCTTCTTCGGTAATTGATATTGATGGTCCACGGCGTCCAAAGCTTCAAAGATCAGATACTGAGGATCGAGCAGTAGAGTTGGTGGCCAGTAAACTTGCCGAACCTACGTCGAATATATTGTCATGTTTGGAAATGGCACTACAAAGATGCGATGCAGTATTGATGGACATGTCTGGACATAGAGTATTTCTTGGACCTCCCAAGGACATTTCTTCTGATATTGTGGGTGCGATAACCAGTATTAGAAAGGCCAAGATCAGATATGACGAGGCAGAAGAGCAGTATGTATTGCCCACTTTTGTTTTTGGATTGCTGAAGATACCACGAACGAGTAACCTCTTCAATGGTAAATCTCGCTGTCCAAGGTTTCCAATACTCCGGGTTGCAATCCAGCTTTGATTGTTGAATTTGTTGGAAAGTTGCATTTCGGTTGTATAAAACCGATATTCATATGAGCTACTGAATCTTCTCAGAATATTGGTGTCAAACCCTATTCGAAATCGG
The DNA here is from genome assembly GCA_002162615.1 of Myriosclerotinia duriaeana. Taxonomy (NCBI): domain Eukaryota; kingdom Fungi; phylum Ascomycota; class Leotiomycetes; order Helotiales; family Sclerotiniaceae; genus Myriosclerotinia; species Myriosclerotinia duriaeana. The sequence continues at coordinate 1,898,929 of NGKI01000004.1, forward strand.
TGGATTTGCGAATACTTCGTATCAAACGCCACTGTTACTGACTGAGATAATCATAGGTTGCTCCAAAACCCAAATTTACCTCCAACATACTCTGACCACCCAGAAGTTGTCGAAATATTCCTATTTGTTCACCCTATCAGACAAGCGGCAAACAGTGCCGAAGCTCTTCTCATTAAAGTAAACGAAATGCAGCAAAGGCGTCCTGGTTGGCGAATTTATCTACCATCTTATCCATTTGGTAAAGCTCTTCAACGAACAAATGGACAGGTACGACATGACCGAGGAGGTGTAACTGCTGGTTTCTTTTTCCGAAGTCAAAGAGAACTTGCCAAGACAATGAAAGGAATGGCAAATGTTTACAAGCCCGCTCCTCGAAAGAAAAGAGGTACAGAGGAAGAAGAGAATTATGATGATCTTGAGCCTACCGACAGTCTAGGGGCGTATGCAGAGGAGGAAGAAATTTCGATGGACAAGCATTCACAAGCTTCTAGAAAGAAACGTCTGAGATACAAAACCTGGAAAGTCCTCCATCGTTTACAAGGATTTGAAACACGATTTGCATTCAAAGTCGCGATAGTAACTTCTCTTTTATCAATACCGGCGTGGCTAAATCAGAGTAGAAACTGGTGGAATACACATGAAAGTTGGTGGGCGGTTATAATGGTCTGGATAATGATGCATCCAAGGTGAGTCTCAAATCTTCGACTTTTATCAGGAGGTCGTATTAAATCTTAGCAGGGTTGGTGGAAATATTCAAGATTTAATAACCCGAGCTTTGTGCGCTATACTTGGTTCTGTTTGGGGAGGCATAGCCTATGGTGCTGATAATGGAAATCCATACGTTATGGCTGTATTTGCAGCTATCTTTATGATTCCGATGATGTACCGATTCACCCAAAGTCCTCATCCTCGATCAGGAATTGTAGGTTGCATCTCGTTTGTGGTAGTTTCATTAGGTGCATATAAAGCTCCCGAAAATGTCTCCGTTGCCACTGTAGCCTGGACTCGTGGAGTTGCTTTCATAGTTGGTACTGTATCTGCCGTGGTTGTTAATTGGTTCCTTTGGCCATTTGTTGCGAGGCATGAATTGAGGAAAGCGTTGTCATCGATGCTCATTTATTCTAGTATAATTTATAGAGGTAAGTTATATTCCAAATATCATCAAACATTTTGCTAATCATCTCAGGTGTGGTGGCGAAATATGTGTATTATGAAGATGGAGAAGAACCAGGTGTGAAAGATGTACAACAATCTGGTATGTGAATTCCTCATAATCTGAGTCGGCAAGGCTAATGTTTTCTCAGAGATGCTAGAAGGTCGTTTGAGAGAAGGATTTGTTAGACTACGACAATTACTGGTATGATTCAGTTCTCTTCATCTGTCTCCTATATTCAAGCTGACACACTCTAGGCCCTCACTCGTCACGAAATCCGTCTTCGCGGTCCTTTCAATCCACTTCCCTACTCAGCATTAATCGATGCCTGCGAACGATTCTTCGAATACCTTGTTTCCGTACGACAGTCTTCATTATTCTTCCATCCACACTATCTTTCCGAAAACGAACAAGCATCCGAATCACTACTTTCCTTTCGACGTGATGCCGTCGCCTGTATTCTCATGAACTTATACGTTCTAGCGGGAGCATTGCGAGGTGATAGGAAGGTTCCTGTAAGTTTTCCACTCTTGACACGAAGTATTCCATCTCTAATCAGGAAACAGCGATATCTTCCATCCGCAGCATCAGCTCGAAAACGGTTACTAGATCATATGGCTCTTCTAGAATCTATGAATGTTCCTGCGGAATCTAGCGGTGTCTCTGTGAAGTCGAAGAGGAGCAAGAGGAATAGCAAGCGGAAGGAAAAGGAAAATAATAATTCGAATGAGATGGAAAATACTTTACCTGGGGGAAGAAAATGGTCCCAAATTTATAGTTACAGTACGTACTCAAATCTTTTGATATTTGAACTCACCACAGTTATATACTTCCAAGCCTCATGACGAATACTAACACAAAGTTCTATAGGTTACAGTCAATCTCTCACGGGCTGTGTAGCACAATTAGAACAACTATGTAGATACACGAAAATGATTGTTGGTGAGCAAGGGTACGTGTCTTCAATCTTCTTTTCTTTCTTTCTTCGTTTTCCTTCCTTCTTCCTCTTCTCTTCTCCCTTTTTTCCCCTCCCCTCAGCCCCTCCCCCCTCCTCACCACCAACCACAACTAACCTCCAACCCCAACCCCACAGCTTCGACCCCATCTTCGAAGACGAATACGAAGATCTCACTCGTGGTCGAGTGAGCGCTCATGGATTCCTTGATGGCCAGATTACACCACGTACTACTCGAGGTTAACAAGCTCCAAGGATTTGAGTAATTATATGGTACATGATTAGAAATGATTTCTTGATGAATAGATATCAATAGGACAACGGTAGCGCGCTCGGTTCCAGATCGAAGGTTCATCCGTTCAAATCGGGTGTGGTTTAATACCTCCAGCTCGTCTGTTGATTGGTATTTGCGTGTTGCGTTTTGCGTGTATGGTTTTCTTTATGATTTCATGGGAAGGAATATGAACGGGAATCTGGCTGCTGGGGTATTTCACGAGTTGTTCTGGTGTGTTGTGTATTTTGATGTATAATAATTGTAGTTATGAAGGAATGTTCAAGTTATCTAGCGGGATTACAGGAGTCGGTTGGTGATGGATGATGGATGGATGGGAGATTTATACATACATACATACATACATACATACATACATACATACATACATACATACATACATACATAACGAAATCGATACTTTTCAAGCATCAATATTTTGGGTGATAGATACACTAAGAGGCTATCGTGCATTTGAAAGTGGAATGAGTGGAGTATTGCTAGGGTAAGAGGTATATGACTACCTAGTAGATGGGTTAGATTAGGGTGTAATATCATCTTCCTATCTTCCCAGGTGTACCACTCTATATCCTACACCCTCAAGAGATATACATCCCTTACATCCCTCATTCTCACATCCATCTACCCTACTCTCTCTCTCTCTCTCCCTCGTACCCCGCAATACCTCGCGGCCCCCCCTCGCCACCCCCCTCATCAATATTTCAACTCGTAGCGGACGCAGACGCAGACGCAGACGCAGACGCAGCAAAGCAACAAACTAAAGCAAATCAAACCGCATCCCCCCCTTCCAAATCCCCAGTACCTGCGACCTCCAGAATAATAATAAAATGAATTTCGAGTCAAAGAGAAAGGTATATATTTTGTGACTCGCAATTGAGCAATTGAGCAATTGAGCAATTATTGCAATTGCAATTGCAATTGGTATTGATAGATACCTAAGTAGCTGTTATTACTTTTCCCTAATTACTAGGTATTTCTTTCCCTCTTCTAGAGTTCCTGCCGAATTCCGAATTCCGAATTTGTGAGTGTTACTTTTGCTTTGACTTTTTTGGGGGGGGCTTCCCTTTTTTTGCTTCGTTGTCTCATTACTAGGTATTCATTCCTTCATCTCTTCATCTCTTCGTTAGTTAGCCCATACCATACCATACCATACCATCCCATGCCATGCCATACCATACCATAGATTCCTATCGATTACTTCACACCCATCACACATGCCCTCCCACAACCACCCGCTCACACACCCTCACTCCCATTTCTCCATCAACTTATTCCCCCTCACCCCCTCGGGAAATTCTCTCACTCCCAAATGTGTCGTGTGGGCCCATGGTTTGAGTGCGTTTTCCTGCTCGATGGTATGCGCGAAACATTTACCTAGGGATTGGTATCATGTATTAGCCGTGCTCATGTATCATCGACATCCCATCCCATCCCATCCCATCCTATTCCAACATGAAACATGAACAACTTGAATGATGAAAAGAAAAAGAAAAACAAGAACAAGAACAAAAACATACTCCACCCCAACCTCGGCCATTCCCTCACCACATTCTCAATCGTCTCCTCATGCACCACCTGCGCATTCCCCCCCATATTATCCAACACCGTCGCCAACTGCACCAACCCGCCGACCCTCGTCTGCATCCCCACCTCGCCCAAATCCTGATGCCTCACAATCGCCTCGACAACCAAGTCGCGCATCTCCTGCTTTGCCCCCGCATCCCTCAGCACGCCAGCCGCGAGGATCGCGCCGTGGAACTCAAAACTCAGCAGCGTTTCCTGCAGATGGCGGGGGATGGTGGCGAGGTCGTGCAGGAGGCAGGTGAGGGCGTAGGTTTCGAGGAGCGGCGAGAGCGGGGTGAGGGCGGTCCAGTGCGGGAAGAGGTGCGTGAGG
>NGKI01000004.1:1905148-1932789 GCA_002162615.1 Myriosclerotinia duriaeana
CCCCCCAAATAACCAAAAAATCAACCAAAAAATCATATCATATCATATCCTTTCCTTTCCTTTCCTTTCCTTCCCTTTCCTTCCCTTTCAACACCTTACATTCAAACAACCCAAACCAACATCCATTTCCATTCCCCAAGAGGTTCCAACGTTATCTTTGTTCCTCCCCCTCGTTTCACCCTCCCCCCTCCCCTACCCCCTCTCTCTTTATATATATATATAAAGAATTTGACTTGACTTTACTTCACTTGAATCTCCTTTACTTTGCCACATCCTCTACCAGTGCAAAACCTAAAGCGGTTTTTCTTGTTCCTATCACACTTACCACTTTCCACCTACCACAATCACTCATTTCCCCAAGCGACTCAATTTCACAACCCTTCCTCTTTCCTCTCCTCTCTCTTCTCAATATTACGAATTCAACAGACTATTCCTCCATTAAAGAAACACAGTCACAGTAAACTCACAACTCTGATGAAACTTGACGGAAAAACTATTTAGGTATTTTAGCAGAAATTCTCCTATAAACAATAAACATTCTGCTCTGTTCTATAACAATAGCCAGTCTATTCTCCTGCTCAAAACCGGAATACCTCCATCCATACTCTCACCCTCATCATTGTAAACCATAACCCAACGGTATCATTTCATATGCTTACGCACCACCTCATAATCCATGTCATAACCTTATTTCAGGTTTACTAATTCATACCCAATTCCAATTCCAATACCGACTCCAAATCCATGCTTTCGTTTCCTCTGCAATGGTATAAATGCAAAACAAGCAACAATTCAAACCCATCCCAATCTGATGCAAACTCCAAACCATGTACGCTAAAAAAGATTACAATTCCAAACCATGCAATTCTTCCCCCCTATCTGGAATAGGAAATGATGATTCTTGGACATGCCTCTCCCATTCATCATCAAAAGATTTGATATCATCCTCATCTAAAGTACCAACGAACGCCCGTTGAACGAAGCTGAGCCAAACTCTATTCCTCTCCTTCTGTTTGCGATGATGCTTCTTTTTCTTGTGCTTTTTCTTATCGTTTTTATCGGCATCTACATCGTAATCTTCGGTATTTTCGATGCTTTCGTCCTCGGAAATAGAGATCTGTTCCTTATCATTGTTCTCACTCTCTTCCAAGATTTCTCCGTCCTCAATACGATCCCCCTTTGACGGCTTATACTTTCCAATCCTATGAGCAAGTTTGAGATAACTCTTGACAGTCATATCTTTCATCTTGTAAATTGGATCCGTGAAAGTATCATACTCGACTTGATAATGAAAGGCGTGTGGATTTGGGTCATTGTCCTTTGGAACCTTTCCGCCATGTCTACCCTTGCGCCATTTTTCCGAATCAATTCCTTCGTTAGATTCCTCTGATGTTAATTCAAGATTATTGATGTAAGTCAAATTTGCATAATATTGAGTGTAACCGAGTAAAGTCAAACTTTGAGGAGAGTATGCCGGTCCGGGAGGTGCATCCTTTGAAGGTGGAGATGGAACGATAAATCCTGGGTTAGATGGCGTTGGACTCTTGAACTTCATTTTGTCTTTCGCGTGCTTTTTCTTCCTTTTCTCGACTGAAACATTATCGTCGTCCGCAAGGGTGTTGTCTGTCGAATCTTCATTGGCATCGACGTTAAATCGACTCTCTTCTTCTTGATCAAGCCAATCAATTTGCTCATCGCTTTTGATGAGTGAATCAGACCAAGTTGCCGAATCATCCAATCCTGTGATATTGTACTCGACCACTCGAACAGTAGGGAAATAATTGGGCACAATGCTAGGCGAAACGTGTGTTACCACGAATCTTTCACCCCATGGACCTCCAAATTTCTTCAACTCTTTCTTCTTCTTGTCCCTTTCCTTTTCCTTCTTGCTCTTCTTGCCCTTCTTTTTCTTGTCATCGGAGGCATTATTCAATTCTGAGAAGTCCAAATCTTCCTCGTCATTGTCGATATGAATAGGTAATTTTTTTGGATTAGGCAATACAGACCAATCCTGTCGAAGGTCTTCCAGATAATCTCCAGCGGATTGAATTGTAAACTCGTCATCCATCAGCGCGCGAACAGGTGCGGTAGATTTGCCCTCAAACAACAGGAGATCAATATCTTTAGTGTCGTGTATCATGAAATGATCAATATTCATGTGTCCGTATAAACCTCCAACGATGATATCTCGATATTGCTGAAGCCACAAAGTATATTTTTGCCAACAAGTTTCGTCCCAAAGTGATTTGCTGTCGGTTCGAGCCGGGGGTACATGTCCAGTAAGAATAACCTTCATTCCACGGTCGCGCATAAATTGTAGTTGAATTCGAAGCCATTCCATATGTTCATATCCGGGCTCTGAGCGTAATGCGCAACCATCCACAGCAGCATTATGGCTGAAAAAGTATAAAGTATTGAGACTGAAGACGGCCAATTTCTTTGGAATAACCTCGACATAATACCATCCCCCTCGTTGGAAACCGTGCCTCTGCTCTTCTGGTATGAATTTATCCCAAATATCTGTATACGTTTTCAACCATTTGTTCGGACCCGATAGTAAAATATTATGTGGAAGGATGTCGTTGTTGCCAAATGTTGATATAACCGGAATCGATAAATCTTTCCCATCCCCAAAAGTTTCTAAGAATTTATCTGCGATCTTTCTATTCGTATCGAGGACTTCGCTTTGCACTCGAGGAATCTTTTCATCGCTATCATGTCGCGCACTATTGGGAATCAGTATCTCTCCTCGCACAAAGCCAAATCACCATTGCGTGGATTGGCTGTTCGGAAAGGCAGAACCAACCTGTCCCCTGTCCATACAACAAAGTCCACGCTATCCCTCACATTCTCCTTGATCCATTTGAAAGTCGCATCTATGAGGGTATGAGGAGAATCGCAGTCTGAAGTTTCCGCTCCATATGTGCCAGCGGTCCCTTTCCCTCGATGACAAGCATCATCTTCGTCGGTGGAGGAAAAGACTTTATAATGAGGATCTTGATGTAAATCTGTAATAAATGAGCATCGTACAGGAGCATTCAATGGCAAACTAAGGATTTAACCCCACCTGTAATGTGCAAGAACCTGCCATGCAGATGTTTGGAGGCAGTTTGCTGATGGTGTGTAGGATTCAGGTCCTCCAATGGCACTTGCAGGCTCGATTGGCTTGTACCAAGGGGTTTGGCATCGGCAGCAGGAGAATTTTGAAGCAGATAAACTGCTATGCATATTGCGTTTATACGCATACTTTTTTTAAAAACAATCTGGAAAAGAAAAAATTGAAGATATATTTTTTTCTAGGGAAAGGATATCATTCTCATGTATAGTAAAGTAGTAGTATGTATATAGGTAAGAAAGGATTCGAAAGTCCCAAAAGGAAAAAGAAAAAAGAATGATGAAAGGTTGTAACTTGTGAATAATGATTCCGTTCCCTGTCTTTTTATTTAAGGTATGTAGGTAAAGAAAGGTCCAGTATGATTAACCAAACCGACGTTGGTTACTTCCTTAATAATTCCCAGTGGAAAGATTCGCGACCAAAGCGGCGGGTACTTTGTGTATGGATGGATTGGTGCGTGCAATCAAAAAAAGCTTGGTTGGTTTTCCTCACAAGAGATGAGATGATTAATTTTTGTTTGAACAACAACAACAACAACGATGATGATGATGATGATGATGATGATGATCTTGTTGATGAGTTGTTCCTTAACAAAATATGATGAATTGTTGGATGTCAAAAGAATAAGAAAATGATTATGGGAACTTCATTCATACCTACTAATATTTACTTACTTATTATTACTCTCCTTGATCAACTCTCAAGGTGTTTGGTTTCTACTATATGTCTCACTCATCAAAGAGAGTCAATCTTCTCTTTCTTACCTTGAACAAAAATAAATTCAACCAATCATCAGTACACGTGGATGAGTCTCGAGTAACTTTTGGATTTGATCACCCTCCCGAGGTCTTCTAAGATAATTCCCCTATAGCTCCCGAGTAGTATGATCATTGATAAAAGTACTCGAGTACTAGGTTATGTATGGATGATCAAGAGGAAGTCTCAGGAAGAAGCTTGATTTCAGCCCAATACTCACGCGACACCTTTTTTGGAGTCGAAATGACGATATCGTTGCATATTTGAACCGGATGAATGCTGTAGCATGATGAAAATGTTTAAGAGTGACCCATACAAAAATGTAAAGATACCTACTTACTTACCTACCTACTTACCTACGTAAAGCAGTGCAACCCTTTAAATGCGCGAATTTTATATTCAAGTCCCCCTTTTTACCTTACCGAGGATTAGGTATTCACTACCGGTGTATTGAATGTTGTAATCCCCCCAAGCAATCTTGACATCTTGCCATTTTTGGTGAAACTTATGTCGGCACGGCATGCTTTGTAGAACTTCAGATGTAACAAGTGAATCTCCTGGAGATGAAAGATTTTCGAGTTACTGTGAACTCGTGGACCTTGTGGACTTGTGGACTTGTGGACTTGTGGACTTGTGGACTTGTGGACCCTGATTTTTCCATCGGTAAACTCGTGGCGCCCGAACCGCCGCCCCATTTTTGAATATATTTACAAAAGTACGAAGTACGGTACTGCTAATATAAACGACCGATTTTATAAAGATATATTAGCAGATTTTCATTGCCCGTTGCTCACAGAACTATGTAAAGATACAAGATTATATAGTCCATGAGTATCTGTACCGTCATACCAACTTATAGCAACAAATAATTCCTCCCCCGAGTAATGCTGACTGCTGACGGGAGAGCTGATCGGGACCTCGGGATAATAATACACGGGCGGGCGTCGATCCGATCCATATATCTCATTTGGTATCCAACCAAATCCCTTCAAACAACTGGGAATGATGCAAGATTTGAACACCATATTCGTGTGGATTCATATATTCGTATAAACAATTCTTCCTCATCGAAAGCTCATTTAATGGCGTCGTGACGGAGTGGTTAACGTGATTGACTAGAAATCAATTCCTTTCGGGGGCGCATGTTCGAATCATGCCGACGTCGAATTTGCTTTTGCTTTTTCTTCGATTTTTTTGGCTGGTCTTGAAGGAGGATATTCCAACGTTTTGCCTCTGATCTGAAATCTTCCGTAAGATTGTGCATTAAAGTCCAACAAAAGCACCTACAGTTTTGGACTTCGAATGGTGCTCGAAATCTCGAAACTTCTGTTCGCGAAAGTGTCGGTCGGATGAGGTTCACATGAAATAGTGCTAGGTAATGGTTATTATTATTATCATTATTTTGAACACCGCAATTATATACAAAGTTGACGGGTGTGTAAGTCATGTTAAATACAAAAGCAGTCTCTATCTTCCAAACTTTTTTAACTCCAAGTACCTCGACGGTGGAAACACAATCGCCGTAAATCCAACTGCGAGCCAATCTCCAATATCACCACCATATTCGCCCCCAATCCTTAAAGCTATTGGACCGGTGTACCAGATTTGATACATTCCCACGACGGCCCCAGCAAACCCAATCAGGAATGACAACAAGGCGGCATATCCAATCGGCAACTTGCTTCTGTCATTATAAATGGACCAGTCGAAGGTCTTGCCGGCCAGTCTGTGGAAGATGAAATATTCCTCGAGACTGATCGTGATCCAAGGGCAAATCCAATAAGCCATCATAGGAAGGAAGTTTTCGAAGACGGTGTATAGCTTGTTGCGGCCGCAGACGGAGAGGACGAGCTGTGGAGCTAGGGTCAATATCACGAATAGCTAAAATTGGGATAGAGGAGATTGGGCTTACCTCAACTGCTGTGATGAGAACACACCAGAACCAACGAGGAACCCTGTTTGCCCAGCGGCCAAGAACCTGGATTGTCAAAGCTGCACTGTAGCTACATGGTGCATTATTGGTGATGGAACCCAGGGCAAGAATGACGACGCAGAAGCCGCCGAAACCCCCAAGACCCCTGAGACACTCAAAGAGGAGCGCACCCGACGAAATGTCATAAGCGTCGCTCCATGCCGGGATGTTTGGAACACCAGTAGCAATCCCGACTCCAATAATGTTGGCGAAAATTACAGAGACCCAGGCGCCAGACCATGTGGATGCAAATGTTATCCACTTGGGGTAATTTTTGGGGTAGTAGACATAAAAGTCGGCGCTGATGGCAGTAAACCCAATAATACTAGCAAATATCAAGGCGAAGAAAGAACAGCGGTTGGCGTTAATCGTCCCGGAATCACCGACGGAAACTGCGCTGGTATCGAAATTCTTACCAGCGGAGCCGATAAGAACGAACATGACAATTGCTTGTGGGATGTATCCGAATCTTTTGTGCATAAGCCTTTTGAACGTTGACTTCTTGAGAGTGGTTATGCTTACCTCTCGATCTTGTTCAGATATTCAATTCCGAAAGTAGCGACTAAACCAATGCACAGAGCCGCAATAACGCATCCAACGGCCAAACTCAAACTCCCTCCGTTAACTGCTGTGATCATCTGGCCAGTGATGATACATCCAATGGTACCAAAGCCTACTTGCTGAACAATATTACAGCAGCATGCAATTTTCGAAGGCCAGTACCCCATGAAATATCGCCCAATAATCTGTCAAGACGAGAAATATTAGCTCACGACAGCCAATGATACATGAATAAAACATACTTGAGTTCTATTACCACTCTCTGGCCCAAACGTAGCCATGTAAGCGATGGAAAATGCGGCGAGTGCATTCGCAAAAATCACAATGCAGATACAATCCACCCAGCCAAGTCCATAAACCAACGGCCCCAATAAACCAACGATAATATTCATAGCCTGCAAGTTAATGCTGAACCAGAGCGAAAACATGTGGAAGTAGTCACGAAGCGGACGAGCTACATGTTTCTCGCTGTCGGCTACGCGCGTGATGCCACGAGCTTCCACCCCCCAGATTCTCTCCAACTGGACGCTCCAGTAGCCCAATTTCCCCTCGGATTCGGGAAGTCGAGCACGCTCGGTAGATTTCCCATCGCGGTCGGTGGAGTTGTCGGTCGTAGCATGGACTTGTACTCCCTTCTCGATATCATGCTGTGTAAGCGACTCCATGATGAAAATGTCAATTCAACACAGCAATCCCAGAAACGCAAAGTGTAAGAGGAAAAAAAGTTTGGGGATGGAAGGATGGAAGGATGGGTGTGCCGGCAGGATAAACCAAGCTACCATACCATCGGAATCGAGCTTATTTCTTTTCGTCGATTACTTCCGCCAGTTCGGCGAAGGCACCGAAAGAGATTCGTCTTTTTCCGTTCCCCCCTCACCAGTCACCACCACATTAATCGAGAAGTAGAAGTCTGCATTGCATAAATGGAGACGAAATCTAGCATCCCGATTAGACAATTGTTGCGATAGTTGAAGGAGTGGAAATTTCCGTTTGGAGAAATTTAGATTTGACCATACCTACTGCAGTGCGGTTTATGGGGCCGTTTTCATGAGGGTCAAGGGTTCGTGCAGATTCGTGCAGGGTTTTATAGGCCAGATGCAAGAAGTGGCAAAGATATGTTAAGTATAATGTGAGGAACAGCTGATTTCAATGATGCGTGTAAAAAGGTGGTATAATTTAAAAAGTGGGATTTTAAATAGAGTATTATTCTATATATATTTTTTTATTGGGGTTTGCCTTATCTAGTCGAGATATTTTCTCTAGGCGAGCTGGAGGCGAGGTAATTTTAACTTCAACCTATAACAATTAGATCATTTATTAGATCCATGGCCTTTTATCCTGAGCTATGCCACCGTCAAAGCACGGACCATCGGCGCGGTATTGAAGATCCTACAGTATCTCGGTGACAGCTTCGTCTTGAATGAGAGTTCCTCCTAGACTGTCCTTTTCCATCGTTCTAGACCGATGAATGATATTGGCTAACTACAAGAGCAACAATAGACAATTTTCACCACAGTTATCTACTCCATCTAGGTCCAAGTCCTGTGAGCAAATAACTTTGTCACCGCAGAGGATATAGTCCATTGGCTAGGTGAAGACTTGCATCAAGTGATCATGGGCTCTATCTTTGGAATCGTCATGGGAATCTGCAAAGCGACATGTACTTGGGGTTTCAAAGCTTGTCTTTTAATCCTTTATTTCAGCATGGAAGTGAGTTCTTCTTGACTAGGTTGGGTCTCTTGCGAGAGCTGCAGTGAGAGGGTCTTAAAAATCACTGTTAGTCTCGGTCCTGAGACTGTACCTCAGAAGAAGTTTACGGAGGGTTTATAACTATCTATTTTCTATTGGTTAAGAAAGTCTTAGAAGTTTGAAAACTCTTCGAACATAATCTATATCTAGTTGGCGGGCCTGATATACCCTTTTGGGTATATTGACCAAGCTGTAAGAAAGCACCTCTTCTTTAATCATCTCCAACCACTTCACACAAACTCCTACTTCTCAATAACCAAAATCCCATAATTCGGCACCGTCCCATAACTTTCCAACTCCGTCAAACTCGCACCTCCCTCCCCCTCACCCCTCAACCACCTCTCCGGAACCTCCGTGACTCCCCACTCCAACCTCCCCCTCAACCCCGCCTCCCTCGCCGCCTCTTCATACACCTCCTTCCTCAAATGAAAACACTCAAAATCCAAGTCTCCGACCGGCGTATCCCCATGCACATGAAAATAAATCCCCTCCTCCACATCCCTCACATGATGATAAATCAAATAACCACTCCCCCCCTCACTCACCGGTCTCGCCTTCGCTTCCGCATTAACAGAATCAATAGGATTCGAAGATGGCGGTACAGTAACCGCAACAAACATTCCCCCCTTCTTCAAATTCATCTCAACATTCCGAAACATATCCACCAACCCCCTCCTATCTCCCGCATAATTAAGCAATCAAGCTCCAAACACAACATCAAAAGGCCCCCCCTCATACATCCTCGGTACCGAACAATCAGCCCGAATAAACGCGACTTCTTTCCCCCCGCGCCTCGCTTCGTCGATCATGACGGAGGAGATATCTACACCGAGAACCGATGCAGCGCCCCATTCGAGAAAACTGTAGGTGTAGAAGCCGGTGCCGCATGCTAGTTCGAGGATTCGTGCGTTTTTTATAAAGGGGAGGAGGGTGGTGTGGATGTTTTGGCGCTCGATGTGGGCGATGGAGGAGGTGCGGATGTAGTCGTAGGGACCTTGGATCGTGTCGTATTGTTGGGATGAGGGGGTCATGATTGCTGGATGAGTTTGATGGGGATGGTCGGGGGGGTTGGGAGTGGATTGGGGAAAGCTCGTCCACTTTTGGTAAATATCTTATATCGAATCCACGCGAGATAAGAATTGCATCCAGATCCAGATTCCGAATATAATAAACCAAAATAGTTCCTCGCCTTCGACTAACCCACGTGATAACGAAACCACTAGAACCAGCAAAACCCGACCATCTAATCCCATCCCATCGCTATTCGGAAACTACAAGCCCGCAAACCCCCCGTCATCTTTCCTTGTCATTATACCCTGTCGACGCTGCCCGTCCTGCATCAATATCCTTGTTACACATTCCACAATTTAGACAAGGATATATAACGTGGCGGGCAAAATGGAAGAATCAAGTCTAAGATGAACTGAATGAGAAGTGGGATGATGAGTTTCTACTAGAAACGTTCTAGTTGATGGATAGGTTGTTGGTTTTCGGTATAAGTTTGCTGAGGTCCTGTGATTGTGGAGTCTAGGTATTCTTTTTGTTGGGGTAGATTTAAATGTTGTATGGAGGCAGGTTAATGGGGCTATTAGTGTAAGAAATAATCATATAATGTAAAGATTTCTTTAAATACCATTACGAGGTTAGGTTGATTGAAATTTATATACCAAACTTTTGCTATTAAAAGAAATAGGCTATAATAATTACGTCTTCTAATTCCTCAAATTCGGATTTCAAGGGGGATTATATAAACGACCGTTCAGTTAGACTAGTATTTAGGTTATTGAAAAACAAAACATTTTTTCAAACTAATGTTTTATGTAACTTACCTCTCCAACTTCTGTAAGATTACAACTACAGAATTAATATACATGGTCTCTCCAGACAATTATCGCGGGAAGCTCGGCGTGAGAAGTCGAGAAGTAGTCGAGAAATATATTTTCGGCATTACCAATGGGATGGATAGTGGCGGGAACTCCTTCCCAACCCAAAAGAAGAAAAAGTTTCACTACTTTTTATAATCAGTCCATATCCTCATCTTCGAAATGAACTCTATCGACCCCCTATGACGGATATGAATAGTTCTGCTTGGGTCTTTGAATGTGCAGTGTACGATGGATGGCATAGTTAGCAGCTAGCTTGTATCGATGCGAGTAGGGCTCGAGAGATTGTGAGATCTGATGGTATTCTACATGTGGAAGTCATACACATCAATTCCGTAATTTAGTCATTACGGGAATTCAGCACGAAATCGAGGGGTCTGAGTTAAAGAGAATGTCGATGTGCTTATATTAGTGTATGCGTGTCATGAAAGGATATTTCACTAGGTCATCATTAAGCAATGTGACAAGGTGAGTGCGTAGTATTCTGTACTGGTAAAGATGATTCATGATTCATGATTCACGATTCTAGTGAACTTTGGAGATTGAAAGGGACTCGTCTGAGGTTATTTGGATACGAATTTTAGATTTGCGACTTCGATAAAGCTCAAAGAGGTAGCGGAGCGAAGCACGAAAGTAAACGTGAATGAAGCACGAAGTGAACATGACTGTTGAAAGATGACCTTCGATAAACGCAGGGAGAAGCGTACTCGACTTTTGTTCATCGAATTCGAGTCTTTGAAATCGATCTGCTGAGAAATCCGCATCAAGGATTTCTGACTAGAGCGGACATTCATATTACGTCAATGTCTGATATCTATATCAACAAGTACCTCTTATTGTCTATTGAACTATTACGAAGTACAACCACGCCACTCCATTATTTCCATTCACCCGCCACCTGGATCGCTGCATCAACATCCCAACCCGCCCCCACTGCGCGCACTCCGTAACGCCGCGCTCCCGTGCAACCTCTCCTGGAGCGAGCAGAGGAATAACGCCATTGTCGCTAACCATCCTATACAATTCCACTGTATGAATTGGCTTCGGAAAATAACATTGACATAGGTAGTCTAGTCGCCGCAGCCTGTTTTGCCAGCGCAGTAAGTACACAGTGCCAAAGCGGCACGCGGCACGCAGCACTTCCACTGTCCACTCTACCACAGTATCTCCTATAAGAACGATTACACAACCAGGTTCAGGTTTGATATATGCCCAACTAGCTTCGGTTTTTTTTCCATTCCTGTCTCCAGAAATTGTAGACCGTTACAAACAGGTAATGTCATTGTAATCGAGCCAATTTCTGTCTGTATGAGTGTGTGGGAAGTAAAACATGATAAGATTCGTACAGGGAAGTGAGAAAATAGGAAATTAATCTATTTCTTCGTTCCTCTAGTTTCGTAAGTGCTTCCATCAGTATGCATGGGGAGACCAGTGTCGCTAATCCTAAGAGTTACCATATGAAATACAGCAAAGAACCAGTGGATGTTTGAAGCTTGAAGCTTTTGTTATTTAAAAATTTATCTTGATCAACCGAGAGGGTAACAGAATAGTTCGTATGCTTATTTCCTGTTAACTCCTTCTAGCACCCAATTTCCACAGACCCATAACGAAGGATTGTTACTAAATCTCTGTCTATATTCCCATCTATCTTTCCTTCATACACGCAATGACACCTAAAACCCAACATCTGAGATAAACAAAGCAAGAAACCAAAACATATAGCCATCAAACCGATTGCAACCATCAAATTCCGCACTCAGTACCATCCCCGAGATCAACTCATTATGGTATCTGTACCATTTCAAGACAAAGCCACCACTAATTGGAGAGCTTACTTCCCAGCAGAATCACTAGTCTCGCTCATGGCAATGGGTGCTCATTTACCTCTTGATACTTTTCACTAGCCCATGCTCCCGTTTCGGTGAATGGATCGGGGCCCCACCCCGTCAAGTCAAGATCCATGCCACTTCCAGAGCTATGGAGACTGGAGTTCCCCCGCTTGCTTCCATTCTTGGCCTTCGTGGATGAGGATTGATGGCCGCGTGCAGAGCTTCGAGGAGTAGATGAAAGAACATAAGAAGATTCGTTTTCTTTCAGCCAGGCATGAAGAGGCCATGAGTAGCTGTAAGTAGTGTATGGTTGGTCTTGCGTGATTTCAGTATCATCCTCAAGGTGCCCGTTGCCACCGTTGATGTTGAGATTTTGAAAATTGTTGCTGGTCTCATGAACAATGTGTTCTCCAGGGGGTGTCGATGTTTGGTTGTATGAAGAAACATATCTCGGGGTAGAACTTTGATATGTATAGGAAGGTTGTTGATAGACAGTAGTTGCTGACTCCAACATTTGAGCACCAGGCTGAGCGGCCGGGGTTATTCCAGCAGCATGGATGCCAAGCTCTGAACAACCACAATTGAACTCATTGTAGACAGGAGGTCTAGTTGCCGAGATGGGTCTGAGACAGTGTTGACAAATGGTGGTCCAATCGATCAAGTCATACTGATAGGCTTCTTCGGGCTCGTCGTGATCAAGAGAAGCCATCTCCAAAGACCACATGGAATTGTCCGAATCTTAGATATGAGGCGTCTGACAAGGCTTAGGCGACTGACCTTCAAAGCGGGGTGAGAACGAATGATGAGTGTGTTTACCAACGAAGACGGATTGGCTGTTTACTAAGGTAGTATCCTAGCAATGCGGGGAGTGCAGGAAGATCAGGGATTGGAAGAGAGGAAGGCTGAGATGATGATATATATATCCTTGATTTGAAATTGCGAATGCCGACAAGTGGCTTGCTTATCAGTAAGTTAACTTCGTTGATGATAAAGAACTTAGAAAACGGAAGGCAAGAGCCAGATACTTATACATCTATTTAGATCTTTCATTTGCTTTATCACTCAGAATGATGGAGTGTTAGCAGGGCGGTGCACCGTGCTGGCTCAGAGGGCTTTCGGGTTACCTGTATGTACCCGAGTATCGGAGGCCGTATGAAAGACGGGTATGTGCATCATCGGGAACGCACAGTTAATGCTTGCTGATACTTTTGTTAACGCCCTATTATGCTCAAGGTTGTGAACTTGTGAGCCCGAACTGGAGGAGTAAAGCAATTTCCGACACAGGAGACAAGCTGGCGGGGTTTGAAGTCCACGATACGAGGCTACGCTCGACACCAGTAATATCAGTCACCTGCGCCACTGCTTGTCTGCCTCACTTTGCGAACACATGGTGACTGATGCATTTTGTCGGCGTCTCTTGGGCTGCAAGATGTCGCTACTCTGAATTGTGGAATATATTTTGGAGTCGTCGGTTGATATCATGTTATCATGCGCTTACCCTCGGATAACATGAGTTGTCATATTCGTCAATCTCTCTTAAGCCAGGGGTATGCCAATCATAAAGTTTGATCTGGACGGATGAATTAAATTTCTTCTTTTTTTTCTTTCTTTTTTTTTTTTGGATAGAAAAAAGTTGCCTGTATGCTATGCTACCCAAAACCAATCTGGACAACAAGTTGCCCTGCACCTGCCATCAGCTGTGTTTCCACCCAACATCGCTTAGGTTTTTTTTCTCCCTCGTGATCACAAGTTGCTTATGATCATCCAAGGATTTCAATCTTCGGTCTGTCAACATGAAGATTTCTCTTGCATATTTGGATCTCGGAATCACCAATATCATCGCATTCTGATGTAGTACACAGCGCAAATACCTATCGACTGCGTCCTCCCGGGCAATTTCTTCCGGCAGCAACCACATGTAATCTAAATCATCCGTCTCATCATCTCATACCCTCAATGATGCAACACATGGACTTTTACCTCAAACCACTCTCTCCACTTACTCTGAACCTCGACATCAAACACAAGTCCTCGCCGAGTGTAGTCTCAAGTAGGACAGAATATGCACAAAAAAAGCGGCCTTCATCCGACTGGCTGGAAGCTATCCCGAACATCAACTTTAAAAATTTCGTACAACTCAAGGAAGCGTTTCGATGACATCCCGCCGCCAATTCATTGAGTCAAAGAGGGTTAATCGACTCAAACAGGGTTCTCGGGAGACGCCGCGGTCCGCGTGATTTGAAATGCTAAACCCTTCTTGTAAGGCTGACAGCTTTAATTTTGAGCCTCAAATGACGATAGTATGTTACACGTTGTGGACGTCTTTTCCCGTGTATACTGAGCTGTGTGCAGTTCGCAAGAAGAATGCATAAATATGCGACCTACAAGTGGCGAGTAAGAGGTTTCCTGAAAGTACATAGAGCGAGGCATATGTAAATATAGTCGATCAAATATTGGGTGTGAATAACTAGTAGACCTTTAGGATATCCTGAAGGTAGGAAACGAGATTGTAAAATGTTTAACATTATCAAATCCTTCATGCTTTTCTAACATTGATATCTAATAGACAACCTCAACCTCAAGACAGCCTTGTAAACACCTTCATACTCCATTCTTAAAAACTACCCTATTAAGTCCACAATCTACATGTACTATCCGCACCAGCACTGACAAGCCAAGGCTCCTTTGGATGCCAGTCCACATCCATAACACCCAAGGCGCTCTTGACCTTGTGTCCTTTCAAAACCTTCACTGGTACAATAGTAGCATTCTCCATAGCATCACTCACAACCTTTCCGTGGAAGATTTGCAAACTACCATCATCACTAGCATCCGCGAACAATGGAAGCCCGCCTTTGTGATACTTGACAGCTCTGATAGCTTTGTTATGGAAACGCATAGTCTTGTATGGCCGAGTTGAAAGGTCGAGATCATGCCACAAGAGACGACGATCGTAAGAACCAACAATGAGATTATCTCCTCCGGGGTGAATATCAAAAGAAGAGATCCAGCGAGCACCTGGTTGAATGATCTTGACCAGTTCTTGTTTTTGTAAGTCGTAACTGCGGATTGTGCGTTGAGTAGCAACGAAGAAAATGGGACGGGAGGGATGAAATTGAGCAGTTTGGGCGATACCGGGAAGACGTCTGAAAGGAATTTGTGTGAGATGTTTCGAGAGAGTGTGGATTGCGACGGCGGACTTTTGAGCGGTAGGTGATACAGAGGAGAAGAAGTCACCCCTTCGGTGCCAGGTGATGACTTTGACCGTAGATCTTACGGTGATCTTGATTAGCACGCCTTCATCTTGCAGACGTGAGCTAGGACGAGCCCAGGTTGCGACTGGTTCTTTCTTTTGTCCATTTGCTGTAAGTGTCTGAGTGGCATTTGTGGCATAACCGAATCCAGCATCTAAGAGCTCCCGGCTATTACTTTCGGAAACAGGGTCAATGATGGTAGGTACCATAAGGAAGATATCCTCTCCAGCGGCCGCCGAAAGTATGATGGCATCTTTTGCTGGGCGCCACCTAACAACATTAACAGCCTCCTCGTCTCCTATTTGGGCACTCCAGAGTTGTTTTCCAGTCAGAAGTTCCCAGACACGAACAGTACCATCATCACCACCACTGGCCAACCATGTTCCAGATGGATCGATAGCCAAACTTCGGACCCTACCTTCATGACCACGGAAAAGTGTTTGTGTGATGGTTGGGAAAGGCTTGAGTTCTTCAGGCTTTGGTAACTTTGGAAGTAAAGAAGCAGGATCAATATTTAGCCTATTTTTGCGAACTCGCGGTGCCAAATAAAGATCAAGCGAACGTTCGAACCTCTCATTGATAAACTTGTCATATCCTGGTACCTTTCGCAAAGAATCATATGCGGTTGGCAGGTACTCCTTTTCTCTATCCTCGGGATCCGTAGCTTCCCATTCCTTTCTTTCGGCCTTAGATGGGAGATATTCGGGAGGTGGGTTGTAACTTAAATCATAACCGGGTGGAGGCGGCTTTGGTGCTGGGATTTTCATAATATGATCTGGTTGAGCCTCCTCGTTCTGCCATATATCGTAGTGATGTTCCTCCTCCTCCTCGTCTTCGCGCTCTTGTGGTGGTCGATATGGTAAGATTCTACCTTCTCGAATGGCTCGGACTATCTTCATAACCCGTTTTGCTTCATGCTTGGATGGCAAGAAACGTCGTTTAGGCTCAGGAGCTGAGCTCAAAGGCATAATCTCCTCAACACCACTGAAATATGGAACATAATCCTATATTAAGTTAGTTGTATACTAAGATGCAATGTCGCCAAAAGTGCTTACAGGATATGGGTCATAACCATCTTCAGGAACTTCATTCGTTTGTATCCTGCGCAAGACCTCCAATTCCTCTTGAGTTAAGTTGAGCGGCTTGCCAGTAGAAGGATCTGTAAGACCTGTCCATCCCTTCGGTATATCGATACTGTCCAACAGTGCATCGAGAGCTTCGCCTTTCGCGGGTCGCATAATTTTCTTTCCATTGATATCATATCCAATGTGAGGATAAGAATCGTAGAACGACAACGGTATATTTCCAATAGTATTAGTTGGCTCTTGGGCATCGGAATCATCTGAGTCGTACACAGGGTCTATCTCCTCGTAAACGTAACGCTCTCCTCCATTGGCATCCTTTACCACAGTGTAGTTTGGCTTGTCGTCGTCTTCGGCAACATTGGTATTTTTGAGGGCAGTTCTAGTCTCGGATTCTTCATCATTGTCTGAGGGTACCTCGTCGCTATCCAATGCCTCGAGTTCGTCCTCATCCAAATCTTCCTCTTCGTCTTCACTATCCTCCTCTGCCGCGCTGTCGTCGGATTCATCTTCACTTTGCGACAAGATTCCTTCTAGAATTCCATCACCGAATTCTGCCTCGGACTCAACATCAGATATCTCAGGTACATCCCTTGTAACAGCTTTGCGCTTTCGTTGATTTGTTGGCGGTGCCATAATTGTGATAATTTGGGTATTGTTTACAACCTAGAAGCTTCCTGAGATTTTTTTTCCCGGAAAAAATGGTCGAAGAGCTTATCTGGAATTGTTATCTTAGCGTACTTTGTCATCTGGAGTCTGGGTCTCCAACCCCTCAACTGTAAGAAACAACTACTTGGACATCTTTGCACAGAGTTATTACTATTGCATGTCCCATACATTTTCTCAAGTCTTAATTATATTCATTTCTTACCTGTGGGATTATTGTGATAATGAATACAGCAAACAAACAAAAGGATTCCACCGCAAAACGTCGGGCTTGTGATGAGTGTAGTGAGTAATCCCAGCCTAGGCATTGAAAAATAGTCAACAGCTGTGCAGTGCAATCGCTAATGAAATAATGAGTGTAGGAGTTCGAAAGCTTGCATGCTCAAAAGACCTGAATGGATGTGAACGATGTGTGCGGGATAATATAGTATGCCATTACTCTGAACAGAGACCAATGGGAAGGCCGAGAAAGCGTCAATTTATCGAAACTACTAGAGATGAACCAACCATTGCACAAAACAACCTACAGTCTATTCCCAATGATGGCACATTCCCCCCTTTCTTTGGCGATGAATTTGATCATTTCGATGATATCGACTTTGCTGAGCCATATTTTACGGATTCGATTCTCAATGGATTTGAACCTGCCCAGCAATTTCCACAAACTCTACCTCTGAATAACCCCAATCCTCTTTGGACCTCAAATACAGATGGCAGTCAGAGTATATGGCATTTTGGAGATCGTGATGTGATAGGTGGTGCTCCTATCGATTTTAGTACCATGGATATAGAAAAACGGAGTGAAAATAACCCATTGCCCAGCCAAGAACCTGAGCTATCAATGGGATCAAATAATTCATTTCTCTCGCCAAGCGGCAGTGACAGCCGGTTTCCAAGCTCAGGCGACAAGTGTAGCTGTTTGTCATCAATGTATTTGTCACTATCGGCACTGCAACGATTCCCAAGTGAGATTGACGAAGCTTTGAAGGTCATTCGTGGCGCCTGTATTGTGGCATCAAAAGCCATTTGGTGTCCCTCATGTGGTGCCATAGCGTTGATTTCGCCTACACCTCCTATTGAAGCCTTCCAAAATACGATGCTTATCGGTACTATATTGCCTATAATAGCGAATGGTTACGGCCGCTTATTAAAAATGGTTGACGAAGCGACGGCTGAGGCGATTGCCAAAGGTCAAACTAAAGTCTTTAGATATCTTGATTACGGCGGGCTATGCGAACATCAGGAGTCACTCAAAGATACAGTAAATTGTATTGGCAAAGCATTACCCATGGCAGATAGAGAACTACAGCCAGCAGAGTGGCGAACTACTGTAAGGGCATTGTTACGAGCCGATATTTATGGACATGAACAGCCTGGATTTAAGTACAAAGGGTTGAGGAATATCATTTCGGAAATGGAACAACGGCAGAATGCACGACACAACATATTGGATGCACAGGTTGCAGCTGGTGTGCGATCTGAGGAGCATGACCACTTTCCGGATTTGAACGTTACAGATTCGAAGTACAGACAATGCTACGGGGAGAGAACAAGAGGTTGCTTAGAAATTCTCAAAATGGCTAAGATAGCTGTAGACAGCATCGTCATTGCATAAGCAATAAACGACACGAAATCCCATGCAGATGCTCAAGAATGAGCCGCATATATACGAGCGATTGCATCAAATATACATTGTGTCCTCAGCTCGCATAAATTGACATTTCATTGTCCAAATCTCAAATGGACTGCGAAGCTACATTTGTAAATTGTGAATGAGTTTGTCCAATCTAGAAAGCTTGAGCTCGCTTCAAGCCTTCGAGCATGAACCACAAGCTTTAGTTTATGTTAATTGCCGTACCGTTCGTATTCTAGACACATATACTACGCAGAAGACCTAAGACCTAAGCTCAAGTGTGATTCGGAGGGCCGTGACATTCAAAGGGGAAGGAGGAAACGAGGAGAAGTATGGGGAACAGGGTTGATTCAAGGCTAAACAATTGGCTCTTCGCCGCAATACTAGATTGAAGAACCATGAGGGGGGTGATAGCCCAAGTCAGCAAACTCGCTTGACCCCCACCCGAGCACCTCGTTACTGCGGGTGAACTTGCGGTTCTGAACTATTGAAATTGGGAGTCTACCCATGGCATTGGGACGCAATGGAGCCCGAGCTATGTATTATCTAATGGTCATCTTCCCAAGTCAGCTGAAATTATGAGAATAGTATGTGAATACCAAATTGGTCAATAATAAATGAAGTGGTTCGTTTGAATAGCTTCACAGTCAAGCGGTTGAACTTGCATTTCACACACTCGTGGTAATTTATGCATGCTCCGGGATACTTGATACTCAATGTTAATCCGAATACTACATACAATACTTTTGAAATATTGAGAGTTAGGAGAAGAATACTTTTAGGTGTTCAAATCCAACAATTTGGAAGCAAACCTTGGGTAGTTTTGTTATATATCGTTTTGGGGTAATTATTGAAGAGACAAGGGTTACGAAAGTGCAATGTACAACCAAAACCTCTAGTAATTGTATTGGAAAACCACTAAATTGCAATGGGAAGAAGGTACAATAAAGCGTTTTGCTGCATATCGGGGTAAATTGATTTCCATGGAAATTAGGTTTTATCTGGGGATGGTTTTGTTGCATAGAGCAAGGCTATAGCAAGGCATGTTAACGTTGTAATCCACTTGATACCGTTGATCAGGGCAACTACCTTGAGTAATTTACATGTTTAAGTTACCATAGTATCATGCGAGCTGCCATTGCATCACATCAATGACGATATTATAAGGTGCATAGATTCATGAGTTCGTCTACATCATAAGAGCCTAGAGTCAGTAAAGGAGTCAATTCAACCATATCAATATACATCTCTCTGTCTTCCCTCCCCTCCCCTCCTCCTCGGACCACCCAACCCATCAAAACCATCAAACCCTCAACCCCTCCAATCTCCCCACCACAAACTCCATCAACACACCCGCCTCCACCCCACTCAAATCCCCCCTAACCCCCAAACACCTCTCCACCACCTCCCTATACCTCCTCCCAACTTTACTCCCCAGCCCCGGCACCAAATTCTGCACCACAATCTTATCCCGAAACCTTTCTGCCGAATAATGCGGCTTATGGAACATCTGTAGTGTTTTCCACAAGCCAATTTCCAATAATACAAGACCCAACGAGTAGATGTCAAAAGATTTACAATACTGTTTGCGCGGAGCAGAAGAAGAATGGAGAGACGAAGGATGGCGATGAAGATCCGCTGCCGTGGGGTTACGCGATGCGATAGACATTTCCCCCATCTGATCCGGACGGGAAGCATCGAACCCGAGAAGATACGGCTCACTAATATCGGGAACATTTTCCCTCTCTCTCGAAATCCCCGGACTCTTCGCGTACGCGCTGGGGAAAAAGAGGATATTGGAACTGCAGAGATTTTTATGCAGCCAATCCAGGGAATGAAGAGACCAGAGCGCAACGGCAAGCGTATGCGCGAGTTTGAAGCGCTCGTCTAGGTCTGGGGTGCGGAAATCGCTGCTGCTGATGAGGGAATTGAGGGTTGAGGAGGTGGGGGACTGCGTGGGGGTGCGGTAGATGAGGCCGTAGCGCGAGCATGTGCTGTCGTCTGTGTAGCCGAGACAGTCGATGGTGTGGAGATCTGGGTGTCGGTCTGAGGCGCTGTGGATCATGCGGGCGAGGTCGTCTATGCGGCGGAGATGATTTAGTCGCGCGTCGAGGTCTTCTTTTTCGTACTCTACCCATTCGATTATAATTTCCTGTGGTTCGGCTAATGAGGGGTTTTTGTATTGGCCGTGGGTTCTTCCCATTTCGGAATTCTTGACTACCAGTGCATGACGTTGGATTTTTAGGGTATAGGTCGGTTTGAAATTCTTAGTTTCCTTTTCGTCCAGGTTGATTCTCAGTTGTTTGAGATTGGCTGAGATATTTAGGCCTGGGTATACCCCACTACTCGCCGTCTCCAAAATTTTCAGCTTTCCTAAATCCCGATGAGCACCTTGTAGTAGTTCATTGGTCCATGTCCTATGCAGAGTTGCTAGTCTCGACGGTGGAAACAACTGTTCCAAACCATCGTTGTAATCTTTCAGATCCTGTAACAGTACTGTGAACTTCTCCTTATCGCCAATAACCCACTTGACTCTTTTCGACAACTCAGTCCTCAAACTCAATTTTCCCATCCCAAGCCCTGCTTTCTCCTTCTCCTTCTCCCTCTCCCCACCAATCTCCCAACTCTCCCTCCACTCCACCTCTCCCCTCCCCCCACCCTCCTCCACAACCCCATACTTCTCCCTCAACCTCTGAAAATCCGTAATAGTCCTATACAACTCACTCAAAATCTCCGTAGCCAGCCCTCTCAACCTCTCATTCCCCATCCCCTCCTCCCTCCTCAACTCCTCCTCGAATCTTCCCTCCAACACCCCCCATTCCCGGCCCCAAACCAACAATCTCATCTCCTCAATCCGAATCTTACAAATAAGTTTTTCCGAGTCTCGTGAGAGGTTGGATGCAGTGGTGAATAGTGAGTAGGCTGTTATACACCCCGAGAAGATTTGTCCGAGGACCCCGACGGCTCCGACGATAGAGAGAGCTGTGCCGAGGACTTCTGCCATTATTGTGGTTTATGGTAGGGGATGTGGGATGGGAGCGAGGTGGATTTTGGGGACACGTGAAGTGTAGATATATCGTGATGTTTTTGCATGGGTATGTAGTACAATATCAATAAGTAAGTCTATCTATACATACCCAATAAATTAACACTCAATCCCTTGCCAAAATGCATAAAAATATCAAAATTAAGAAAACTATGTCGATGAAGTATGCCATTGAAGAAATGCTTACAAACTTGACAGATCAGCTTGTGGCCGTAAAAGGTAGGTGAGGTAGGGGGCTTACAGGATCAGCCATGCAGGTCATGACTGGTGTGCGACTGTGTTCTTGTCTGCCCCTCATAATTCTGCCCCCTCATAATAGGTGGGAATCGTGGGATTGACCCCATTTGGCAATTCTGTGATGAAATTTTGTGAAATGGAGATAAAATACTTATATGTTCACTCTATTGGCTTGAGGGATACGCCCTTGTAACCTTGGATAGCTTTATATAAAGTATTAGTTCCCCGAAATATGGCAGTTGTAGGCCCTGGCCGATTGATTGGGAATTTGGTTGGGGACGTCCCATTAGATTCGCTACTAGCAATGCTAAGATCTTACATTGTTTCAAGTCTTAGAATTTCGAGGTCCAAAGATGTTTCAACTAGATCTCAAAACAATCACCTCGTTCATTTTAGTCAAACATAGGGGACCTCGGGAACACAGGTTTTCCCCTTTGAAGTCAATTCATATACTTTGTAAATTGCCAGCTCTGAGATTTACATTCAGGAGATGTTGACGCTATGCTTAAAGTAAGCCGCCCAAGCCCACTGAATCTTCCTCAAAAGGAAGATGAGATAACAATAATAATAAAACTTTCCCTCGTCAAATTGAACTCCGCCTTAAATGCACAGCTCCCTGTTTACTTTTTCCTGAACCTTCATCCCCCAACTCTCGTTTCAGCCCCCACCACAACAGCTTAGTAGACCTTCTTCTTCTCATCGATGGAGTATTTCCCCGGTCCGCTGTTAACAAGGAGGAGGAGACCTCCAACAATGGATAAAATCTGGAAGAAATCGTACTTTGCAAAATCCTTGTGGGGGTGGTGCTCGTGAAGCTATGGCAAATTAGCAAGATGCCCCGCGTACGCAATAGAGCTCGACTTACAGTCCAGAAGTTGTTGACCAAAACGTTGAAAACACTCAAGATAAGAACAAGCATGATAGCACTGAACTTTGCCTTGAAACCCACGACAACCATAACGCAAGCAACGAGACCAAAAAGAGCCACAATCACTCTCCAGACACTCCAGGTACCGCTGAAAACAAATCCAATGAAGAGGAAGATCAACAAAACACGACCAGCGAGCTGGAAGTACATTTTGCGGTCCTTCTCATCTATTTCTGGAAGACCAGCAAATGCCTTTGACTTGCGGACCCACGAATCGGACAAAACCATCAATAGGCCACCCATGACCGAAAGATTTCGGAGAAAAAAGTTGAGATCAAAGATAAGACCATATCCGAGAGCTTGTATTACCACGACACCCATCAATCCACCAACAGCGTAATCCGAGTATCTTCGTGTGATGACAAGTGTAGAGCATGAAAGCATTGCGAGTACGTTAACGATTAGGAAGAGATGTGTAAGACCGGATGGGACTAGAAGGTTGTTAATTATGCTGTGTCATGTTTTGGACAGGTAGGTAGCATACTGTGTCGGTAATCATGCAGATATAATAGTTGATCGCTCCATTGTGTAATTATTCGCAATGCATCCTCCAAGAATGTAACAACAATCAGGAATCGTCCGATAGCTGGTAAGTATCTGCAGAGGTATAGAAATTAACAAATTGTAAATCAAAGTAAATCCAAGCACATGAATTAAAATTTTAGACCCCTCAAAGCTGTCCTCTGCGGGGTCCTGCGAGGGAACATAAGAGGGAGATCATACGGCTTAACAGGATCACTTAGAGTATCCAAGAAATCCTCAATTTTGCTTGTTTGCTCCCTGATCGCATCGAGAGCACCTGGTTCATTCTGTTTATCCATACCACCCATACTTGGTCCTCCTCCGAATGAGTTTTGCCCACCCAAATTATACCCTGCTGTACCGCGTATCGACATTGTCGCAATTCTTGTGGACTTTCACCAAATCGAAGAGAAGCAAAGGAGGTTGAATTAGCTTATCTTCAATTAACACCAAATAGTATTTTATAATCGTGAAGAGTCGATTGGTAGCAGTTGAAAGGGGTAGTAGAAGTTGTGAAGAAGAGGGAAGAGGGATGAAGTGAGCGTTTTGATTCTTGAAGTTTAAGGAAGTTTAAGGTTACTTTTTGAGATTCTCGGTAGAGCAAACTGTCCTTTCAGGGTCGGAATCCAAGTTGGTTGTATGATCCGAGTAACCTAATCAGTTGCCCCATTTAGCACGACTCCTCTTTGTTTCAACATGTGCGGAATTTGAAATACAGTATACAATTCATTTATCAATTATCAATTCATCAATTACTACTTATTACCTAGGTAGGTAGTTGAATGAATAATGAAATACAAAAGGCTCTTTGTATGAACCTTGACTATGACTATTTGCAAATCACAACAAAAATCACTGAAGAGCATTCAACATCAAGATCAATCACTGATGATTGCGAAAGTTTAATAATCTCCGTTTCCATTTTGATCTTCTAAGAATTGGCTCGTCATCACACATGATTTTTATACGGTATTGTGTGGTCCTCTTCAGCTAGCTTTCTTATTAAGCACCCCTGGCACTGATATCTCCCCTCTCGACCGACCTCCAACTTGCAACTTAGGGGGGAATATGACGTTCTTTGCCAAAGTATAACTCCAATTCAGATAGCTTTGATGCCGCCTTACCGGACTCTAAACGATATCCCGCTATAACGCCCTAAATCATAACGATGATAGATGAATACAAATCCAGAAAGTAATTCTTGTAAGTAAATTCTTAATGGAAAGTACTCAGATCCAACGGAACACTACTACCACGGCCGGCCCGGTATTTCTTGGGTCCACCGATAAACTCTCGTGGTTTGGGGAATACCGATTCATCTGTAAATTTCCATCGAGAGTCGTTGATTACGAGCCTCCTGTTAGAATCAGCTGTAGCGGCTTTCGTTAAGTTACCATTTGATGAGAGAGTATATGAACTAGAGTCCATTGTCTGAGTCCTTCCCTGTGGTTGACTCTGAGTTCTTGATATTGGTGCAGCTGGTGGAGATGGCGCTCTATGCGACGATATTGAGGGAGGCCCATTAGAAGGTGGTGGTGGCGGTGGAGGGGGCGCACCCATGGGTGATGCTTGACCCGCAGCACGAATTGCTGCTTGCATAGCAAGACTCTGGCTACCTCCGTTAGTTGAAAGTGGAGATGCTGGTGGTGGCGGAGGAGGCGCATGTGATCGAGGTGGGTTACTGGGAGGACGTGGAGCTGGAGAAGGTGGCGGCGGAGGTGCAGCAGGGGGTGGAGGTGCCGAAGAAGGAGGTGGTGGCGCGAATGATGGCGGCGGTGGTGGAGGGGCTGATGATGCTGATAATGCTGATGAGGGCTTTCGAGTCCCAGGAGGTGGAGGAGGTTTCTTGCCAATAGGGGGTGGTGGCCCTTTAAGAGAGGCTGAAGATGCAGGCCGAGACATTGAGGGCCCACCAGTCTTCCGTAAGTTTGCAATCGATGGCGCAAATGCAGGTGTAGTAGCGCTGGACTGAGGTGGAGGCCTGACTGATGGTAAAGGCGGGGCTGCGTTTGTTGGAGGTCTAGGAGCTGCCATGCCTGGCGGCTTCGGCGCAGAAAATTCCGGTTCTGATGTATACGATGAATCTTGGTTTGCTGTAATAAATTAGAATCTATCTTAAATCTTATAGAACGTAGAGCTTACCGCCAGTATCTACTCCTCCGCCTCGTTTCTTTAACTTGGGCATGCCACCTGCGAATATTCCTCCTAATTGTGGAGGTTGTTCCATTCCCGAGACCATATTATTATTCCCTTGGTCACTTTCGCTTCGAGCCCTATTTCCTCCTGGTACTGGTGGTGCGCCGAATCCCCCAGGAGGTTTTGCCATTCCCGGAACTGGTGGAGCACCTCCTATCGGCATTGGTCCAGAACCACCTGATACTTTGCCTACTATGGGTGCCGATCGATCGTTGGTTACTGCTTTCTTAAGGGCCTTCCCTTTCGTTATGTCTGATAGTAGTGCGCCCTGTAATATGGTTAGCAACACCGACTTTTACAAGTTCGAAACAACTATACAACAGGGAGCTCTTACTCTGTTGGCGGCGACTTTCGCAGGCGGCCTTGATGGCATAGATCCGGGAGCTCCCCCAGGAGGAGGAGGAGGAGGAGGACCCCCAAATCCTCCTGGTGGTGGAGGAGGTGGAGGAGGTGGTGGAGGAGGCATGATTTCGTGAACAACAGTTGATTAATTTGATGTAAAACAACAATCGTTAATGGAATTCAATTGAATCGTTTGGCCGATATTTTTTAGTATCGAACTTCATTCAAATATGAAAGCGTAAGTAAATGTGTATAAACAAAATGAATTGGTCGTATGTTTCAATGCTTCAAAGAAGATGCCTGAGTAGAAGAAAGCTTAGAAAGTTATATCGGATTCATGCATTGGGTTCGTCGTCACAATTGTGGCTCATGCACTACCAGGTACATTCAGCCTTCTTTATTAGTCAGCCACATCAAAACTTACTAGGTACCTAGGTACAGGAGGGGCCCAGGGAAGACTAGAGCAGGGATAAGACATTGATAGGATCATTAGGATGGGACTCGGTGGGTTTGACTACCTAGTACCTAGTACTACAAGTTATCGAAAAACCTCAATTGAAGACTTCAATATCACGAAAACTTGATCATTGTCCTGCGCAATGTCTAAACGCCTTTTTAAGCCTCGATCGGATCTTTGCCGCATATGCGATCTCATAACTTCTCAACAACCTTCCTTCAGACAACAGCATCGACTTTCAAAAGTAATTAATACCATTCCCCGCAAATTTACCACCACTACCAGAAAACGATCAAGCAAGCCACCAAAGTCTACCTCTTCTAATTCTCTGCGACAAGCTTTAAATTCGAACGAATCCCATGCACAACCATCACGGCATATCACGGAAGCAGAACTAGAGCGGGGGCTAAGACGTGGAGTCGAGGCCTGCAACACATTATTGAGAACTAGTACAGAAACTATATCCTCGGAAAAGGCTGTTTTGGATGTTCTATATACATGTCGACTGATTGCCGCGGATGTTGCTGGAGAGCCTGCCAAATCATCAGAAGTACAGAAGGATGTAACAGCTGCGGCGTCGTTACTTTCTTTGACTGATCGAGGATCGAAGAAGTTGCGAGTCCAAAAGCTATCCCGCGAGAACCAATCTCTAGTAGACGAGCTCTCACAAGACTTGTTTTCGATCGTTGCCCATGAAGCTGTCTTTATATCGCCAGAAATTTTAGAACTATACATCAGCGCGCAATCATGTCTAGGAAAACCGGAGACTTTCCCCGGGGTATTTTACCTTTATGCGAACAAGCCGATACCAATTGAGGGCTCCAACCCGATACAATTCAAAAATCAGAATCCAAATAAGGTTAACAATGCCATCCCAATTGCTGTGGCAGATCAAGCTTTACAAACCGCAATTGATGCGAGGGAATTAGATGTAGCTATGGACATCGTTGATACAGCATATGCACCAAAAGCATTTCGTCGTGCTAAATTTATCCGAAAAGGATTATTCCCTACCACTGGACTTGCCCTGGCACCCCTTGCAGCATATGGTGTTGCGTCGCAACTTGCTATGTTCCAAACTACCATGGAACCCGGTATGGCCACAAAAATCGCATTTGCTGGAATATTGGCATATATGGGATTCACGGCTACAATTGGTTTAGTAGCTGTGACGACAGCTAATGATCAAATGGATCGCGTGACTTGGGCCCCGGGTATGCCTTTAAGGGAGCGTTGGATTCGTGAAGAAGAACGGGCTGCGATAGACAAAGTGGCAGGATCTTGGGGTTTTCATGAAAAGTGGCGGCGTGGAGAAGAAGAGGGTAAAGATTGGGATCGATTGAGACTGTGGATAGGCAACAAAGGAATGTTACTGGATGCAGTGGAGCTCATGGAAGGTATGGAGTAGATAAA